>CM046877.1:333655699-334031496 GCA_025667525.1 Glebionis coronaria
CGCCGGTGGCACATTCATGAAAAGGAGACCCGAGGAGTGTAGAGAGTTAATTGAGAACATGACTACTCACCACAAGAACTGGGATTCCTCTGCATCTTCAAGGAACAACCCGAGAGTCAATGTTTCCTCAACCTCAGCAAACCCTGAGATGACCGAACTCACCCGCATGATGGCCGGAATGAGCAAAAGTATTACGCTTCTCGCTTCAAACCAACAACAACAACAAGTTAAAGCGGTTGCTAATCCTTGTGAAACATGTGGCGGTCCTCACTCATACACCGATTGTCCTTCGACACAAGGAAATCCGGAAAATGTGTATGCAGCTTACGGTAACTATTCACCGGAAAATTACCAAGCTAGACAACAAGGGGATAGAAATCTGCTGAGCTACCGTTCCAACAACTACCTTTCACCCGGTTTTTCTCCTCAAAACCAAAATCCCGCCAACAACTACAATAGAAGCAACCAAATCCCACCTCGTGCTTCTAACCCTTATCAACCACCCACCCAACAACACCCACCCATTAATCCCGATGTTGACACCATCATGAGAACTCAAGGTGAGCAAATCAAGAATCTACAAAGCCAAATAATCAATTTGAAAGGAGATATCTTGAAGCAAGGTAATGACATCAGAACCGAGGTTCGTGATAATCTTCAATCCTCTTTCATCACTCAAACAACTGAATTAAAGAATCTGTTGGCTAGTTTCTTGCCCGAAGCTCAACCTTCTTCTTCTTCGGGTTCTCTACCTTCAAACATCGTCACTAATCTGCGAGCTAATGTGAGTGCTATAACTACGCGTAGTGGAATTACCATTGTCGATCCACCTATCCCACCACCATCATCTACACCTCCTCCACCACCATGTATCCCTACTCCTCCTACCCCTAGTGTTAGTACAACATTACCGTCTCCGCCTCGTCATGACGATGTATCTCGGAAGGACCCTTCACCATCACAACCTTCACCTACTACACCTTCACCTAACCCTTATCAACCCAGAATCCCATACCCTTCTCGCATAGGCAAGACCAATGATCTAACCAAGAATGACTGTCAAGTGTCGAAATATGTGGATATGCTATCTAAAATGACCATCAACATTAGCCTTGTTGAAGCACTTTGCCACATGCCGAAATTTGTCAAAGCATTCAAGGAATTGCTTAGCAAGAAGGAGAAGCTGATTGAACTCGCCAACACACGATTAAATGAAAACTGCTCTGCAGTCCTTCTTAGAGAACTTCCGGAAAAGCTTGGAGATCTCGGTCGTTTTGTGTTGCCTTGCGTGTTCAACAAAACTGAAGAATTTACTGCCCTTGCTGATCTCGGGGCTAGTATAAATTTGATGCCACTCAGTGTTTGGAAAACACTATCATTGCCCGACCTCATTCCAACAAAGATGACTCTTGAAATTGCAAACCGCTCTCTCGCTTACCCCGTTGGTATAGCCGAAGACGTGTTTATCAAAGTTGGCACATTTACTTTCCCGGTCGATTTTGTCGTAGTTGATTATGAAATGGACCCTCGTATTCCTTTAATACTTGGTCGGCCATTCTTGAGAACCGGACGTGCTTTAGTAGATGTGGCCGAAGGTGAGTTAATCTTACAAGTCGGGGATGATTCAAAAGTTTTTAAAATGGGGAAGCTTACAGGAAAATCCTTTGGAGGCCGAGAATCAGTGAATATGATAAATGTGCTCGATGACTTTACCGTCTACGATAATCCTTTACTCGAGTCTTCCACTGATAATCCACTCTTTGAAGATGATGTGGATGATTCTCTCCCTACTTTGGACGCTTCTCCCATTTATGATTCTCAACCGGTCTTCGATGCTTATGATGATGATGATTCTAGCTCAGACTCGGATGATTTTGATTGTACTTCTGAGTATCCCGAGCTGCCCACTTTCGATGATTTTGATGAGGCTGATTCTCTATCGAGCGATTCTTCACATGATGAAGATCCTCCGCCATCACTCGATCCTACTTTGGACGATTATTCATTTGAGGAAGATTTCTCTGAATTTCTCAACACATACTTCCCTCATGAGAGTGATGCTCCTCCTTTGGACTTTGAAGATTATCGTCTTGATCCTACTTTGGATTTGAAGAGCATTTTGTCCAAGGAGAAGAAACCGGTCGACACCGAAATCCGTTGCACTTATGATTTGACACCTCTTTGTCCCCCTTCTGAGGACGAGGTTGTGCTTCTTTGCGGATCTTCTTCACACTCGGCTGAGCCTGAGTGCTATTTTCCCTTAAAGGACAAGGTGTTCGACCCCGGTATTGAAGTCTTTAAGCCATCTCAGTATCCACCTGATGAAATAAAAGGAAAAATCTTTGGACCCATTGAATACATGCTTGCACCACTTCATCCTTGCTTCTACTGTGCTCCATCACTGCTTAAGGGAACCTTGCCACTTCTCTTTTGGCTTGCTTTGTTCGCCTTAAGTTCTTGTTATTTGATGGATGAAAACTATGTCTTTGATCCGGGTGGATATGTCTCATGCTTCTTCCGTTGATGATCAAGGTCGAGTCAGGCTAATGACTCGGTTAACAAAAATCAAGCGCTTCTTGGGAGGCAACCCATGCATTTATCCTTTCGCTTTCTTTACCATAAGTGTAGGGGGACCCTTTGGATTGCTATTTCCTCTCCTCACTTCTTAATCAGGGATTCGAGCTTCAATGATCCACTCTTGATGATTCTTGACGACCCGTGATTCCATGTTCTACTTCTTCTCGGTTCTATCCTAAACTCTTTTCGATTCACTATTTTATATTTTCTCAATATTAAAATAGGAATCTCTTTAGTTGTCTTTTCCTTAGCGAAATTTAAACAACGTGCACAATGTCCTAAGTGTAGGGGAGATTACTCCCACATGCCTAAACATTGAGGATAATGTTTATCTTAAGTGTAGGGGGGACTTCTATCGAAGTTAAGTGGTCTTTTCCTTGTATTTGTCCTCATTTTAACCTGAAAATCAATTTTTCGACATTTTTCAAAATTTTTGATCTATTTTGGCCTTTTAGTTTTTACCTTTGTATAGTTATTTCCTTTCCTTATTAGAATAAATGTATTAATAAGTGGTTTTAATTTTCAAACGTTGTGAATCTTTTGACTCAACCCGAGTTTACTTATCTAAGTTTGCTCTAGCTAGTATCCTTAACGTGTTTAAGTCAAGCTTTGCTAGGCTTTTATATAGGGAGCTATAAAACGCGAAAGTCTTAACTCTCACGGATTAAGAACAAGAACTTTTGGCAAGTTCCTATAATTGATCCTAGAGAGTCGTTTATTAAGGGAACTTTAAAACGCGATTTCTAAACTTGAAAAAGTCTAAGAATTCGCAAGATCCTATAGGCGACTCGAAAACCCAAAGCTTTGATTTAATAGGCTAAGTATCCACGAGTCTCATTACTTGATATTTTAAACTGTGGAGAACGAGAGATGATAGAGCCAATTATAAGTCCGGTATTCTTTCGTGAATTTATGTGAGTTAATTATGAGCCTATTCTCCCATCGCTTGCTAATAATTTATCTGCTAATAAATAAGGTTGTACGATTTGAAAAGTTACTTAGCTTCTAGCCCCAGATCGTTTAAAAGTTGCTCGGTATGGATTAGAGTTCATAGCCAAGGCATAACTTATTGAAGCGGGACGCGAAGATCGGCGAGTCCAAAAAGGCCCTAACAAGGCATGAGGGCTATATTTTGTTGCTAAAGATCCAAAGTGATGTGAAGAATCATTTATCGTAAATCAATATGAAGGATCGAGACACACGACGTAAAGTAAAACTCCCCAAAAGTCATGGAGAAGTGTATCCGAAAAGACCCTAACAAGGTATGAGGATAAATAGATCCAAGTCATAAAAGGAGGCGGATCGTTGTATATCAAAGTCAAAAATAAAGATTGGAGAAAAATGAAGAAGTCATGGTCCAAGTATGAATCTCTCAAAACTTCAAGTGAAGAAATTCCTATATGAAGAGAAGACCATTATTTCATGAACGTCTCTCAAGGTTTGAAGTATGAAGTCGCTGCCAAATATCGGTCCGAGAAAGGTCTCAAATCGCGAAGCGAGTTATGCCAAGATATGAACTTTATGAGGTCCCGAGAAGCAGTTTTAAAAGATTTGGTCCTTTAGCTAACTATTGATTAAATCGTGCACTTTATTTTCAGACTAAATAACTATCGAAATAAGTCAAACAATGCATCCTCGTGATCATTCAAGACAAATAATAAAATATAAGAGATACCCCTAGGAATAAGGGAGTCTAAGTGAGTAATTGGCCCACATGAGTTCGTGTTAGTCTACTAACTTATAAGAACAATGATCTCGTTTTAAAGCTTGGTTTGGAGAAAGTGAAAACTTGAGGATGATGATTATTCATAACATTTTCAAAACCCAAGGTATGCTTTTTGATTTCTTTGTTTTGTATTTCTTTAATTTTCTATCTCTTTAATAAAGGCTAACGTGGATTAATTATGATGAAAAGTGTAATCTTGCTTTGTAACTAATGCATTGCATGAGGACATTGCAATGGTAAAGTGTAGGGGATTTGATAGGTGTGTAAACACCCATCTTTTCTACCACTTAATTACAATAATAACCGGACCTAAACGTGTATTTTATGTCTTTTATGTCGGAATTATGCGTGGTTTGTGTTTTTGTTGTGATTTAGGATGAAAAGGTGAAAAGTGGAGAAAACACGGACATTCACGGGCATTTACGGACCTTTATTGAAGAAAAGGATGAAAGACGAAGTCAAGAAGTCAAGAGTGCAAAAAGAACGGAAGTCCACGACAAATTTTGAAGATTTATCGAAGAAAAAGTCAAAAGACGGAAGTTTATCAAAAGCCGAAGAATTCAAGTCTATTCTATTGAAGAAATTAAAGACGAGTTCAAAAGAAATCCCGAAGCCAAAAGTTCCTTAAGTCCAAGTTTAAAGAAGATTAGAAGAAAAGGACTAAGTATGCAATTAATGAAGATTAAAAAGAAGGAGGGACTTAACTACGCAATTAAGAGAAAAGGAAAGAGGAGAGGAAGCTTCCTTAATCCTCCCCTATAAATAGATTAGGCTTGATTACTTTTCTTTCTTGTTGGCTAATAGTGACAATTAGACCTTCCACCATTTACTTATCTTGTCATTTACATTACTTGTCAATTTAAATTCATGTTATGCACCTTAATTACCATTTAATTCCAAGTAAGTTTTCATTTTAATTCTTGTCAAATCTTTATTTTATCTTGTCAATCTCTTATCTACCTTTCTTATTCTTTGATTCATGTGTTTATGTTATGTTCATGTTAATGCTTTTATTTTGATCCAAGTGGTGTTTGATTATTTTGGTTAAAGTTGTTTGATTTCGTGTTTTAAATTGTTTGTTTGTTATTACTGTTGATTCGTGGTTGTTTTTATCTAATCGTTTGTGTTTGTTTAGATTAAATTTGTCATTATTCTGCTGCTTCTGTTTCCCTTGTTCTTCGGGAAAGTTGTTTTGTGTTTATGATCTTTCAGGGTGAAAACTTCCGAATCAAGACAAGGGAGTTTGTTCATTCGGAACTTTAAAACTTCCGTATCAAGGCTTCATCCGGAAGATTTTTGATCAGCAAAAGTTCCGAGCCAAACTTGTTCATCCGGAACTTTCAAAGTTCCGGACGAAGGAAAACTTCCGAGTCAGCTACTGATCATTCGGAACTTTAAAACTTCCGAATCAAGACCTTCATTCGGAACTCAAAAATTTCCGGATCAAGCAATTCATTCGGAACTTTCAAAAGTTCCGAATCAACACTTCAGAACGAAGTTCCGAACGAAAGTTCCGAACGAACTTCCGAACGAAACTTCCGAACGAAGAGTTAGTTCCGATTCAGTGGTCGTTCATTCGGAAGTTTTAAACTTCTGAATCAAGGAGGTTCATTCGGAAACTTCCGAATCAAGGGGGACCAAAAACTTCCGAATCAAGGCAAACTTTACAAGTTCCGAATCAGTAAAGTTCCGAACGAAGCATTGTTTTGGATAAGTGACATATTCAGATCAATTTGTTCCGGATCAAGGATTTTGGTAATATTCCAAGTAAAGAAGAATCATTTCAACCGAAGGTGACATTTAGGACGAGTGATTGTTCCAAACGAAGGATAATTCCGAATGAGCTCTATTCAGGTTCTTATTAGCTTTTGTCTTTGATTTTTATTTTCAAGCTTTATCTTTCTTGCCTTTTATTTAATTGCACTTTAAAATTATTTGTCTTAGCTTTATTTTAGTCTTGCCTTAGTTTAAGTTTTTGTTGCATTTTAAGTTTGCCTTAGATAGATTTAAGTTTACGTCATTTACTTTAGTGCCCTTTAATTTTAGTCACGTTTTTAATACTTGCACCTTTATTTTAATTAGACGTAGATTTACTTTAAGAGCAACTTTACTTTAATTGATCTGCACACCTTTATTCTAAACACTACAACGACACATCTTGTTTCCACCAAAATAAAACAGAGTCACATAGAGAACTAAGATCAATTCGATTAGACAGGACTAGAACGATAATTTTCTAACTAGCAAAAGGCTAGTATCAAATGGCGCCGCTGCCGGCTCTTTTCGTTAAGATCAACAGTTTCCTGTGAAAGACACGTTGCTTTTTGGGATCCGCTCACTTGTGAACGTTACTTTTCTTTCATAAAAAATTCAAAAAATCATAAAAAAATTAGAAAATTGATAAAAAATCATAAAAATTAAAAATTTCAAAAATCCAAAAAGATTTTATTTTTATTGTGTATATATATTGTCTTTGTGTTTGGTTTTGTTTTCTTTTGCATTTTCAGGTGTATGCGTACTAGATCTTCTAATTATCAAGAGCCCGAGCCTCAAGAAGATTTAGATATGGCAGGTGTTAACAACAACAACATTCCACCGAACCTGAATAATAATAATAACAACAATGCTCTTCCACAGCCCGATCTTCGGACTATGGAGGAACTTTGTCAACCAACCATGTTTGGACGAGGAGGACCGATTGCGCCGATGCAAATCAACGCTCCTGAGTTTTCTTTGAAGCACCACATGATTCAGCAAGTGCAAACAAACCCATTTAGAGGATTGCCTGATGATGATGCCAACAAACACCTCGACAAGTTCATTACAATCACCCAAAGCATGAAGTTGCCTGGGGCCACAATGGATGTACTTCGCCTACAACTCTTCCCACATAATTTATCGCATCATGCCGAGAAATGGTTTGATCGTCTCCCGAAGAATTCTATTCACACTTGGGATGACATGACTCAACGCTTTCTATCGTGCTACTTTCTACCATCCATGGTCACAAGTCTTCGCAAGCAGATCAGCGGTTTCATGCAAGACCCTGATGAATCTCTTTTTGACGCTTGGGAGAGATATAATGTCTTGATCGACCGTTGTCCAAACCACAACATGCTTCCCGTCACATTGATTGATACTTTCTACAACGGTTTGACTTTTCGAGATCGTGATACGATCAATGCAGCCGCCGGTGGCACATTCATGAAAAGGAGACCCGAGGAGTGTAGAGAGTTAATTGAGAACATGACTACTCACCACAAGAACTGGGATTCCTCTGCATCTTCAAGGAACAACCCGAGAGTCAATGTTTCCTCAACCTCAGCAAACCCTGAGATGACCGAACTCACCCGCATGATGGCCGAAATGAGCAAAAGTATTACGCTTCTCGCTTCAAACCAACAACAACAACAACAAGTTAAAGCGGTTGCTAATCCTTGTGAAACATGTGGCGGTCCTCACTCATACACCGATTGTCCTTCGACACAAGGAAATCTGGAAAATGTGTATGCAGCTTACGGTAACTATTCACCGGAAAATTACCAAGCTAGACAACAAGGGGATAGAAATCTGCTGAGCTACCGTTCCAACAACTACCTTTCACCCGGTTTTTCTCCTCAAAACCAAAATCCCGCCAACAACTACAATAGAAGCAACCAAATCCCACCTCGTGCTTCTAACCCTTATCAACCACCCACCCAACAACACCCACCCATTAATCCCGATGTTGACACCATCATGAGAACTCAAGGTGAGCAAATCAAGAATCTACAAAGCCAAATAATCAATTTGAAAGGAGATATCTTGAAGCAAGGTAATGACATCAGAACCGAGGTTCGTGATAATCTTCAATCCTCTTTCATCACTCAAACAACTGAATTAAAGAATCTGTTGGCTAGTTTCTTGCCCGAAGCTCAACCTTCTTCTTCTTCGGGTTCTCTACCTTCAAACACCGTCACTAATCCGCGAGCTAATGTGAGTGCTATAACTACGCGTAGTGGAATTACCATTGTCGATCCACCTATCCCACCACCATCATCTACACCTCCTCCACCACCATGTATCCCTACTCCTCCTACCCCTAGTGTTAGTACAACATTACCGTCTCCGCCTCGTCATGACGATGTATCTCGGAAGGAACCTTCACCATCACAACCTTCACCGACTACACCTTCACCTAACCCTTATCAACCCAGAATCCCATACCCTTCTCGCATAGGCAAGACCAATGATCTAACCAAGAATGACTGTCAAGTGTTGAAATATGTGGATATGCTATCTAAAATGACCATCAACATTAGCCTTGTTGAAGCACTTTGCCACATGCCGAAATTTGTCAAAGCATTCAAGGAATTGCTTAGCAAGAAGGAGAAGCTGATTGAACTCGCCAACACACGATTAAATGAAAACTGCTCTGTAGTCCTTCTTAGAGAACTTCCGGAAAAGCTTGGAGATCCCGGTCGTTTTGTGTTTCCTTGCGTGTTCAACAAAACTGAAGAATTTACTGCCCTTGCTAATCTCGAGGCTAGTATAAATTTGATGCCACTCAGTGTTTGGAAAACACTATCATTGCCCGACCTCATTCCAACAAAGATGACTCTTGAACTTGCAAACCGCACTCTCGCTTACCCCGTTGGTATAGCCGAAGACGTGTTTATCAAAGTTGGCACATTTACTTTCCCGGTCGATTTTGTCGTAGTTGATTATGAAATGGACCCTCGTATTCCTTTAATACTTGGTCGGCCATTCTTGAGAACCGGACGTGCTTTAGTAGATGTGGCCGAAGGTGAGTTAATCTTACGAGTCGAGGATGATTCAAAAGTTTTTAAAATGGGGAAGCTTACAGGAAAATCCTTTGGAGGCCGAGAATCAGTGAATATGATAAATGTGCTCGATGACTTTACCGTCTACGATAATCCTTTATTCGAGTCTTCCACTGATAATCCACTCTTTGAAGATGATGTGGATGATTCTCTCCCTACTTTGGACGCTTCTCCCATTTATGATTCTCAACCGGTCTTCGATGCTTATGATGATGATGATTCTAGCTCAGACTCGGATGATTTTGATTGTACTTCTGAGTATCTCGAGCTGCCCACTTTCGATGATTTTGATGAGGCTGATTCTCTATCGAGCGATTCTTCACATGATGAAGACCCTCCGCCATCACTCGATCCTACTTTGGACGATTATTCATTTGAGGAAGATTTCTCTGAATTTCTCAACACATACTTCCCTCATGAGAGTGATGCTCCTCCTTTGGACTTTGAAGATTATCGTCTTGATCCTACTTTGGATTTGAAGAGCATTTTGTCCAAGGAGAAGAAACCGGTCGACACCGAAATCCGTTGCACTTATGATTTGACACCTCTTTGTCCCCCTTCTGAGGACGAGGTTGTGCTTCTTTGCGGATCTTCTTCACACTCGGCTGAGCCTGAGTGCTATTTTCCCTTAAAGGACAAGGTGTTCGACCCCGGTATTGAAGTCTTTAAGCCATCTCAGTATCCACCTGATGAAATAAAAGGAAAAATCTTTGGACCCATTGAAGACATGCTTGCACCACTTCATCCTTGCTTCTACTGTGCTCCATCACTGCTTAAGGGAACCTTGCCACTTCTCTTTTGGCTTGCCTTGTTCGCCTTAAGTTCTTGTTATTTGATGGATGAAAACTATGTCTTTGATCCGGGTGGATATGTCTCATGCTTCTTCCGTTGATGATCAAGGTCGAGTCAGGCTAATGACTCGGTTAACAAAAATCAAGCGCTTCTTGGGAGGCAATCCATGCATCTATCCTTTCGCTTTCTTTACCATAAGTGTAGGGGGGACCCTTTGGATTGCTATTTCCTCTCCTCACTTCTTAATCAGGGATTCGAGCTTCAATGATCCACTCTTGATGATTCTTGACGACCCGTGATTCCATGTTCTACTTCTTCCCGGTTCTATCCTAAACTCTTTTCGATTCACTATTTTATATTTTCTCAATATTAAAATAGGAATCTCTTTAGTTGTCTTTTCCTTAGCGAAATTTAAACAACGTGCACAATGTCCTAAGTGTAGGGGAGTTTACTCCCACATGCCTAAACATTGAGGACAATGTTTATCTTACGTGTAGGGGGGACTTCTATCGAAGTTAAGTGGTCTTTTCCTTGTATTTTTCCTCATTTTAACCTGAAAATCAATTTTTCGACATTTTTCAAAATTTTTGATCTATTTTGGCCTTTTAGTTTTTACCTTTGTATAGTTATTTCCTTTCCTTATTAGAATAAATGTATTAATAAGTGGTTTTAATTTTCAAACGTTGTGAATCTTTTGACTCAACCCGAGTTTACTTATCTAAGTTTGCTCTAGCTAGTATCCTTAACGTGTTTAAGTCAAGTTTTGCTAGGCTTTTATATAGGGAGCTATAAAACGCGAAAGTCTTAACTCTCACGGGTTAAGAACAAGAACTTTTCGCAAGTTCCTATAACTGATCCTAGAGAGTCGTTTATTAAGGGAACTTTAAAACGCGATTTCTAAACTCGAAAAAGTCTAAGAATTCGCAAGATCCTATAGGCGACTCGAAAACCCAAAACTTTGATTTAATAGGCTAAGTATCCACGAGTCTCATTACTTGAGATTTTAAACTGTGGAGAACGAGAGATGATAGAGCCAATTATAAGTCCGGTATTCTTTCGTGAATTTATGTGAGTTAATTATGAGCCTATTCTCCCATCGCTTGCTAATAATTTATCTGCTAATAAATAAGGTTGTACGATTTGAAAAGTTACTTAGCTTCTAGCCCCAGATCGTTTAAAAGTTGCTCGGTATGGATTAGAGTTCATAGCCAAGGCATAACTTATTGAAGCGGGACGCGAAGATTGGCGAGTCCAAAAAGGCCCTAACAAGGCATGAGGGCTATATTTTGTTGCTAAAGATCCAAAGTGATGTGAAGAATCATTTATCAAAAATCAATATGAAGGATCGAGACACACGACGTAAAGCAAAACTCCCCAAAAGTCATGGAGAAGTGTATCTTAAAAGACCCTAACAAGGTATGAGGATAAATAGATCCAAGTCATAAAAGGAGGCGGATCGTTGTATATCAAAGTCAAAAATAAAGATTGGAGAAAAATGAAGAAGTCGTGGTCCAAGTATGAATCTCTCAAAACTTCAAGTGAAGAAATTCCTATATGAAGAGAAGACCATTATTTCATGAACGTCTCTCAAGGTTTGAAGTATGAAGTCGCTGCCAAATATCGGTCCGAGAAAGGTCTCAAATCGCAAAGCGAGTTATGCCAAGATATGAACTTTATGAGGTCCCGAGAAGCAGTTTTAAAAGATTTGGTCCTTTAGCTAACTATTGATTAAATCGTGCACTTTATTTTCAGACTAAATAACTATCGAAATAAGTCAAACAATGCATCCTCGTGATCATTCAAGACTGTTAACCATAAGATTCAAAGCTATTAGAGGATGATCCGGAGGTCGGGGAGGATAAAAGAAGTATTTAGACATTTTAGAGAGAGAAAGATAAAGCTTGAATATGAGTGTGTGTATTTAGAGAGAGAAGTGAAATACACAAAATAAGAAGAATCCTCACCCCTCCATGGAAGTATGGAGGGGTATATATAGGCTAGACAAGAGGTCACTTTGACAACATGTCAATAGTAGTCCCTCCACGTTTTGCCTATCTGAATAAAATGTAATTCCGTAAATGGCGCTCACATTTTAGGGCTAACAATCTTCCCCCAATGTGGAGACATACGGAATTACTTACAATGTTCCTAACAAGTAAAAATACAACAAAATAAAGTCTTCCAAGGCGCTTCCAATGCTGAGGATGTCTTTTAATTATTCTGGTCTTCATAACTTGTACCTCAGCTTGAATCCTCTTTGTCTTTGCTTGTTGTGGAACAATTGTAATATGCATGATTTGGATTAACTTCCCCCCAATTCATGCAGCATGTATTTAAAAAACTTTCTTCATAGACTTCTTTTTGACGAAGTTTCTGAATCAGCTTCCCCCCAAACCAATATCTGTATCTTAAGCAGATTCTGACACTTTGATGTAGTTTGAACAATCTTCTAGCTCATCGGTTTAAGTGCACAGCGGAAATTTGTAGAAGAACCACACCAAATAACACTGCTTCTATACTGTTTCATGTCGTTTAAGTTTTGGTGATAATCCGTTTGGGGTAACATGCAGGAAATCAGAGATAATTCTTCTCACGCCTGCAGAATACTTCATAAAAATCATATAAAGTGAAGTAGATACCATTCCATGTACACTACTTCCCCCTGGAAGTTGATCCAATTACTTCAAAGTACACGATCTTCCCCCATGATGATTTCGAACTCTCGGAAGCATCATTATCGTGGACGTCCATATACTCGAGAAGTTCTTAGTCTTAAGCAAATGTCTTGAAAAGTTTTGAAAGTCATTGAGAAACTTTGAAATATTTTTGCTTAGACTGTGAAGTACCATTGTCGTTATGAGGCTCATGAATATCCCGTGAGAATTGATTGCTGATTCCATCTCTCTCTGTCTAACTTACCAACCTCGAATTCATTCGGCTATTTGTTGTGACCACATGTGAAGTAAATCTGATATTCCAAACTTGAAACTGAAGTACAATCCCCCAAATTTGTTACTTAAGCTTGCACTTATGTCGATTGAAGAACGGTGCAGAAAACAAGTCTCTTATACCTCTTGAAGTTATCCACACGAGCAACTGCGTGTGACACCCACAAATGATAGTAATCCATGTCGTCGACCATCCACCCCTTGACAGTGGAAACTAGATAATTCAAGTCCCAATCATAAGTTTTATCGTCCAAGCAAGTCATCAATCGATAGACTGGGTTTGAAGAAAAGGGGTAGAAAAATAGAAGGAAGGCTCGATGATGAAATAAGTAGACGCCTTCATGAAATCCCACTTCAACTTCAAATAAAGAATACCAAATCCACTTCGTGATCACTTGTCTTTGTAGAACCAAAACTAGCCGTTGTCGTTAAATTGAATCTTATATCGGATCGTTTTAGCGTTAAGTGTTTTGTTTGCTTTGGTGTTGTGTTTGTGAATGTCGTTAACTAGAACAAATTATGAAATGAATTGTCGTTGAAGGACAAAATTTGTCTAGATAACTTGTCATTTAAGCCCCAACGTCAGTCATATGCCCAACTGATGCGCGGATCGACCTCACCGCGGTGAGGTCGTCGAAAATTTTTCCGAAAATATTAGATTTAAAACCTAAAATTTTCTTTGTCGTTGAAGCACTTTCGATCGAATCATAGTGGATACCCTGCATAAAAGTTACTATTATCATGATGATAAAAATATACTAATAGCCTTTTCATATGTTCATCCATCTTGCGGTATCACTCAACCCAATGCCGGCCCACAATTTCATTCCATCAAAAATCTTAGAACCATGTCTACTGTTTATATCAATACGTGGCCCAAATGCATCCCAACTCCATTAACAGTATATTGACTGGTCTAGTCTTTGTTAAACACGTGGGGAATAAAACAATTATCCATATAACGTGTGTTAGATGTGATGGTCCACTACTCTACTATACCCGGTCAACACTTTTCACATATATATTACACAATTCCCTAATATCTCTCCATTTAACCTAACCCTAATCTCTCATCCATAAACTTCTCCGCCCCCATCTTCATCTAACACTAAAAAATATGATCTTTATCTCACAACCAACATCAATCTCGATCTTAGCAAAACATAAGCCTCTACCCACCAAAAATAATCTTGATCATTATAGATTAGACCATTTCGAACCACTCAGGAAGGCCACTGAATCTTCAAGATCTTATGATATAGGGTTTCGGGTAGGTATTGGGTGTTGGTATTGTTGAGTGAATCGAAAAAAATAGAGATTATAACAAGTTTGTTATAACTCTTTATTTAATTTCGTATATAAAACTTGGTTTAAAAACCAAACACCGATCTATGATGATATACGTTTTGTGTGTTGGATCTTGAACAAGGTCTTGAAAATAATAATACCACATGAAATAGTTTTCTGAGATCTTTTTATTTTCTGATTTGTTCTTTGTTTGAGATGGGTGGGAGTTGTTATATTTGAGATGGTTCAAGTTTCTGTTTGAGTCGGATTCATTGGATTTGGTTGATGAGATAGGTTGATGTATGGATCGAGTCTGGTTAGATGCAGTTTTAGGTGTTGATGGGATAAGATAGTCGGGTTGATTGATATATGGTATGAGATGAGTAGTGATAGAGTCGGTTAGTCATGGTCTCAGTTTTTTTTTTTTTTTTTTTGGTTTGGTCAAGATCTTGTAGTGTTTTCTAATAAAATGAGTCATCGCAAAGTTATGCATCCCATCGGAATAATCCCATCGGAATAATCACCATCGGAATACTCACCATCGGAATACTCACCATCGGAATACTCACCATCGGAATACTCACCATCGGAAAACTCACCATCGGAATAAGCACCATCTGAATAATCACCATCGGAATAAGCTTCATTGGAATCCCCATCGGAATCACCATCGGAAAAGGGTTTTGACACCCGAAAATAGTGGATCTGATGATATTCCGATCTGTATTTCTTTTTTTTTTTTTTTTTTTTCTTTTAGATCTCAGCAACTCATCTTCATCCAAAACATATCCAGAAAGGCTTAAAAAAAAACTCTGATAAGCCACAATCTAAAAAGAAAACGCTTTGACCAAAGAAAAACTGACAGTTAGACCGAGGAAAAAAATCTGACTTTTGGACTTTTTTAGATCTATTCATACCCACCAGCAAGTTTTATGTAAAGTGTGAACTTTTGGACCAAAATAAGTGACACCAAACCTCACGTGGACAGCTACTAGACTGATAATCAACACAAAAAGACACCGTGACATCTGCTGCTTATAGATAAGCAGTGAATAATCAATGAAAATAAGCAAACAAACACAAAACACCCCCGGTTAGCTCTGATACCAATTGTTAATCATAAGATTCAAAGCTATTAGAGGATGATCCGGAGGTCGGGGAGGATAAAAGAAGTATTTAGACATTTTAGAGAGAGAAAGATAAAGCTTGAATATGAGTGTGTGTATTTAGAGAGAGAAGTGAAATACACAAAATAAGAAGAATCCTCACCCCTCCATGGAAGTATGGAGGGGTATATATAGGCTAGACAAGAGGTCACTTTGACAACATGTCAATAGTAGTCCCTCCACGTTTTGCCTATCTGAATAAAATGTAATTCCGTAAATGGCGCTCACATTTTAGGGCTAACAAAGACAAATAATAAAATATAAGAGATACCCCTAGGAATAAGGGAGTCTAAGTGAGTAATTGGCCCACATGAGTTCGTGTTAGTCTACTAACTTATAATAACAATGATCTCGTTTTAAAGCTTGGTTTGGAGAAAGTGAAAACTTGAGGATGATGATTATTCATAACATTTTCAAAACCCAAGGTATGCTTTTTGATTTCTTTGTTTTGTATTTCTTTAATTTTCTATCTCTTTAATAAAGGCCAACGTGGATTAATTATGATGAAAAGTGTAATCTTGCTTTGTAACTAATGCATTGCATGAGGACATTGCAATGGTCAAGTGTAGGGGATTTGATAGGTGTGTAAACACCCATCTTTTCTACCACTTAATTACAATAATAACCGGACCTAAACGTGTATTTTATGTCTTTTATGTCGGAATTATGCGTGGTTTGTGTTTTTGTTGTGATTTAGGATGAAAAGGTGAAAAGTGGAGAAAACACGAACATTCACGGGCATTTACGGACCTTTATTGAAGAAAAGGATGAAAGACGAAGTCAAGAAGTCAAGAGTGCAAAAAGAACGGAAGTCCACGACAAATTTTGAAGATTTATCGAAGAAAAAGTCAAAAGACGGAAGTTTATCAAAAGCCGAAGAATTCAAGTCTATTCTATTGAAGAAATTAAAGACGAGTTCAAAAGAAATCCCGAAGCCAAAAGTTCCTTAAGTCCAAGTTTAAAGAAGATTAGAAGAAAAGGACTAAGTATGCAATTAATGAAGATTAAAAAGAAGGAGGGACTTAACTACGCAATTAAGAGAAAAGGAAAGAGGGGAGGAAGCTTCCTTAATCCTCCCCTATAAATAGATTAGGCTTGATTACTTTTCTTTCTTGTTGGCTAATAGTGACAATTAGACCTTCCACCGTTTACTTATCTTGTCATTTACATTACTTGTCAATTTAAATTCATGTTATGCACCTTAATTACCATTTAATTCCAAGTAAGTTTTCATTTTAATTCTTGTCAAATATTTATTTTATCTTGTCAATCTCTTATCTACCTTTCTTATTCTTTGATTCACGTGTTTATGTTATGTTCATGTTAATGCTTTTATTTTGATCCAAGTGGTGTTTGATTATTTTGGTTAAAGTTGTTTGATTTCGTGTTTTAAATTGTTTGTTTGTTATTACTATTGATTCGTGGTTGTTTTTATCTAATCGTTTGTGTTTGTTTAGATTAAATTTGTCATTATTTTGCTGCTTCTGTTTCTCTTGTTCTTCGGGAAAGTTGTTTTGTGTTTCTGATCTTTCAGGGTGAAAACTTCCGAATCAAGACAAGGGAGTTTGTTCATTCGGAACTTTAAAACTTCCGTATCAAGGCTTCATCCGGAAGATTTTTGATCAGCAAAAGTTCCGAGCCAAACTTGTTCATCCGGAACTTTCAAAGTTCCGGACGAAGGAAAACTTCCGAGTCAGCTACTGATCATTCGGAACTTTAAAACTTCCGAATCAAGACCTTCATTCGGAACTCAAAAAGTTCCGGATCAAGCAATTCATTCGGAACTTTCAAAAGTTCCGAATCAACACTTCAGAACGAAGTTCCGAACGAAAGTTCCGAACGAACTTCCGAACGAAACTTCCGAACGAAGAGTTAGTTCCGATTCAGTGGTCGTTCATTCGGAAGTTTTAAACTTCCGAATCAAGGAGGTTCATTCGGAAACTTCCGAATCAAGGGGGACCAAAAACTTCCGAATCAAGGCAAACTTTACAAGTTCCAAATCAGTAAAGTTCCGAACGAAGCATTGTTTTGGATAAGTGACATATTCAGATCAATTTGTTCCGGATCAAGGATTTTGGTAATATTCCAAGTAAAGAAGAATCATTTCAACCGAAGGTGACATTTAGGACGAGTGATTGTTCCAAACGAAGGATAATTCCGAATGAGCTGTATTCAGGTTCTTATTAGCTTTTGTCTTTGATTTTTATTTTCAAGCTTTATCTTTCCTGCCTTTTATTTAATTGCACTTTAAAATTATTTGTCTTAGCTTTATTTTAGTCTTGCCTTAGTTTAAGTTTTAGTTGCGTTTTAAGTTTGCCTTAGATAGATTTAAGTTTACGTCATTTACTTTAGTGCCCTTTAATTTTAGTCACGTTTTTAATACTTGCACCTTTATTTTAATTAGACGTAGATTTACTTTAAGAGCAACTTTACTTTAATTGATCTGCACACCTTTATTTTAAACACTACAACGACACATCTTGTTTCCACCAAAATAAAACAGAGTCACATAGAGAACTAAGATCAATTCGATTAGACAGGACTAGAACGATAATTTTCTTACTAGCAAAAGGCTAGTATCAAGGATTTTGAGATTTAGTCATGTTGAAATCTTATGAGATTAAGTATTCTATCCTGTCATTTCTGATTTAATGTATCTTTATCTGAAGAAGTTGTACTGATGGCAAATTATGAAGACAGACATCGCCTCATACATTAGTAAATGTCTAAACTATTGCGAAGGTCATCATCTGAATTTGATTCGATTTGGGTCATCGTCGACAGACTGACCAAATCTACTAATATCATTCCTATTAATGATAGATTCTCGGTGAAGAAAATGACTCTTTTGTATTTAAAGGATTTGTGTAAACATAGTGTGCCTGTATCGATCATCTCTATCAAGATCCTCGCTTCGCATCAAATTTCTAGAGATTTGCTCAGAAGTCATTGGGAACGAACCTTGATGAAGAGTATTGTTTACCACCCCAATCGAAGGGACGAGGTAAAGTAACGATACAGAACACTAGAAGTCTTGTTTTATGTTTAAATGATTGACCTTTAGTAATAAACCGTATAATCGCTTTCCTTTGGAGAGATTATCATTGATAATTATCGTATTAGGATCGAAATCGAATCTTGTGAGAATCTAAATATTAGAGCATCTGTAACCAGGATTCGGGACAAAGACATCCGACATACACCCATTGTGAGTTGGACATGTCTTTTAGGTTTAAGGTTGCCTATGATGACGAACCTAACCTTACAAAATACCCGACCCGCGAGACCTGAAATGGTTGTTGAAATTAGGATCTGATTAATGACTGCCGGTAGTGGGCAGGAGGTTATGTGAATATGAAGTGTAGACCTTGAAGTGCAGAATGGGTAGCGAAGTGATGCCAAAATTTTTCACCTTGGAAAAATGAATAGATGATCTGAAAGATCAAGGGAAATAAGTCCCCGTTGAATGGGACCATTGAGATGATGTAAAAATTGGTTTGAAAGGCATATAAGCTGGATCTACTCTAGGACTTCAAGGGCTGCGTGAATTATAATTCGTATATCTAACTTGATAAAATGTCTATCAAGTAAAAATCTGAATTCTTCTTGATAAAGTTTAGATCAGCGAAAAATTGCATTCATCAAAAACCCGTGAATATCATGGATAGAGAAAGTAAGTCAACATTAAGCCTAATCTTATTCCCGTAATTATGTTTGATAAAACTCGCGTATTGTAATGGATTACACTTGTGAGAAAAGACCGAATGTGGAGGAAATACCCACATGGCTCTAACTCTATAAGAAGCGAGTAATAAGATAAATTGATCTTTGAGGACAAAGATCCTGTTTAGGGGTAAATGCTGTGACAATACGTCAATTTATGGTTTATATTTTATTCTTAATATTTATTTGAAAACATTATTTTAATGTTATAATATGAACTCACTTATTTTTGAGAAGAAATTTTGGTTTACGTCTTGAAGTAGCATCGACTACGTCTAAACCGGAGGATTCTACGCTACGTGCTTACGTTTACATACACCGTTTTTGTGACAGTGTGACATTTCAGGAAATAAATTTATCCGTGAATATTATTTTGGGATTTTAATTTTGAGTTGGTTCATAAACTCACAAATTTACGAGAAGAGATTAGGACTTACGATTTTAATTTAACGTCCTTTACGACTAAACCGGAAACCTTAGGATTACGTATTTACGTTTTTGAACTACATTTTTGATGAGATAATTTTTATTAGATTCTTTTTGTGCCTTTGATTCATAATTTATAAAAACGTTTTTTGTAAAACGACCCGAGGGCACGCAAATCGAGGAAACTAGAATCGAGGAATACCCGTAAATTAATGGGGATGTAACAAGTATATACTTGTCCCACCCCCACACATGGATGGACAAAGCTTCAACAACACACCTCATGTGTGTCAACATATTAAGCTAACTAAGGACACATGTCCTTAGTTGCCATCTAAACCACTTAAACACAAAAACCATGGAACCAAAAACCATTTACCATTTCTCTCATGCAACTCACACATTTTCTCTCTTCCTCTCTCCCTATGAACGTCCCATATCACCCAAAAACACCCCATTAGATCAAAAATTCAACCATAAATCATATGTATAATTTACATATGATGAAAACCATTGAAGTTATGAAGATTGGAGGTGATCTTAACATGTAAAATGGAGTTTTCAAGGGAGTTTGGGGCTGATTTATCAAGGAGTTTTCATGAAGAACAAGGGATGATTTTTGGAGGAATCTACAAATACTTTGTGATCCTAGAAGTGGTGTTGATATCTCATAAGATTGGTTACCCAAAACCAAGTCTAGTTCATCAAAAACCTCATCTTTTCATCACTAATGGTGGTATAGAGATTGTTCTTCCTATCCTCTTGTTATTTTGATTATGAAATCTTGTATTTTCTTTATTTATGTATATTTATATGATGATTAAGGATGATTAAAAATATTGTGTGGGGATTTGGTGTTGATAAACATGGGTAAAAAGATGAAAAACTATATGTGAAAAGGTTAAAATCATGCTTAAAATGATGGCTGTATAAAACAGTAAAGAACCATGTGATGAACTGATAAAATGGCTTGAATAGATTATTATATAGTAAGCTATGAGTCTTGTACACATGTGAGAGTTGGCCATGCAATGGAATCATTAGGATGAGTGAGATATGATCAAAACAAGTTTAGAGTACAAATCTGAGTTCACTGTTTTGGACGATTTTTAGAAAATACTTAGAGGCTGATTCAACAGTAGCTATAGAAGCGTTAAATGGAGCACATATCATGTAGTTTATGTCATAAAAATTTTAACTTCTATCTCCATATAGAACTCTAGATATGGCTGTTTTGGTGAACATAAAAATAAAATTCAGATTTTGGGAAATTAAAGTATAATAGTATTATATAAGCACTCAAATAAAAATAGTATAAAATGTGAATTAAAACCCACTAACTTATATAATACATTTATATAAATATGTATAAGGATGAATAAATGGACATTTTATAAAAATGGTAGTTTGATAAGTTTTATAAGTTATAAAACTATAAACATGATTTTTACGACTTTTTCGGCTATTACCGTAAAATTAACATTTTTGCTAAATAAAACTTAGACGGTTGGACCCGTCTAATGTGAACTTTATAAAACTCATATACTGATATGTAAACATATATAACAAGTAAAAACCGATAAAAACCCGAACTATATAACATACGGACATTAACGGGCTAAGTTAACATTATTGGACTAATAATACAACAAAATGGGCTAAAACACTTATAAACTTATTTACTGGGCTTAACCCATTTGGGCCCAACATGTAAAGTGTAAATACTGATAATACAAGTATAAAATGGATTAACACAAGTTAAAGAACTTATAATAAGTTTATTGGACTTAAAATATGTAAATAGGTAAAACTAGTAAACTAGTATAAAAGTTATCGACACATAACACTAAAATGAGTAAATGAGCATATGTAAACCCACTTGATCATCATATATATATAATCATCATATGTATACATAATTGTTGTTTTTATAAAGTCATTGGACATGAGTCTAAGACAAGTATTATTTGTCTAGGTTTCCGTGATTGAAGCACGTACCGTACGTCCGAATTGCCGATAACCCGCCTTCCCGCATCAACGTGAGTTCATAGCCTCGCACTCTTTTAAATGTTTTTATGAAATGTTTGATAAACCCGCGAGGGAGATAACATGTTAGTTTTTATGAAATAGGACACTAGTTGTCCCGGTCGTTTGTTTATTGATTTGGACCCGAATGATTGTATGACCCGATGAATGATTAAATGACCCGATAGATGAAATGAAATGGATTATTAAAGTTAGGTTATGTCACTAAAAGTCCCATTAGCATGAATTGTGAACTACCGGGATTTGGTAGACGCTTATGCATATAATAGTACTATTTGGGGACGATCACCCCAGTTCGCGCCTTGATGGTTGATCCCCGTCGTGCCACATTGATTGGTAAACGAATTTATGTATGAGAAGATTTACATAGCGTGACCTTTGTGACGACACGCTAATTTAGATGGGCAAATGAGTTTCGGGCTAGCTACCCGTTGTTTGTTGTAGTAAGCTAACAATGTCATGCGGCTTATAATAATCCAATTAACGAAATACTGCTATACGCACCAAATTACGATATATTGCCTGACTAACAATACGGGGTCTTATTATTGATTTTATGTTCTTGTTTTGGTTTTATATAACCATATTCATATAACGGTTTTTATTTAATCTATACAACGTTATAAAACGTATTGTATGATGATTTTAACGAGAATGGTTCGTATAATGATTTTTAAAGGCGAAAGCCTATATTATGATTTTTGAGAAGGATTTGTATGAAATGATTTTGGCCATTTTATGGCCTATTACAATGATTTGTACAAAATGATTTTCGGTAATAATTTTATACCGATGTTATATTGATGGAATTTATTAAACTCTATGAATTCACTTGGCGTTATCGATGACCTTTTCTTTTAACATGTTTTATCTCAGGTACTTGAAGGTAATTCTCGGGAAGACGACAAGAATTCATGGCCCGCACTTAAATAATAATTTCCATTCAAATACTTTGTAAAACTTGTATGATATACAATGACTTGGGACCTATGTAACTTTTATATTTATGAATGGAAATGCTTTACTATTAAACGACGCGATTTTTAAGCGTTGTCTATGATGTGAGTAATGTGCTATCCCGTAACACCAACGAGTCTTCCGATGTATTGAGTTATATAAATTTGGGGGTGTTACACTTTAAATCATTCATTGGGCCTAAATACATTTTTAAGTCCTTTAATTAGTTAAATGAGCCTAAGTGAAATCTTGAGTCCATTAAATTACTAGGATTTATTAAATGGGCTTATTCATATTTAGTTTTAAATCTAAATAAAAGAATAAAACTTATACTTGTTTTAAGTGATGTTCCAAATTAGATCTAGCTATGTACAAATCAAGTAAACAAGTCATAAGTCCAAAATGAGATCTAAATTATGTCTAGACCTAAAAATCAATCATTGATCCATGTTTACTCATATATAGTCCACGGTCATATTTCTAATCTTGGTATTTCCAAGATGAACATATTAGCTAGTTTTAAAGTCTTGTAAATATTTACAAAAACACATCATAATTATATAGGTTATATGCATGTTCCCAAGGTTATTATTATTCCAAGAAAACAAGGTATAGCCCACGGCTATATTGTTTTCTCCCAATATTCGCATAAGACCTATAAGCTTATTTCATGTTTATCATGTTAAGTTAACACTTATTACAAGATCTTGTTGAGAATAAATTATAGCCAGTCTACTTGAGCACTGACAAGAGTTAAACAAGCGTTGATAAGAAGAAAACAAACGCTGACAGATCAAGCGTTGACAAGAAGAAGTCAAGCGTTGACACATTGAAGACAAGCACTGATGGAAGGATATGATCTACACGTTTATTATATTCTAGATTACTTCTAGTAAAGATAGGAACAACAATGTATTTTCTATAGTTATCTTTACCTAGAATAGTTGATACGTAGATTATTGTACAAGGCTTCTTATGTCTATGAAAGAAGACCTTTAGGTTAATGTTCAATATAAGTTTTCATACGTTAACACTTTCATTGTAAGCAAGTTTGATATCATTAGTGAAAGTTTGTTTACATCTTGTGTGTTCTTATTTAAGTGTTAATTCCACATAACACTTAGATTGTCATATACATATACAAAGGTTTCTCTAAGTGTATTACTTGATCTAATCTCGTATACATAAAGCTAAATCGATCTAAGTTTGGGATCAACAAGTGGTATTAGAGCTTGTTGAGGAACTTTTGATCTTAAAGAACACAAGAACCCTAAAATCACCAAAACCCTAATTTTATCAAAACCCTAAACAACATCATGTCAAATCCAGAAATAACCTCTTCCTCCTCACCTTTTCCAAACATCAAGATTCCCATGCTTGATGCAACCAACTTTGAATTGTGGAAATTCAACTTTGAGCAATATCTAGGGATCTATGACTACACTCTCTGGGAGATCATTGAGTATGGAAACACATACAATAGAGCTGAAAAGGTTTTTGCTGCCATTGCTACAAGAACTGCTGTTGCTAGATGTTCAGAAGCAGATAAGAAAGAAAAACCTGGTGATGGTAGAGCTGTGTCTGCTGAAGACATAGCAAAGAGAAGGGTTGATATGAAAACCCTAAATATTCTGAAACTCTCTTTGGGACAAGAGAACCAGCATAAATACAGAGGTTATGACTCTGCTAAATACCTTTGGGCAGCTCTTGAAGTTGCATATGATGGCAATAAAGATACTAGAGAAGAAAAGAAGAAGCAACTCGTGCATGATTATGCTGTTTTCAAGGCTCAACCTAATGAGAAGCTTAGCAGTGTGAGAAGCAGACTGCTTGACATTACAAGCAAGTTGTCCTTCATGGGAACACAACTTGGTGATGTTGACATTAATGCCACTTTTCCTAAAAGTCTTGGTGATGCGTGGAAGATTGAGGCAAGATCTATACTTGCCAACAACACTCACAAAAGTTCTACTTTTGATGATATCTACAACAAACTAAGGCTGTTGAGAATTAAACCCTTTTGGAGCATGGAAGTAAGTCTACTAATAGTAACATGGCATTCTTCTCACATAGTGAAGGCCAATTTGATCAGAAGGACTCTTACATGCATCCAGTCACTGGATCAACATGTGTCAACGCTGGAACATATCCTGTCAACACCTCATATTCAGATGCTGACACATACAAAAGTGACTCACCAAGAGTTAAACCTGCTGGTTTGGATCTAGATACTGTATGTGCTTATATTGCTTCTTTGCCCAATGGTTCAGTGATTACATATGAGGACCTTGAGCAGATAAGTGATGAGCACTTGGAGGAGATGGATATTAAGTGGAACATGGATCTTGCTAGTATAAGAGCAAACAGATGGAATATAAGGTTTTAGAAGAAGATGACCTTCAATGCAAAGGACACTGCTGGATTTGATAAATCCAAGGTTGAATGCTACAATTTTCATCGTATGGGGCACTTCATGAGGGAATGCAGATCTCCTAGAAGATCTGATGCTGGCAAACCCTCAAGCCAAATTGTTAAGGCGAAGGATCCTAAAGCCATGGTTGCAGTTCAAGAAATTGATGGTATGGGATAGGATTGGAGCTATTTGGCTAAGGATGTGGAAGATGATAAAGCTTTGGTTGCTGAAATTGAAGAAGAAGAGCATGTTCAATATGATCTCATGGCACACTCCTCCTCTTCATCAGATAATGAGGTATACGATGATGCTTTTTGTAGTAAGGGTTGTAGGTTAAATACTGAGAAACTTAACAAAGAGGTGGTAAGGTTTTTAGATGATGTGAGTACTGAGAGACGCAAACTGTCTAACTATCAATTAGCTCTCACTCAAACTGAGAAAACAGTTTCTGAATACAAGAAAATGGAATTTGATTTAAAGGATAAAATAAATATCTTAAAACATGAGTTAGATGCTAGTAATGATGTTAGGAACATCATGGAAAGGGTTAATAGTGAATTACAGGCTAAGTTAGTTGAGGCCATAAAGAATAAAGATAATGTTGGCCTTAAAATTTAGAGATTTGATAGGGCCACATAAACTCTAGGAGAATGTGTTAAGAAACAAAGGGATCCCAAGGACATGACTGGGATTGGGATGAAAGACTACTCTGTGGTTCCACCACCAGCTGGTGACTTCTATGGTGTCCAACAAAAGGACCTATCTTGGATTGGTTTACCAGAACTCCAAGAGGAGGAATTCATTCCTCTACTAAGAGTTGTTACCCCAGTTGAAGAGTATCAACAGAAGTTGACTGACTTGAATGAATGGAAGAAAGCCAATCCTACCTTATTTGTTAAGGGTGGCTTATTATGTGAAAGTCCTAATGAGTCAACCCCTATTAAGGTAACAAACCCAATCACTGGTAAGGATGTTGACCTTGGCTCAAACACTGTTAGAAAACCTAGTGTTAAATATGCTGAAATGTATAGGAAACCTAGGTCACCCAAAGCCAAGTAAGTTTTAATGGGACAGGGTTTTATCAGTCTAGGCCTAAGTTTGTTTCGAAAAAGGCTTGTTATTCATGTGGGAGCTTTTCTCATTTGGCCTATAATTGGGTCAGTGGATACAATTCATTCGCTGACAATAGGTCATCCAGTGTCAACCAAATACCTTTTGTCCACACTAGACCACAGGCTACTAGACCAGCTCCTTTCTTCTCTAAGGCAGCTAATACACATGGACAAAGGCCCTTTCTAAAGACCAACACTTGGTCAAACAGACAGTATGTTTCTGTAGCAAACCCTAGGTTCAACGCTGAAAAGGGTAATTTCAGCGTTGACAAGACCAAATCCAACGCTGAAAGAAACGTGACCAGACCTAAATATTTGCAACCACAGGGTAAGGGGTCTAAAGCTTCTTCAAGCTTGACATGGAGACCTAAAAAGATCAAAACCCTAATAATAATGGGATTTCAATGACCTGCAACAGATTCAATTACATTTCAAAGGTCATTACAAAACCTATTGCGGTTAACTGGGTATTTCATCCAAAGAGGGATGAACAAGGGGTTGTTATGAGAACTAAGTCTGTTCTTGTTGAACAACCAGATGAATCCAAGTCTGCTAAGGCTTGGGTTCCCAAAGAAAACTAACTTGTTTTCTTTCTATGTAGGGCATTCAAAAACAGGTCAATGGTTATGGATATTGGGATAGTGGATGCTCAAGGCACATGACAGGGAAGGAAGATTATCTGACTAACTTCACTCCCATTAAGGATGGTGATAAGGTTTACTTTGGAGGTGGATATGGTACTATCACAGGCAAAGGAACACTTCTCACCAAGAACTTGCGTTTTGAAAACGTGTTTTTGTTAAAGGAACTTGATTACAATCTTTTTAGTGTATCACAAGTCTGTGATAACAAAAATAAAGTTCTGTTTACTGATACTGAATGCTTGGTGTTAAGCAAGGATTATAAGATCCCTGATGATAAATATATTGACTATAGAACACCTAGACATAAAGACATATATAATGTGAATCTAAATGGGATTAGGATGAATAACAATATGTCATGTTTTTATGCTAAAGCTTCAGTAGATGAGAGTAATCTATGGCACAGGAGACTAGGGCACATAAACTTTAAGAATATAAACATGCTTGTGAGACTTGGCTTGGTTGATGGTTTGCCTAAAAATGCTTTCCACAATGACCACTCTTGTGTTACATGTCTTAAAGGCAAGTAGCACAAGGTCTCATTCAAGTCTAAACAGGTGCCCTCTAGTACTAGACCACTTCACTTGCTTCATATGGACTTATTTGGTCCAACAAATATAGAGAGTTTGAATGGTAAATCATACTGCTTTGTCATCACAGATGACTTTTCTAGGTTTACTTGGACTTTCTTTTTAGCTATGAAGAGTGATACAGCTAACACGTTAATTGACTTTATTACTCAGATTGAGAAGAAGACTGGTAATGAAGTTAAAATGCTTAGGAGTGATAATGGTGGTGAATTTAGGAATAAAGTCTTAGATGATTTTTGTGCCAGGAAAGAGATTACTAGGCAGTTTAGTGTTGCCAGAACCCCACAGCAAAATAGGGTTGCTGAGAGGAAAAATAGAACCCTAATTGAAGCAGCCAGGACTATGTTGGCTGATGCTCATTTCCCTATAGCTTTTTGGGCTGAGGCTGTTAATACAGCTTGCTATGTTCAAAATAGAGCATTGGTCAACAAGATACAGAACAAAACACCTTATGAGTTACTTTGGGGAAGAAAACCCAATATTGGTTTTTTCAGACCTTTTGGTTGTCATGTAGTTGTTCTAGATACTAGTGATGCCTTAGGTAAATTTAGTGCAAAAGGTGATGAAGGCTATTTCATGGGGTATTCAGTGCAGAGCAAGGGATATAGGGTTTATCTTAAAAAGGAAAAACATATACTTGAAAGAGTGCATGTTAGGTTTTTAGAGAGTAAACCTAGTGATCCTGAAAGTGGTCCAAATTGGTTGTTTGACTTGGAACCTTTATCTAGGACTTTAAATTATATGCCTGTCACTAATCCAGACATTGTGAAGGTAACTTCAAATGTTGTGGAAGAACAAGTTGTTGATGTTTCAGGTACACAGGTTCATGAAAAGGTTGGATCACAAGTAGAAAAGTCATCTCCTATACTAGAGTATGTCATAATTCCCATATGGACATATGCTTTTGCTGCTGCTGCTGCTGTTGGAAAAGATAATGGTGGTCCCCAAGTACCACCAGATAACAACATGCATGGTCCTTCAAGCGCTGACAAAGGCAAATCTAGCGCTGACAGGACAAATTTAGACGTTGATGGCTCAAACGTTGACAACAACATTTCAAGCGTTGTTAGCCCAAACGCTGACAACCAAGGTTTAGGCGTTGACAACACTTTTGCGCATCTTTCCTCTTCTACTTTTGAACACGGTGAACCTTCTAATTTATATGAAGAGGTTCATCCTCATATTAATGAAAGAGAGTCTGAAGAAGAAGATATTGGCAACATGGATAATGAGATTGAAGACACCAGACTTTTTGAAGGAGGAGTTCTCAGTTCTACTATGAAGAATCACGCTACTTCTCAAATCATTGGTGATATTATGACTCCTGTTCAGACTAGAAGATCTCATCAAGGTCTTGGTGGATTTATTGCCAATATTCAGAAGAAGGTTGAAAGTCCCTAATCAATGCAAGAAACCCTAATCTTAACTTAATCAACACAAGGTATTACTTTTCAAACGTAATTTTATTATTGTATAATAAAGAATTACAAGTGTTATGGATAACACAGTTTGATGACAATGTGTTGTGCACACTTTGAACAACTATAAACTCTAACTTATGAATACAGTCGTAGCTGTTTGATTCACTAAGTTATATGCAATAATGTTATGAATATCTCAAAGTGTTAAACATTAATGCATGGATACACATCCTATTTATAGTTTTACGAGATTGACCTAAATAGTACTTGATGGTGACTACACAAGCTTTTACAAGTTCCCACATCAGTCACATGATGTCCTTCTATTCTTGGTAGTCTTCCATTATGCTTTAAGGAAACAGTTGTCAAAACAGTTTCCTTTTTCTTCATAGTCTCGAACACACAAATGGCATGTCCAAAGTGTGCTGAGTGTTAACAGGGTATTGCCACCCCTGTTAACCCTCAACCCCTTAGAGTCCGTGATACATCTTGGCTGTTATCTATCACAGCCAATGAGTATGTCTTCAAGTAATCTTTGACTTCCTTGACAATGTCTCTGACATGGACTCCTCTGAGGTTGCTCACAGAGACTTGGATCTCTGTGAGTCTTGCGAAACTTGCCTGCCTCCTAGGCACAGGCAAGGGACTATCTAACAGCCTAATTATGTTTAAATCTATGATCAGGGAATCTAACAAGTTTAGATTCCCAACAATCTCCCCCTATTTAAACATAAATAATGCTAGATTTAACTAAGTTAAGGTAAGTGAGTTAACAGATTCTTCTTACTCATAACAGATATAAACAAACATACCTCATGATTTTATTAATACTTAAAGAAAAGATTACAAGTACATTGCGTAAGTAAAATAAAACATGAAGGTAAAAAGGGATGTGAACATCTTCAATAGTCATCATTTTTAATCCTTTCTTCAGCTTCAGCCAAGTCCAATCTGTTATCTAGTTCATCCTGCAAAGTCTTGGTAAACTTCTTGGAATACTCTGTGTTGATCTTGAGTGACTTCTTGTGGCAAAGTAGCTGAATAGTTGAAGCTAAGCACAGCTCATCTTCCCTTTGAAATGCATACTGGCAAGCCCTGTTCATGAATGCCATTCCTCTTTCAGGCTCTGTATATGTCTGACCATCAACTGGGCCAACAATACCATTTGGGAGGATCAAATCCCTGTGCATGCCATCCACTTGAACATCTTCAGTAACAAAAGTTTCATTAACAATTTGTGAAATTCTTCTTCTTTTGTTGCCAGTCTTTGGGGGTTCTTGTTCAAAAAGCTGGGGTGAGGGATCAATCTTAAGTTTGTCAGCTGTTTCCTTGATCCAGGTAAACTTGGCCTTAATAGTCTTCAGCAGAAGGAAATTTGCCTGTCCATTTCTTTTGGCTGCTAAGGCTTCAAGTTCGAACCATTCTGATAACCCAAGTGTCTTTAGCCTGAAGTTGTCAAACACATTCATATTCCCTGGTTGGTTATCCCTCCATAAGATCATCCTTGGGGTGTTTGTGGATTTATGAATGGTGTATTTGAACTTGGTTATCTTGCCAGGGGCATATCTGTTGTTAACGCAGGCATCATAGTCAGCTTTGACTTTCCTTAGTGCCTCAGCGCGTTTTGCTTCCATTTCCCTTAACCTTTGTTTTTGCTTATCTCTTTCAGGTGGAGTCATCTTCCTTAGAGTAGCTTCATTCAATTCTTTGGCTGTCTTGAGTTCATTTAATCTCTTGAATTCCTCAGCCTGTTTCTCTATTTCTTCAAGGATTAAAGGAATCTCATTGGAAGGTGTAAAGGTTGAGAATTGGGAAAGGTCTGTGGTGGATCCTCCTGTCTCTAGCATCGCAGCTATTTTCTTGAGTTTGGTGTCTGTGTCAACCAAAACTATCTCCTTTCCTTTCTTCGAGACAGAGGACTCCACACTTATGTTTTTCAAAACATCAGCTCTTCTGATAAATGCTGTCTGAGCCTGAGTTTGAATTGATTTGGGGAGGGAGCTAACAGTGAACTTTAGCTTCTTGGCAGCTGGTTCATCATCATCCCCAGGCTTGCTGGTGTTAACCAAAACCAGAGACTTTGATGAGTCAGCTCCATCTTGAGATTGTTGCTCCCCCTGAGTATTATCCTCATCATCATGTATTATAACAGGTGTGATGACTTGGAGAGGAACAGGTGTAATGGTGGGGTTAGCTGATGATGAGCCTTGTTTAGCAGATGCAAGGCTGAGTGATGTATCTTTCTCCCCCTCACGTTCATCCTGGCTTCGAAGACGTTTGGATGAACGTGCTTGAAAATGCCTTGCAATCTGCTCGATAGAGGCAGCCATAGAACGTTGTCTTTTCCTTGAAGCCCTGGCAATCTTCAGCAGGAGGTTGCCATTTGCATTAGTATTTGCCTGAACACGACTGACAATAAAATTAGCATGACGGTATTGCCTGTTGCGAACAGCATCAAATTGCCTGTGCATGGTGAGCTCATGTTCATGGAACATGGCAGGGACTGCTGAGTCAATGGCATCTTTTATTCTTGTTGAAAGGTGACTGAGTCCTTGGGCTACACCTCTCCTTGCACCATCCTGAATTGGCTCAGTAACCGCCTCAGCCACAACCTTTTTTATGATGCCAGGAAATGTCACAGTGAAGTTGTGCATTTCAGATTTGATCACATCCAGCTTTCTTGATAAACGCTCAATATCTGATTGATGATGAACAGGCTGAAGATTCTTGATATTGAGGCTTTGCTGAGCATAGTTATCCCCCCTTAGTAAGAGATCAAAGTTAGTCTGGGCAAGATGGTCAAACAAGAGAAATTCTGCTGTTGGATCATAAGTTGGTCTTTCGAAAACTGTTGTTGTTGAGGTAGCAGAGTTTGGAGTGTCAACAGCATCCTTGGGAGGAGAAGTCTTATCGCCAGCTGGTGTGGACACAGCTATTTCTTTGGGAGGAGAGATAGACAGCTGGTCTTCCTCATCTTCTTCATCCTCTTCATCGAACATCCCTTCAGGGATTTCATCTTCAGGCATAGACTCAATATCAGAGACATAATCCTCCAATGATAGCATTTCATCATCAGCATTTAACAGAGGCTCTTCATCATTAGGTTTTTCTTGATTCATTGTATCAGCCTCCTTTTCCTGTTGTACCTGAGATTCGATGACTGGCTGTACAATTTTAGCCTGCAAATTGTTTCAATTAGTAACAGGGAAAAAGATAAGGGGAATGGTCGCCATTTTACTGTCCCAGAGAGGCTAAGGGTGATTACTCAGCCACTCCAAAGGATAAATCCTTGGGATTCTTTTAAGTGTGAAAAAAATATGGTTAATGATCGCCATTCGCTGCCCCTAGGAAAGCTGAGTGTGATTATTCAGCCCCCCCCAAAAGGTTAAAACCTTTGGGACTCTTTTCATTATGAGACATATGTTGGTTATGGATCGTCATTCGCTGCCCCTAGGAAAGCTGAGTGTGATTATTCAGCTCCCCCAAAAGGTTAAGAACCTTTGGGACTCTTTTAAGAGTGAAACATATGTGGTTAAGGGTCGCCTGTTACGCTGCCCCTAGGAAAGCTGAGGGTGATGATTCAGCTCCCCCTGAAAGGATAAATCCTTTGGGACTCTTTTAAGGAGGGAACCAAGAGGCTGTGTGAAGTACAGCTGATCAAGGTTGAGACATAAGTGTATGCAGGTTGTTGTTAGCCTGAATACTGTCTAGAGGGTGCAGGGTCATCGGGGTGATTTATAAACACAAATGAATCATTCCAGGGTGCAAAGACAGGGTGCACAGAAGTCTTAAAGGATTCTAAGTGCATTGACAGACTTCTAAGGGCCGAGGATTACCCTAACTTCACCACTCTCTCCTACAGACAAATGAGAGTGGCTGCTTGTGAACCTCTAAAAATGTACACTGATTACCTGTGAGATATCAGCTGGATCAGGATGGTTTCCTGTCGTCTCAGCTGACTTTGAGACACTAGACTCCTATTGTTTGTCAGCAGATGTATCTGAATCCATATGAGTATCTGGACCAGAGGAGGTGTCAGTCTTCTTTCCCTTGGCCTTAGAAACAGCTTTGGTGTGGGAAGAAGAGGGGATTTTCTTCTTCTTAGGCTGTTGGCCAGAAGAAGCCTTGGACTTGGTAGTGTGCTGCCCAGAGGTCAAAGACTTAGACTTGCCAGCAACACTAGAAGTATTCACCTTCTCAGAAGAAGGGAGCAAGGGCTTCTCAGCTGTTGGTAGTTGGTTGGCCACATTCATCATATGAGCGGTGACAGGGACATCTTCAGCTCCTATTTCTTTGTAGATGGCACCTGTGATGCGGTAGGGCTTAAGAGCAGTCAAGGCCTTGTTGTGGTAGTTGTCTCCCAGCAGGATTTTGAAGATCAGAGTCAGGAAGCGCACATAGCAGATATTCTTTTCCCTGACCCGATTCCTTTCCTTCAGCTGTTCTATAAGGTTGGAGAAGAGAATGCTTCCAACATCAACATCAGCTCCCCAGATTAATCCATAAGCAATAGCCTGATGGTTGAAAGACATCTGATCCTGTGATCCCTACATTCCTCCCAGGGATTTAACAATGTGGGTGAAGAGGACACGCCACATGGGAGTGAAATACTTAATCTTCAGAGGAGATTTGGAGAGGACCTCAGCTGGTGTAAGGGCAGGGTTTACGTCATGGCAAGGGTTGAGTGTGGCCAGGGCTTCTTTGACAGCCTTTTTATCAACTACCTTCAGGCATTCATCTCCATGCTTCAATCCGGCCACACTTGAGAAATCTTTAAGGGAGAAGGCGAAAGGGTGTTCATTGCAAGAAAGGCTAAATGTTATGGTGTCATCAACCACCTCAGCAGAGTACCAGAATTCCCTAAGGTATTCTTGGTAAAAGGTGGAAGGGGATTTGGTGAAGGCTTCACTTAGGTCACAATTCTGCATGAAACTGACCAGATCTGAATAGGTGCTATTTGGAGCCTTAATCCATCCAATGGCGTTGTTGGAGGCGAGGATGCTTTCGTTGATCTCGAAGTTAACATTTGCTGCTTTGGGAACTGAAAACGCCATGGATTCAAGGTTGAAGGTGAAAGAAAATGGAGGAGGGTTAAGAGAGATAAGAACTTAGAGAGAGAGGAAGATTTGAGAAATGAGAATGGTGGTGGGTGAGAAGAGAAAAGAGACAATATATATTCAAACTAAGTGAATAGTTATTCAACCGTATTAAATACAAGGTGCGAAAATGACTGCTCAAGTGGGTCCCCTTGACCTTTCAAAATAGTTTGTCTCCTCGTTATCCGAAAAATAAATGATTAAATATTTGAGAATGTTTTTTGCATTTACTTGGAAAGTAACTACCTAGTTTCATGTGAAAAACATTTAATATAGAATCAATCATTTAATGAACACATTTAATATCAAGCCACAGGCTTTGAGATATTGAGCATCCCTAGCTCAGCAACTAGCCCGTTGAACGAAGGTTCAGCCAAAGGCTTTGTAAAGATATCAGCTAGTTGCAGCTCTGTGGGAACAAAATGCAGCTCAATATCCCCCTTCATTATATGATCCCTGATAAAATGATACCTAATATCAATGTGTTTGGTACAAGAGTGAAGAACAGGGTTGTTGGATATGGCAATGGCGCTGGTGTTATCACAAAAAATTGGCACTTTGTCATATAAAATTTCATAGTCAGCCAATTGACTTTTCATCCAGAGCACCTGAGCACAACAGCTGGATGCAGCGACATATTCTGCTTCAGCTGAAGACATAGCCATAGAGTTTTGCTTTTTAGCACTCCATCCAACCAATTTTCCTCCTAGGATTTGACAGTTGCCTGAAGTGCTTTTCCTGTCAATACAGCATCCATTATAGACTAAATCTGAATAGGCCTTGAGATCAAAGCCTGATTCCTTTGGATACCATAGGCCTAGGGATGGTGTTCCTTTGAGATACCTGAAAATTCTCTTAATAGCCACTAGATGGGATTCTTTTGGGTTAGCTTGGTACCTTGCACAGAGACATGTGGTGAATTGGATATCTGGACGACTAGCTGTTAAATACATGAGTGACCCAATCATGCCTCTATATAAAGTCTCATTGACAGAGACCCCTGACTCATCAGGGCCCAAGTTGTTGGGTGGAAGCATGGGGCATTTCACTGATGCACAATCAGCTAAGTCATATTTTTTAAGTAAATCCTTAACATACTTTTCTTGACAAATTGAAATTCCCTTAGGACATTGTTTAATTTGAAAGCCCAAAAAGTAAGTTAATTCACCCATCATACTCATCTCATATTTCTTGGTCATTAATTTAGCAAAACGTTTACTAAGATTTACATTTGTTGACCCAAAGATGATATCATCCACATAAATCTGCACAATGATGAAATCACTCTTATCCTTGAAGGAAAAGAGTGTTTTATCAATAGAACCCCTGACAAATTTATTTTCAGTTAAGAAATTTGAAAGAGTTTCATACCACGCTCTTGGAGCTTGTTTCAGCCCATACATTGCCTTGTGAAGTCTGTACACATGGTTGGGAAACTCGCTGTTCTCAAATCCTTCAGGTTGTGCAACATACACTTCCTCAGCAAAATCACCATTGAGGAATGCACTCTTTACATCCATCTGATACACAGTGATGTTCATATAGGCAGCATAAGCAAGGAAGATTCTGATGGCTTCAAGTCTAGCAACTGGAGCAAATGTTTCATCATAATCAATTCCTTCAGTCTGAGAGAACCCCCGTGCTACCAGTCTGGCCTTGTTTTTGATGATGTTCCCAATTTCATCCATCTTATTTCTATAGATCCATCTAGTGCCTGTGATATTCTTTCCAGGTGGAGCTGGCACTAGTGTCCATACTTTGTTCCTTTTGAACTGATTGATTTCTTCTTGCATAGCAGCTACCCATCCTTCTTCTACCAGTGCCTCAGCTACTCTTTTAGGTTCAATTTGTGAGAGAAATTCAGCAAAGAGACATTCATTGGCTGAGGCTGACTCTGAGTCTTGGATTCGCTGTCTAGTTGTGACCCCTGCATTTGGTTCCCCAATAATATTGACAAGAAGAATGTGTTGATCTCTTGACCACTTATTTTGAGGAGCTGGGGAATCAAGGACAGGAGCACTTGTGGGCACAACTGGTACAATTTGAGTTTCATCCTGCTGACTAGGAGGGATTTCTTCAAAGACTACTTCAGTGTCAGAGTCTTCTTCAGCCATATCAAGAGGTGCTATTTCATTATCAGCAGGAGAGTCTTCAGGGATTTGAAGAATTGGTGAGTCATCAATAGCCTAAGAAGGACCATCAGAGATTTGAGGTTCTTCTTCATCAAGTTCCAGAGAGGTAGGAACTTCTATGTTGTGAGTAGACAGAGGGTCAAAGGCAGGGACATAAGGGGTGAGAGTGTTGGAGTGATGATGACTGGTAGGTTTGGGTTCTGTGAACTCATCACTTGGGAAAGATATATTTTCATTAAAATCAATTTCATCACCCTCTGTTCCTGTTCTCTGTAAGACTTCATCATCTTCATTGAATCTAACATGGAATGTTTCTTCTACTTCTTGTCTTCTGATGTTGAATACTCTGAAGGCTTTGGCTGTTGGAGAGTATCCCAAGAAGAAACCATCATCAGTTTTTTCATCAAACTTTCCAAGTTTATCCCTGTAGTTATAAATAAACACAGGGCATCCAAACACATGAAAATAGCTAACATCTGGAGATCTTTTTCTGAAAACTTCATAGGAAGTTTTACCATGTCTTTTGACAATGATTGATCTGTTTTGTGTGTAGCAGGCAGTGTGCACAGCTTCTCCCCAAAATTGCTTTGGTAAGGCTGCACCATTTAACATAGTTCTTGCTGCTTCAATCAAAGTCATGTTTCTTCTTTCAGCCACACCATTTTGTTCAGGGGTGCCAGCTGAAGAGAAGTTCTGTGAAATCCCTTTTTCATCACAAAAAGATTCAAGTTGATGATTCTTGAATTCAGTACCATTATCACTTCTTAGAGCTTTGACTCTAACATCATTTATATTTTCAACCTGTCTAATGAAGGACATGATGGTTTCAGCTGCATCACTTTTCCTTCTGAGGAAGAACACCCAAGTGTATCTTGAAAATTCATCAACTATGACCAAGGTGTATTTGTTGTGATTAATGGTCTGAGGTTTGACAGGCCCAAACAAATCCATGTGAAGGAGATGTAAGCACTTGTCAATAGAGAATGATTGCCTAGTCTTGAATGAAGACCTGTGATGCTTTCCTTTGACACAGGCAGAACAAGTCTTGTCTTTGGAAAACATTACTGAAGGTAGACCAGCAACCAAGTTTTGAGTGGCTATCTTGTTGATGTTCTTGAAGTTGAGATGAGACAGTCTTTTGTGCCATAGCCAATTGACACTTTCAGAGGCTTTAGCAAGAAAACAATTTGAGCTGTCTTCAGAGCACACAGCCATGTTGATGACATAAACATCTCTCCTTCTAGGTGCAATCAGCACAACATCATTGTTTTTGTTGAATATGGTTCCTTGAGTCTTAGTAAACAAAACCTTATAGTCAGCATCACACAATTGGCTGATGCTAATAAGATTGTGTTTAAGACCATTCACATATGCAACCCTGGTAAATGTAATCCCATTACAGTTCACTGAGCCATATCCTTCTGTGTCACCTGAAGAGTTATCTCCAAACACCACTTTAGGACCTGGCTCCTTTGAGTATCTGTGCAGGTATTGTTGAATCCCTGTCATGTGTCTAGAACAGCCACTATCTAGATACCATACCGATTCCTTGAGATATTTCTGCACAGATACATAGAAATAGGTTAGTTCCTATAGTGAACCCACTTTCCAGTGGGTTCCCTGAATTGCTTATTAGCAACTCTTGTGTTCCTAAAGAACTTTTGGCGTTGGGAGGGCCAGTTCATTGTTTCATGGTTATAACTTCCACAGATATCACACCCAGGGAAGCCACCACACTCGTCTGAGTGATGATCTGTGAACCCACAGAATTTACAGGGAGGATAAGGTTTATAATTTCCCTGTTGTCTTTTGGAACTCTGTGGTCTGTCCCTAGAGGGTGTCTGAGCTCTTTTAGCTGCCATGTGTCTGTCATGATCTAAAGTCGTATGGTGAGAGTTTTTACATACATTGCAATAAAGTTTGATTAACCTTTCCCCTTTGGGTTCACCTAGGACTGACTTAGGTTCATGAGAAGTAGAGCATTCAGCGGAAGGCTTAATGTGTTGTTTCAAGAGTTCTACTTCTTTCATAAGAGACAACAGACGATCTTCAGTGGTAGGGTCAACCTTATTCACAGCTTTAGTAGTAACAGGCTTAAAAGCTACTTGTTTGCCAGTTTGTTTAGTAGGCACATGAAAAACTTTAGCTAGAGGATTCTCAATATTTGTCCTAAGTTCACCCTTAGCAGATCTAGAAGAACTGCTGGGTTCAACTCCAGAGAGTTTGGGCAAGGGTGGTAGCTCAGCCACATCTTCAGAGACAGGGTCATTAGTCAAGGTGGAATATGACATATGAATGGTCTCTGTAGATTTAAAGACAATGTCTTTGGGTTTGGTGAGAATTCTCAGCTTATTTTTCTTAGCAGATATATCCCTTTTTAAGTCAGCAGGCACTTCATCCCTAAGCAATTGATCAATAGTAAACCTAGCACACAACCATTTTTCAATAACCTTGTTTAATTCAGAGACTTGATCATTTAAAGCAATGTTTTTCAAGGTTAATCTAGCTACTTCATTTTGCAGGGATATTTTCTCTAAATTAACCCGCCTGAGAGTTTCACATTCAGCTTTAGCATTTAGCATATCAGTTTTAACAGAGTGAAACTTATCAAGTAGGTTCTTTCTTTGTTCCTCAACAAAGTGTAAATCAACAATGGTGTAATCAAGGACATGCTTACGTTCATCACTATCAGACATGGATAAGAGCCTGTGTACCTTTTTCATTGTGATGTCAACCCATTGTCCTGATCTTGCATCACCTTTTCCAACAGCTGGTTCATCCTCAGCTATCGCCATGAAAGCCCTGACTCTGGTGGTATCTTCTTCATCTGAGGTCAGTGGTTCATCATTCCAATCATACGTTTCAGCAACCAACCCTTTCTCTGTCTTTTTCTCACTACCCTTCTTCTTGGACAGAGCTTCAATCTTCAAGTTCATTTGTTCTAACTCAGCTTTAAGTGCCTTGTATTTATTTTTGTAATCCTTCTTCTCAGTGTCTGATGAATTGGATTGATGAGATGAGTTATTATGTTGTTTGAACTTGTAAGGTTTGGATGAAGATGATGGATAAGAGGGTGAGGATGTCTTGGTGGAAGGACAGTCTTTTTGAAAATGTCCAAGCTTTCCACAGGCAAAGCAAGTTTCTTTTGACCTGTCAGTTGGTTTACTAGCTGATCCTACTCTTCCTGATCTTTTGAAGTATCTTCTTTGGTTGGCTAGCAAGGCTCTTTCATGGAACTCTGCATTAAGGTCTGTCAAGAACACTTGGCTGCTACGGGTATCTTCTTCAACATCAGAATCGCTGTCCTGAGGATGTGTTGTAGAGATCAAAGCTTTGGAAGATGCTCCGTGGACTACAAATGTTTCAGTCTCTGACTTGTAAATAGTATCAATCAGCCCTTCTTCATAATTGTACTTTCCATAGAGCTGAGCAAGGGTATCATTTTTGATCGAGTTGTTAGCTCTCTGAGTCTGATTCATGCTCAGCCACTTTCTTGGAAGGCTGTTGACAAAAGTAGCATTGATCTCAGCTTGACCAATAATGACATCATTCATTGCTAGGTCATTGAGAAGAATCTTCAGCCTAGTATAGGTTTGCTGAACCTTTTCACCTTCAAGTGACTTGAAGGCATTGAACTAAAGTCTGAGTGCCTGAATCTTTGTCTCTCTTGTTTCAGAGGGTCCTTCATGGCCAAGGATGAGTTCTGTCCACATTTGTTTAGTTATGGGACACTGAATGACAGACATCATGATATGCTTAGGAAGGAAGGATATTATGATGCTTTTGAGACGTTTATCTTGGTTTGCCAATTTCCTATCAGCTGGAGTCCATTGTTTGAGAGGTTTGGGAAGAGGGTTTTCTTCAGTGGATGTAAGAGCCATGGGAATATAAGGACCATTTTCTAAAATTTCTAGAAGAAAAGGTTCAAGCCCATCAAGATATACAAGGAATTGACTCTTCCAAATGGCAAAATCTTCTTCATCAAAGACTGGTACACTTGTGACGTGTGATCCACCTCTTGAGTCAAGAAGTTGGGGTAGATCATCGTCATTGGCAGGAGGGTTGAGTCTTGGTGAAGATGGGTTTGTGGAAGGTGATTGTGGTGGGTTAGAAGTTTCTGGCATGGTGGATCTTGATTATAAAACTGAGAACGATGTTTCTTGAAGGTTTTAATATCAAACACCGCTCTGATACCAATTGAAAGTCCCTAATCAATGCAAGAAACCCTAATCTTAACTTAATCAACACAAGGTATTACTTTTCAAACGTAATCTTATTATTGTATAATAAAGAATTACAAGTGTTATGGATAACACAGTTTGATGACAATGTGTTGTGCACACTTTGAACAACTATAAACCCTAACTTATGAATACAGTCGTAGCTGTTTGATTCACTAAGTTATATGCAATAATGTTATGAATATCTCAAAGTGTTAAACATTAATGCAAGCATCAAGGATTTGTAAAGCTGTCTGCCCATCAACACATCGACGAATGATCAGATCCGCACATTGTTTGAAGAGATAAGGGACATCCCAGAAGTAAGTCTTAACATCTTTAAAGAACTTCTTCTTTTGTTGGGATGTTAACCCTTTGATGAGAATATCACCCGCTAAGTAGTTTGCAATGTCCGTAAACCACGGGGTGTCATCAAGATTGGAATGAATAGACATTAAGGTCTCAAGGGGAAAAGAGTCATTGATCTCTTGATTCGGATGATCCCCTTGATAAGGATCCTCAAGTCTACTCAGATGATCCGCTGCTAGGTTTTTGGCTCCCTTTTTCTCACGAATTTCAATTTTGAATTCCTGAAGGAGCAGAACCCAATGAAGAAGTCTTGGCTTGGAATCTTTTTTTGTCAACAAGTACTTTAACGCGGAGTGGTCGGTGTACACGATGGTGGTGGAAAGGACAAGATAGGGGCGAAATTTTTCAAAAGCATACACTACAGCTAAAAGCTCTTTTTCGGTAGTGGTATAATGAAATTGAGCCCCCGTCATTGTCTTGCTAGCATAATGGATTGGTTGGAAGTGTTTGTTCACTCTTTGGCCCAGAACCGCTCCAATAGCAAAGTCGTTAGCATCACACATCAATTCAAAAGGTAGCTCCCAATTAGGGGTAACCAAGACCGGTGCCTTAATAAGCTTATCCTTAAGGAGATTGAAGGATTCAAGACACTCTTTGGAAAAGATGAAAGGAGTTTTTTTTCCAAGAGGTGGGTCATCAGGCGAGCGATATTAGAAAAATCTTGTATTAGTCGACGATAGAAGCCCGCATGACCAAGGAAACTTCTCACACCCTTCACGGTTGAAGGTGGAGGTAATTTGGCTATGACATCCACTTCAGCACGGTCCACTTCAAGACCGGCTTTTGAGATTTTATGTCCAAGCACAATGCCTTCTTTTACCATGAAATGGCATTTTTCCCAATTTAGAACAAGGCGAGTGTCCTCACACCGCTTAAGCATGCGTTCCAAATTGGCAAGGCAAGAAGAGAAAGAATCACCATAAACCGAGAAATCATTCATGAAGACTTCCATAGTTTCTTCAACCATGTCATGGAAGATAGCCATCATACACCTTTGAAAAGTCCCAAGAGCATTGCATAAGCCGAAAGGCATTCTTTTATAAGCAAATGTTCCAAGGACAAGTGAATGTGGTTTTCTCTTGGTCTTTGGGATCGATGGAAATTTGAAAATACCTGGAGAAACCGTCCAAAAAGCAGTAATAGTCATTACCCGCTAGACGCTCAAGCATTTGGTCCATGAAAGTAAGGGGAAAATGATCCTTTCTCGTAGCATCATTGAGTTTGCGATAGTCTATACAAACTCTCCACCCTGTAACGAGACGAGTAGGAATCAACTCGTTGTTTTCGTTGGGCACAACGGTGATTCCGCCTTTCTTGGGCACACAATGGACTGGACTAACCCATGGGGAATCCAAAATAGGATAGATCATGCCTGCATCAAGAAGTTTGATAACCTCTTTTTTGATAACGTCATGGATCTTGGGATTCACCCTTCGTTGGCTTTGAATAGTGGGTTTAAAGTCTTCCTCCATGAGAATTTTATGTGTGCAAAAGTGAGGATCAATTCCACGAATATCGGAGATTTTCCAAGCAATCGCTTTCTTATGATTCTTCAGCACGGCGATAAGTCGGGATTTTTCTTCTTCTTTCAGGTCCTTTGCGATGATGACCGGTAACTTCTTGTTGTCTTCAAGGAAAACGAACTCGAGATGAGACGGAAGATCCTTAAGCTCTAAATTCGGAGGATTTTCGATGGACGGCGTAGTCAACTTCGGATCATCGGTAGAGATACCCTTAGGAGACTGTGGAGATATATGGTACTCATTGAGAATTTCTCAATGGTACGAATGTCTTCATCCCAATTGGAGGGAGAATCGTCATATTGCAAATCCACATCTCCCAGAGTTGCTTCAAATTCTTTCAAGAGGAAATCACTTTCTCCAAATGGAGTTAATGACGGAGCGATTGAGGCAACGGTCTCAACATTGGGTAGAGAAGAAAGATTACTTTTGCAAGCATCATTAAAGTGTTCTTCACAAGCCTCATCGAGAACATCAATAGCATTAACACTCTCATATGAATAAGGTTGCTTAGAAATATTACCCATGTTGAAGACAATTTTATCGTCACCAACTCTCATGATTATTTCGCCTGCGGCTACATCAATGAGAGTGCGACCGGTCCTCAAGAAGGGACGTCCAACGATTAATGGAACACGACGATCCATCTCGTAGTCAACGATAACAAAATCCGCAAGGAAGGTGAATTTGTCAACGCCAACGAAGACGTCTTCGGCTATTCCCACCAGTTAAGCAATCGTACGGTTAGCTAATTCCAAAGTCATTTTGGTGGGGACTAGATCGGGGAGAGATAATTGCTTCCAAACACTTAAAGGCATTAAGTTTATACTAGCGCCTAGATCGGCTAGGGCCATGCAATTCTCTACTCCCGGGAAGTTGCAAGGAATCAAGAAGCGACCTGGATCACCAAATTTGGTGGGCAATTTCCTTAAGAGAACCGCGGAGCAATTCTCGTTAAGTTGGGTATTAGCAATATCAAGAAGCTTTTCCTTGTCACTAAGAAGATCTTTAAACATCTTCGCATATTTAGGCATGTGAGCGAGAGCCTCGGCAAAGGAGATGTTAAAATTCAATTGTTTAAACATTTTAAAAAAGTTTGAAACTTGAATATCATCCTTGCTCTTTTGCTTCTCTTTCCTCAACCTTGAAGGATAAGGTATGTCGGATGAAGGGGAAGGCTTTGGAGGAATAGGATCACTCACAACCGCGGGTGGTGGGGGAATGGGGTAAGAAGGTAAAGGAGGTGAAGAAAGTTGCTCTTTTTCCTTGTTCACAATCACGGGTAGAGGTGTAGGAAGCTCGGGTTTCGTATAACCTTTTCCACTACGAGTGGTGATTGCTTTCATCTCCCCTCTTGGATTAGCAACGGTGTTACTCAGAAGAGTACCCGAAGAACAGGGTTGATTACCTTGGAAAAGCGAACCTAGCATATCACGTATATTATCCGCTTGAGTGCTGAAAGAGTCTCTCATGTCTGCGCGAATATCATTGCTTTGTTTTGCCATGTCATTCCTTAGCTCGGCTCGAATATCGCTTCCTTGTTTCGCCATGTCTCCCTTCAATTTGATGAATTGACTATGAAGATTCGTCACCATCTCTCTATTAGTCCTCATGAATGTCTCGATGTCTTGATTCAACACCGTTGGTTGATTGAGAGGTAGAGCTTGGTAAGCTTGAGAATTTCCTTGAGGTGGATATGGGTTTCTTTGGTATTGATATTGATTGTTAGCACGAGGTTGGGTTTGGTTATTTCGGTTATAGCTTTGTTGTTGGTTTTGGTGTTGAGGAGTAAAACCGGGTGGTGAAAGATAGTTGTTTGAACGATAACTTAGCAAGTTACGGTCTCCTTGAGGACGAGCTTGATAGCCTCCCATGGGGTAGGTACCGTATGCCGCGTTAGCGGTTTCACAAAAATTTTCTTGAGTAGAAGGACAATTATTGTAAGAATGAGGACCACCGCACGTTTCACAAGAAATAGCGACGACTTTAGCTTGTTGAGTATGGTTAGTAGCCAAAATTTGCATATTTTTGCTCATTTCGATAATGGCTCGTTCCATGGCGGACATGTCGGTGGTGGAAGAAGTAGATGAAACATTGATTCTCGGATTAGATCTTGAGGATGCGGATGAATCCCAATTCTTGTGGTGAGTAGTCATGTTTTCAATCAACTCTCTACACTCCTCCGGTCTCCTTTTCATAAAAGTACCACCGGCGGCGACATTAATCGTATCACGATCACGAAAAGTGAGACCATTTTAGAAAGTATCAATGAGAGTGACGGGGAGCATGTTATGATTTGGACAACGGTCGATCAAATCATTGTAGAGTTCCCAAGCATCAAAAAGTGATTCGTCATTGTTTTGCATGAATCCACTAATTTGGTTACGAAGGCTCGTGACCATGGATGGTGGAAAGTAGCGTGACAAAAATCGTTGAGTCATGTCGTCCCAAGTATGAATAGAATTCTTTGGGAGATGGTCAAACCATTTTTCGGCATGGTGAGAAAGCGTGTGGGGAAAAGTTGAAGGCGAAGGACATCCATAGAAACACCGGGCATCTTCATGCTTTGGGTAATGGTAATGAATTTATCGAGGTGCTTGTTGGCATCATCATCCGGCAATCCGCGAAATGGATAAGTTTGCACTTGTTGGATCATGTGATGTTTCAACGAAAACTCCTGAGCCGTGATTTGCATCGACACAATCGGTCCTCCGCGTCCGTTCATGGTGGGTTGACACAATTCCTCCATTGTTCGTAAATCAGGTAGGGGAACATTGTTGTTGTTGTTATTCTTATTCAAATTGGGTAGAGGTGGGTTATTATTGTTATTATGAACACCAGCCATATCTAAATCTTTACGAGTCTCGGGCTCAGAATAATTTGAAGATCTAGTACGCATATGTTGGAAATACGTTTTACGTATATAGAAAGTCTCGGTCACTCCAACAATGTAGTTATAGGCTCGTAGTAGTGTTTAGTTTCATTTTATTAAATAGCCCGACCCATGAGCATGTTCATGGGCCGGAGGCCCAAGTCCATTAAAGACTTGGGTATTTAAACCTCTTTCCACAATGGAAAGAGATGTTAGTTGTTTCATTTCTTGTTTTCCATATAACAAAGTTCTTTCATTTCTCTCTCTAAGTTTCTCTCTCTAGAAAACATCAACCCCTTGTTTTATAAAGATTATCATTGTTCTACAATTGGTATCAAGAGCATGGGATGAAATATAGGTTTGTTTTAAGTGTTGCGTATGTGTTTATAAGCATTTCGTAGCTTTTTGAGTATTTCTTGCCGAATCACCAATTTTTTTTTTTTTGTTTAATCGTGGTTTCAAGTAGTATAACGTAGTTATTCGTGTTAGAGTGCTTTTGGTATCTTGGTTTTGGTTAAAACACAATCTTTCTTGGATCAAAAGTTCAAAAAGTTCTTGTGTTCTTCATTCCTAATTTCAAGCAAACATCACCATCGGAAAGTACAAGTAAAAAGGGGTTTCCATCGCAATAACCATCACCATCAGAAAGTGACTGGTTCTACTATGCGATACTTAGATTTCGATAGTTATTCCGATCTGGATATTCCGATCATTCTTTGCGATCTGGGATTCTGACGGTTATAAGGATGTTTTAAGTCGTTACTCTGCCTAAATTTTGTCAGCTATATTCCGATCTGAATCATTCCGACAGCTCTTTGCGATCTGAGCATTCCGATCTGAATCATTCCGACAGCACTTTGCGATCTGAATCATTCCGACAGCACTTTGCGATCTGAATCATTTCGACAGCTTTGCATTGCGATCTAGGCATTCCGATACCATCATCATTCCGACAGGGTTACATTACGATCTAAGCATTCTGATAGTAATATATTCCGATCTGGACTTTCCGATCTGGGTATTCCGACAGAAAGAACATTCCGATAGAACCTGTTTTGGATACTTAGTGGATTTCTTCTATTTGGCATTTAATTTGGTAATTTGGTAAATTTCAAAAGCAAACACAACAACAAGATAACAACATCTTTTAGCTAACAACACAAAAAACTCATAACCTTATTTCATTGTTCGATCATCTTTGATAATCTTTTTCAAGGGATCACAAAATGAATTCACATTCATATATGCCAACTATGACTTCACTTACCGATATTTCGATCATTTCGGGTACCGATACTCACCCACCTTTGCTCATCAAAGATTTATTTGAAGCATGGCAAGGTCGTATGAGAACGTACATCATGGGCAAACAAAATGGTCGACTTATGCTTCAATCAATTGATAAAGGACCATTAGATTGGGGAGAGGTTACCGTCAACAATGTGACAAGGCCAAGGGAGTATCATGAGTTAACCGATGCCAACAAAATCATTGCAGATGCCGATGAAAGGGCTGTTCGGACAATTCTTCAAGCCCTTCTACCCGATATCTTTCGAATGGTAAGTGAACATACAGTGGCAAAGAATCTTTGGGATCGACTTGCGGTTTTGCTACAAGGGACATCTCTCACTAAGCAAGAACGAGAGTGTCAACTGTATGATTTGTTTGATAGGTTCACATACCTTCTAGGGGAGACTCTTCATGATTTTTACTGGCGTTTTACCACTTTGATGAATGACATGAATGTATATAATCTAAGGATTGAACAGTTTCAATTAAACACCAAGTTTTTGAACACACTACCCCCTGAATGAAGTCAATATGTGACTGATGTCAAGATGATTCGTGATTTACACAAGTCCAATTTAGATCAACTCTATGCTTTCTTACAACAACATGAGAAGCATGTGATCCAAAACCGAATTTCTCAAGGACCTTATCATGAACCAATGGCATTATTAGCAAACCATCCTACATTGTCATACCACAACTCTCAACTGGCTTTAGGACACAAATCTTCATATCAACCTGTGTATCAAACACCAAGCTTCCCACAGTACTCGATTCTGCCACCGCCGCCTACATCTTATCACCAACCAGCAACATCTCACAAGGAGATTCAAACCCATTACCTTATGCTTCACACCAGTATTCACCGTATCAACCTCCCACCAACCTTGCTAGTACCTATCCACAACTTGAGGCTCCTCAACCTCATTACTCACAACAAGTCAGTGCTCCAACCAATCAGATTGTAGCTCAAACAGCACCCGCATTCTACTGTTAAGATGACATCCTTGTCCCTGAATTTAGATAAGGAGATAGCCCTACTGATATCCTTGCTCAGATGTCTGCTTATTTAAGTCAAACATTGAACAAACGAGGTTACAGAGGTCCAGCAAAAACTAACAATCAGTTTAGGAACTCGTGTAACTCTCGACAACAAGCAACAATTCAGGACGGAAGAGTCATGGTGCAACCACTTCAAGGGAGATCTAATTCGTCTACTGCTGGTGCACGGTCATCCAATACTAATTCTACAAGAGCAAACGGCACTGGTAAAATGAAGATGGTTATTTGCTACAACTACAAAGGGGAAGGGCACATGGCCCGAGAGTGCAAGCAGCCTAAGAGGAAAAGGGACGGCACATGGTTTCAGGAGAAGATTTACCTGGTGAATGCTCAAGCCCAAGGTCGTGAGCTTGATGAAGAAGAATTGGCATTCCTTGCAGATCCAGGAGTAGCGGAAACTGATGGTCTCACAACAGTCATCACCAACAATGCTGCATATCAATGTGATGATTTGGATGCATACGACTCTGATTGTGATGATCTTAACACCGCCAAAGCAGCTCTCATGGCAAACCTTTCACTATATGGAGCTGATACAATTTCTGAGGTACCACATACTGCTACAGATACGAGTATTGTACCTTATCAAGTTGAGCAAATGTCTGAGTATTCGGAACAGCCTCTGGTGGTTAGTAACTCATTCGACGAGACAAACAATGATAGCAATATCAATGAAAGTCCTCAGACTTTGAGTGAACCACAACCGGGAGCTATTACGACTACCAATTCGTCTGCTCAACCTGATTTGGTTATGGTCCCGGCATCATTGCTTAGCCAAATGAATAATGCGGTCCTTGAAACCCTTAATGCTAATCAGAATTTATCGGCCGAGCTTGCTTTGCATAAGGACAAGGTTAAAACCTTGGAAATGACTCTTGTGTCCACTACCTTAACCAATCCTGAATTTGATAGGTTTAGGAAAGTTCAAATGGACAATCTGCTAGAAATTGAGAGTTTAAGAGCAAATCTTTCGAATGAACTTAAAGAAAAAGAGTCAGTCGTTACTAATTTTCAACAACTTCAAACGGATTTTGAAATTCTTGAGTCCAAACAGATTGAAATGGAAATTAAGACGTCTGAAATAATAAAAGAAACGGAACTTAAGCTTTTAAAACAATATGCTGCTTCACATCTAGTACACTTGTTTCATGCATCATTTAAAGAGTTCAATCTATCGCGTCTCATAGACTTACCACCTAACCCGGGATATGCAAAGCAAGCGCTTCACCACAACCCACGACTTTATGATGCAACCAAGTTAGGATTGGTATTAGATCCGATTGTGTTCTTGAATGATTATGAGAGTATGACACCATATGATGAGAAGCGGTTAAAATTACTTTCTACATATCCTGAATATGATTATGCTCAAATGAATGCAGAAAATGCCACAATAGATCTTAGAATTCGTTTTAATATGCAAAAGAGAACTATCCAAACATCCACTTTCATGCCTACTAGAGAATGCCTTAGTATAATTCCTACACTCGTTAACTCGGACCAACCAAAGGAAATTCCTAAGAATCTTCCACCGGTTAGTACGGTAAAGCTCAGCTTGGAAGAGATTGGGCAATACCTTACCGAGTTTGACAAGGTCATTCTGGAATGTACGACTTCAACGGCTCAAACCGCTGGAGAATGGGCGTTCGAACACATGAAAACGGTGTTTGAGAAAGAGATCGTTCCATTTGTGGACCATATTAAACAAGGAGTATATGATCTAGCGTGTAATTTAAATTTTGAAATTTGTGAAGTTCAAAAAGTTTTCAATCAAATGGATGATGCTTATGAACAACATTTAATTGAAAAGGAAAAGATTTTATCCGAATATGACCGCTTTTTAGAACATATGGTGTCTCTCGAAGTGATGCAAGTTTTTAATGTTAAATATACTCATGAAATTTCATCTACTGTGAATATTTGTGATGATGTGCATGAATCTGTGAATACGGTTGAACATGTGAATACTGTCGATAATCATTCTTGTCATGAATCCAACGCTGAATTATTAAAGCTTCAAGATTCATATAATACACTCTCAAAAAGTTTTAATGAGCTTCAACAACATTCTATATCTCTTGAAATTGAGAATCAATCTAAAAATGAAACTCTTTCAAAACTTAATGATGGTGGAAACTCCGTTGAGACATGTGACAAGATGATTCAGATGGTTCAGAATTTAGAGGAAGAGATGATGAGAATTAAGAGAGAATTACTAGAAACACAAACGGAACTAGAGGCTGCAGAGACTAAGAATCATGTCCTAGAAAATAGAATTAATTCTATACTACGTGAACAAGTAAGGCAGGTTGACTCACAAAATTCTGGCTCAATAGAAGAACGCCTCGCTTTTAATGCGACAGAACAAAAGTCATTAATGGACAATCTGAACAGGAAATGTGAGGAATCATCTGACCTAAAAATTCAGCTCATCGACAAAAACATGGTTATAGCAGAATTAAAGGAGACACTTCAACTCAAAGGACGAGAAAGTGTTGATAATCCAGCTACTGTCTCTGCCTCGACCTCTAGTGCTCCCAAACCCAACCCACGGGTGCTATATCGGGATCCAAAATTTAGGAAAATTCCCACTAAGTTTGCCACATATATGAAAAATGCTTTAGAACATGCTGATCTAGCTAGAGAGATTATTGATGAAATGCGTGAACGTGATCCCACAAGTCATAGCGTATATGAGCTTTTATTATATGTGGATCGTGTTCAGGACTGTTTAGCATACCTAGAGTACATTGGGCAACCGATATCTGTACCATCTAAACAACAAACCACCATTGCCATTACTCCATTCAATAAGACCCCAGGAGCTAAGCCCATTTTAAACACACCCATCAAGGCTAAGTCAAAATCTGTAACTAATGTTCCCTTGGTTTCTACAGGAGTAACTGTGTCCACTAAGGCTAAAGGATCTCAAGACAAGAAAGATAGGATCAAGCCTTCCACTAATAGGACTGAGAAGAAGAAAGTAGAAGTGCACCCTAGGAATGTTATTTCAGTTTTAAATAAAAAGAATCATGTAGCTAAGACAAAAGGTTCTCTTTATGAGTGGAAACCTAAGCAAAATATGAATTCTAATGCGAAATGTTGGAATTGTAATGAATGCATCTTTTCTCAGTGTCATGATTTATGCCTTGTTGATCACGTGAATGAAATATATGCTATTAAGAACAATCTTGAATGGATTCCAACGGGGAAGAAATTCACCCAAGTTGGGTGGCAATGGAAACCCACTGGTAGGACCTTTACTGCTAATGGAACTAAGTGCCCTTTAACCAGGATCACATCCACGGAACTTAGGTCTAAGCGTCCTTTAAATAGGAACACTAGCACTAAGAAATGGAAAAAGCGCCCTTTAACTAGGTCTGCCCCCACTATTGTGCCTACCAGTGGTAATGTCCCCAGTCAAAAAGTACCTCAGAATACTAGACAACTAGAATCTAAGCCAACCACTAGTAAGAAAATCTGGAAGCCTAAAGTTTCGTCTGATAGCAAATCTAAGATAATTATATCTGTACCTGCTAACTCAGAAGAACGATTAGAATCCGATACATCGTCTGTGTTTGGTAATATTTTCAGGTCGTCCAAATTATTCTTTGGTATTTGGACTCGGGGTGCTCCAAACATATGACTGGACACCGCTTGATGCTTAGAAATTTCGTCAGCAAGTTTCTAGGAACGGTTAAATTCGGCAACGACCATATTGCAAAGATTATGGGTTATGGTGAATACCAAATTGGGAATGTTACGATTTCAAGGGTTTATTATGTGGAGGGACTTGGTCACAATCTATTCTCAGTAGGAGAATTTTGCGATTCAAACCTTGAAGTGGCCTTTCGACAACATACTTGCTTTATTCGCGACCTTGCAGGAAATGATTTGTTAAAGGGTTCTCGAGGGGATAATCTCTATACTTTGTCTATTCAAAACATGATGGTCGCCTCTCCTGTTTGCCTACTCTCCAAAGCATCTAAGACCAAGTCAAGGTTGTGGCATCGAAGGTTATCTCATCTTAACATTGATGCTATTAACCATTTGGCTAGAAACGAACTTGTTCGTGGTCTTCCAAAACTTAAGTTTGACAAGGATCACTTATGTTCCGCGTGTTCTTTGGGGAAAAGCACCAAGAAATCTTACAAACCTAAAGCAGAAGACACCAACCAAGAACCACTGTATCTTTTGCACATGGATCTGCGGGCCAATGCGTACAGCTAGTGTGAGTGGTAGAAAATACATCCTCGTCATAGTGGATGATTTCTCAAGGTTTACATGGGTAAAATTTTTAGCATCCAAGGATCAAGCACCAGAGTATATCATTACTTTCTTAAAGATGATCCAAGTACGTCGTAATGCTACTGTTCGCCGCATTCGGACTGATAACGGCACTGAGTTCGTTAATCAGAATCTTCGAAATTATTATGAAAAGGTTGGTATTTCTCATGAAACATATGTGGCTCGCACTCCACAACAAAATGGTGTCGTTGAAAGACGTAACCGTACACTTGTGGAAGCTGCACGAACTATGTTGATTTATGCGAATGCTCCTTTATTCTTATGGGCTGAAGCAGTGGCAACCGCATGTTATACCCAAAACCGCTCCATCATTCGCAAACGTCATGGTAAAACTCCATATGAGCTACTTCATGGACACAAACCCGATATTTCATATCTTCATGTGTTTGGTGCACTTTGCTATCCAAATACAAATAGTGAGAATCTGGGAAAACTTCAACCGAAGGCTGATATTGGAATTTTTATTGGTTACTCGCCTACAAAGAAAGCTTACCGAATTTATAACCGTCGTCTTGGCAAGATAGTAGAAACTTTGGATGTCGATTTTGATGAGCTGACAGCGATGGCTTCTGAGCAACACAGCTCTGAACCCGCATTACACGAGATGGGAACCGGTAAAATCAGTTCCGGATTAATTCCCTAAAATCCTTCTTCTCCATCATTTATACCACCTACATGGTCCGAGTGGGATAAGTTATTTCAACCTATGTTTGATGAATTCTTTTCTCCACCGCGTAGTGATTCTCCAGCACCTGCAGCAGTAGCTCCGATTCCCGAAGTTGTTGCTCAAAATAATGGAAATCTTTCCGAGGCATCTACTGTTACTCTAGAACCAGATGTCCCATCCCCCACCAATTCACAAACAACACCTGAATCTTCACCCCCACTTGTTCCTAATGATGTTGAAGAGGATCTCTATGATCACGATTCAGAATATGCTCACTTACAAGAGCTTCCCTTCTTTGGTTCACATATACCTGAAGACCCTACTGGTGCGTCTACCTCAGAGGAAGCTCCTGCAATCGTTCACTCCCAACCACCACGGATTGAAACTCACAACACTAAATGGACAAAGGATCACCCAATCCGCAATATTATTGGTGACATCGATCGACCAGTCTTAACACGCCATCAACTCCAAGAACATGCATTATATTGCTATTTTGATGCATTTCTTTCAGACACTGAACCTAAAAACTGGCAACAAGCCATGACCAAATCATCATGGATTGAAGCCATGCAAGAGGAACTTAATGAATTCCAACGTCTGGAAGTGTGGGAATTAGTTCCGTTACCCAGCAACGTTGAAATCTTGACATTGTTGTGGGTATACAAGGTTAAACTCGATGAGTTAGGTAGTGTGCTGAAAAACAAAGCTAGATTGGTTGCTAGAGGTTACAAACAAGCTTTGGGTATTGATTTTGAAGAATCCTTTGCTCCTGTTGCACGATTGGAGGCAATTAGATTATTCCTTGCTTATGTTGCTCACATGAATATGATCGTCTACCAAATGGATGTTAAGAAGGCATTTCTCAATGGTGAATTAAGGGAAGATGTCTATGTAAGCCAGCCGAATGGATTCGTCAACTCGGAGTATCCTAATCACGTGTACAAGCTCAAGAAGGCTCTCTACGGGTTGAAACAAGCTCCACGCGCGTGGTACGATCTCTTATCGTCGTATCTCATCTGGAAAGGCTTCTCCAAAGGCAAAGTGGACCCAACGTTATTCATTCTCAAGGAGGACAACGACATGATACTGGTACAAATTTATGTTGATGATATAATATTTGCTGCTACTAATCAACGTTTGTCTGACCAATTTGAGAAAATTATGTCCACACGCTTTAAGTTGTCGATGATGGGAAAAATCTCATTTTTCTTAGGGTTGCAAATTTCTCAGAATCCCAGAGGCATCTTTATTAATCAATCCAAATTTGCTCTTGAATCATTAAAGAAATATCATTTTGAAAACTGTGACCCCGTGGATACTCCAATGGTGGAGAGATCCAAGTTAGATGAAGATAAGGAAGGGATAGCTGTCGATCCTAAACTTTACCGTGGAATGATCGACACCCTTCTCTATCTGACTGCTAGCAGGCCTGATTTGCAATTTGCTATAGGCATGTGTGCCCGGTATCAGGCTCGGCCTACCGAAAAGCACTTACATGTTGTGAAAAGGGTCTTTCGGTATCTAAAAGAAACACTTCATCGTGGTCTGTGGTATCCGAAGGATTCCTCTATTGCACTAATTTCATATGCAGATGCGGATTATGCCAGGTGTCAAGATACCAGACGTAGCACTTCTGGCAGTGTGCAACTTCTTGGAGATAGACTTGTTAGTTGGGCATTAAAAAGGCATAAAAGCGTTGTGATATCAAGTACGGAGGCTGAATACATTGCTATGTCCGGTTGTTGTGCTCAAGTTCTCTGGATGAGATTACAATTGACTGACTACGATCTTGGATTCAACAAAATCCCGATGTACTGTGATAACAAAAGTGCAATCGCTCTGTGCTGCAACTACGTTCAACATTCTCGAGCAAAGCACATTGACATCCGCTACCACTTCATCAAGGAGCAAGTGGAAAATGGAGTGATCGAACTGTACATCGTCAACACTGAGTATCAGCTGGCAGATATATTCACAAAGGCCTTAGATCGAGTACGTATCGAGTTTTTGATCGAAAAACTAGGCATGAAATCATTCTCACCAGCGACACTTAAGGAGTTGGCAGAAGAATCTGAAGAATAGTAGTGGTAAACTATTCTCGAGTATCCTTTGATCGTGCTCTTGTATACTATCGTATATATTTAAACCATCAAAAGAAAAATACAAAATATAAAACATAGAAAAAACATAAAAAATATAAAACATAGAAAATCCATAAAAAGTATAAAATCAAGAAAATCCAAAAATATTTTTATTTTTATTTTTTCAAATCGGGCATGTCTTTTAGTACGGTAATATTTACGGCTTTAGAAATGTCGATTAATATTGACACGGCGCCATAAATAGAGTCCATATAAAAGTTTTACAAGTTTTAAAACATGCCCATTATGGCTTGTAGTTATTTCAGACTGCAACCCGCTTTTCGCATTAAAGTCACGTATTTCTGATGAAAACGTTGGCTCACAACGGGAATAAATTTTCTTGTGCAAGGTTTACTTTAAAACCTTGTAAGGGACTAAGTTTACTTCATAACTTGGTCTAACACAAATTCGTGTACGTATCAGTGCACTTATTCTGTCAAAATAAGAGAAATCTTATTGCCACCAGAATCGTTCCATAAAATCACTTAACCGGAAAATGTCCTCATTAATATTTGTGTCCTTAAAATCATTGGCTACAACTCTTTAAATAGAAAACGGGTCCGTGTTTAAGGGGGAGCAAATATTAAATCTTCGTGGAATCAAATTTGGTCTTTAAAAAAGGATTGTCAAGAAATATTAACTATTTATCATCATCTGTTTTGCTATGTGTGCCTTGTGTGGTATAGAAAATCATGAATAGGTTATTGAATTTTTGGCGTTAAGTATTTGTGGTCGTGTTTGTGAGCGGGTTTGTATTTTAGTAAGCTGATTTGGTTAAATAAAATTAACATTAAATTAAATACTTATACAAAAGGGGGACCATATTTTCAATTTTCGCAAACATGGGGGTTTATGTATCAACTTGACAAAGTCATTGACCAAGTCAAAACATATCACCCCCCCCCCCTTCCCTGTCACTATCGCAAACACACACATCACAGTTATTCTTCCGCCATTGTTGAAACCTTGCACACCGATTGATCACTGTGTCTTTGTACCATCATTATCTGCTCATAATCTAGGTACTATATCATGCTTTATTTGTTATCACTTATCCTAATTAAATGCATCTCATCAAAATTGTGTCACTCGATCATATCAAGATATAGGGTTTCACGTTTTGCTATGGAAATGGAAATTAAGATATGGGATTTGTTTAGTATCTCTAGATGATCATTGGGTTTGCCCAGAATCACTTAAAACATTGCCTAGTTCCTGGATCGAGAAGTCAACGTTTACGATCGGATCCCTGTCACGGATTTCGATGAACATTGCGACACCATCATTGCGATGCCTGTCATTGCGATGAGTCATTCCGATGACTCATTGCGATGGGCTATTGCGATGAGTCATTTCGATGGCTTATTGCGATGGCTCATTGCGATGTGTCATTGCGATGGTTCATTGCGATGGGCTGTTGCGATGGGTCATTCCGATGGCTCATTGTGATGGCTCATTGCGATGGGTCATTACGATGGCACATTGCGATGGCATATTGCGATGACGCATTCTGATGCGTTATTGCGATGGCTTCGCAGTAGGTATTGCGATGGGTCATATTGCGATGGATTCTCATTTATTCTGATGGAAATGTATTTATTGCGATGGACATAGATATCGCGATAGGACTTTAATTCATTAGGATTACGATGCTTGATTCATTGCGATGGCTTCATTAGGATTACGATGCTTGATTCATTGCGATGGCTTGGTTAGGATTCCGATGGATTGATACTTTGCGATGGACTTAGGATTCTTATGATTCCGACACTTTGTAACTATGCTATGGAATTTTAAGTATTATGCACTTGCCTTAGACTATCTTATGAGTTCGGCCTAGCTTGCACTATTTCCTCATTAGGTTTTAAGTACATTAGGGCCACTAACACGAAACCAAGTTTTATTGAAACGAGTTAATTTTTATCTCATAAGAATACTTGAACGGTTTCTTATTACAGAAGTTCATCTTATTTCATAAGTTGATTCCTATGTAAACAAAAGAGATACAAATTACTTAGTCAATGTCTTGTGTTTTGTTTCCAGGACATGGAAGACAAAGCTTCATCTTTGTTCAAGCCCACTATATTTTGGGTTGAGGATAATCCTACAATTCCTGATGTAGTGGTTGAAACTAAACCAAAACCCACTGAAGTTTTGGTTGAAACTAAACCAAGACCTACTGAGGTGTTAGTAGAAATCAAACCTAGACCTACTGAGGTTCTGGTCATGACCACCAAGAAATCCAAATATTTTAAGAACTAATGCTAGGTCGTTATCTCTTTAGAATAAAAATGTCTTTGGCATATCTGTCATTTTCCTAAGTGTGTTGTTAAATGTAAGGACCTTGTTCATCTGATCTATGTTTGTATGTTGTTTTTCTATAATATGTGGTTATAATTGTTATGGATTTTTCCTAAGATTCAACTTGGCATAGACTTCAGATATATATATATATATATATATATATGTGGTGTATATCATTTTTGCTTATGTCATCAAAGCAGGAAAATGTCAACCACAGAGGACCAACAACGACTTCGTGATCTTGAACTTGTTTCGCTCAGAAATAGACTTCCATATGCTGAGAACAACTCTTGATTACAAGATGATTTTGATCCGTCCTTACCAACTTTCAAAATCGCCACGGAAATCCTAGACATATCACCCATCAGAGACACACTCAGATGTACTGCATCTGTTCCCGAAGTCTACATGCATGAATTCTGGAACACTGCATCTTTCTCCAAAAAGACTATCTCTTTCCAACTGAACAAGACACCAAGGGTACTCAACTTGAGCAATTTTCGGAAATTGTTTAAACTTCCTAGATTGGCACAAGGAGAACAATTTGTGGCTAACCCAAAGAACGATGAAGTGCTTCGAATCATTCGTGCCATGAATTATGAAGGTGAAATCCACAACCTATCACAGTTTAACACCTCACACATAGGGCAACCCTGGAAAGCACTTATCACCATCATTGTCAAGTGTCTTACTGGAAAAACTAGGGGCACCGATGCAATGAGACCACCATAGGCTCACTTATTTTGGGGATTGTATACTGCATCTAAAGTAGACTATGCACTTCTTCTCTGGCAAGAATTTCGTTATCAGTTTACTGGAACGAAGAAGAAATCCGTGCATCTTCCATTCCCGAGATTCACCAAGCTCATTATCAGTCACTTCATGAAGAATGACCCAACAATTGACACTCGCGGGAATTTCTTCTATCACACCAAAGATGATGATTATGTGATTCTCACAATGAATGCAGACACTAATTCCACAAAGTATGCATTACTTCCTGCCCTAGTACCCGACACAATGCTTAATGATGGAATCAAGGAGAGTGATAAATACCAAGAGATGCTTAATGATATTGACGCACAGTTTAAACGTGCAAATTCACATCCTTCAGAGAAGCAAAAAGGTAAACGCAAGAAAAGATTTTCAAAGCGCCAATCAACTGCTTCTTCTAAAGATAAAGGCCCAGGAAAAATGCAAATAGTTGATGAAGATGATGAAGATGAGCTGATCCATACTGAGGAAGAACAGGAAGAAGTACCACTCCACAGGCCTAAGAAAACACAGAAGACTAAAGGCAAAGAAGAAAGTGTTGGTTTAAATGAACCTGCTTAACAACAAATTTCTAAAGCCAAACGACTGCGTATCGTTCTTCAACAAAGCCGACAGGAAGCTTTTGGAGGATCAGGCTCAAGAGTGTTTGAAGACTTAGCAGATTTTGGTAATCCTGATGATGATATGGCATTTTATGACGATCCTACTGAGGAAGAGACTTATGAAGATGCATATGAAGATGCTGCTAACTGTCATTTTGAAAGTCGTGAACAAAGTGAAGAACGTGAGAGCAGTGCTGAAACTGATACAACTATGATGTATCGAGATGCCAATATCACCACATCTTTACCACAACTGACTCACATGGTTCTAAATGAAGATGCTCATGCAACTTTCATACCAGAAACGCAACTTCAAAGTAAGTCTACTTCAAACTCTGATGATGTTATGAAATATCTAAATTTAGAAGGAGAGAGTGTCAAGGTCACAAACACTGATCCGTCAACAAATGAAGGAATGGTGGATGTTCCTATAACTACTATTACATCAACCACCACTCCACTACTATACACCCCGGTCATCAGTGAGGTCATAACAACCACTATCACACCCGCACTTGTTGAACAACCAGTATCAACCACCACCCTCACTACTGAATCTACACCGTCATCCACAGCCGAACAACCTGTATCAACCACCGCCCCTATCACTGAATCTACATCAACACCTATCCCTGAACAACCAGTATCATCCACCACCACCTTAACGGTTATGGTTACACCTCCACCAACAGAACCACAAGTATCATCCATATCCAATCCTTTCCTCACAGTCAATGATCCACTGATCCAGTCTCTTCAACAACAGCTAGAGGCTCAAGCTACACAAATAGCTACATTGACTGAAAGGTTCACCACTCCTCCCAAGGAACCGCAACCTGATGAGCCTACTCTTCCGAAACTAACAGACAGAGTGTCCAAACTTAAAGCACAACATAAATCATTTCTTAAAGAGAAGAAAACTCGGGATAAAGAAAATGCTGCTTTTCTTGGGTCAATTGACGAGCAGATGACCACGATCATTCGACGAGAAGTCAAGTCTTATGTTGATCAACAACTACCAAATCTTGTCGGTAATGGTTTATCTACTCTTCTACTAATGACATTATTACAGACACGTCTGCTAGACATGAAAGCTCATAAATCGAAATACAAACGAAAAGTTCTGCAATATCTCAACAACGCAATTCTTGAAGAGACACATGCAGACACTACCGACTCTGAGTCTAACGATGAAGAAGAACTAGAGGAGGAAGATGGCGAGGGTAATGGTAAAGAGGATGATGGTAACAATGATCAAAATGAGGATAAGGATAAGGAAGGAGATGAGAAGGAAGAAGAGGATGAGGGAGAAAAGGATACGGATAAGGATGAAGATGAAGATGAGGACGAGGATACAGATGATGATCAGGATGACGATGATGATAACGACAAGGGTAATGGAATCAACAAGGGTGATAAGAATGACAAAACAGGTACAAATGCCGAAGAGTCAAACAAGGATGACAATGATAAGGCTACTGAGAAGGGTTTAGAGGAAACTTCAGAACACATTGCTGACACCACAACAAAGACGCTGGAGTCAACAGTACCAGAAACTCAGCATGTTGCTACAGGTATATCTACTGCACCAGCTTTTACTACTGATTCTCACAATCTGTAGAATATATGCAAGCAAAAGAACCGACAGAGCCACTTCTTGAAGAAGAACCTCACGATGATATACCGGTGATGCAAAATCAGTCTTCAACACCATCTGTAGATCAGCATGACGTTGATATGGAAGTTGAAGATTTAAATGTTCCAGAACCGACGTTTGCTGAATCTCTCATCATCGATGATACTGTACAACAGCAACTTTGGCTAACAAATGCAGCACCACAGCATCCATTTGACACTGCAACTGAAATGGAGCTGACTCAATTCCTCAACAATCCTATCGATTTCTCGGCTTTTCTAAGGTATTCTCATGGGAAACCGACGATGACTCCGGATCTGATCAAAATGGCAGCTACAAATGTGGACTTCTTTGACACTTTAAAGATCAGCCACAATGAAGCAGAGTATCACTTGAATGAGCTTACAAAGGCAATGAGAGCGAAAACTACAGGAATTCAGACTCCCGTGTTGCGCCCTCTTACACCAACGTTCATCACCGGTTCTACCACGATCCCAATAGAGCACTTTGTCTCTCACGATCTTGAATACCTTGAAAATGGAGCAAAGAAATATGCCACATCACTAACAATGCTCAAGGCTGTTAACTTGGAGAATGTTCCATGGATAGAGGATAAAGTGTCTGACTTAATATAGAGAAAGAAGCTGCTCAAGTTTTATGATACCTATGCTTCACTTGGCATCTCCCACTGGACTGCAAAGAAACGGTTAGCCTACAATAATTTTCATCGTCCTAAGAGAGGTTACTCCATTGTCTCAGCTCACAGAATCAAAAGCATCCAAGGAGAAACCACTCAGACTGTCTTCGGGTATGATTACCTGAATGTAATCGTGCTCAAACGTACCGATGAGAAAGAATACTACATTGACGAAAGTGATCTCCAGTACCTTCAACTTGAAGACATCGAAGATCTTTTGTTGCTATTGGCTCAAGAAAAAGTTGATCATCTACCACCAGAGATTGTCATAGCCATGAGCTCTAATTTTCGTCAATATGCCAGGAAAATCGTCATTCAAAACCGGGTGGAAGACTTTCAACTTGGAGTAGAAAGCTATCAGAAGAAGCTAAACCTGTAACGTCCCCATACGACTCCACTCAGTAATTTCCATAAGAACAAGAAGGTTTACATGGGGACCACAACGCCGGAAGCAGGGATCTTTTATCCAAATGAGACTAGCGTCATGCAATATATGCGATTCTCAGAACTGCACAAATTCAGTGATGGAACGCTAAAGAATGTTCGAGATGATCTGTCGGTTCTCAATGCCAACTTACCTCTTCCGGCAGTCAAATACACCTGGACAACCCAGTGCAGAAAAGGAGCATCGTACGCAATCCGGAAGATTGAGGAACTTCTAAGGAAGCGCCGGTTGCTACGAAGTATAGAACGATTCGTCGGTGGACGACGATTTTGAGCTCACCATCGGTTCACGGAACGAACCAATTAATTATGGTTCGTCTTATAATAGGTCAACTCCATATGTCTATAATTGTGAATATGTTATTTTTTTGCTTTATCAGCTTTTGTGGCTTGTTGTAGTGTAAAAGTACGATATTTTTCAAGAATTTCTCCCGAGATTCTAAATCTTTCGAAAAAATCATACTCAAGCACTACAACTTACCCTCATTACCTTGAGGGGGAGCATTAATATGTTCTTTGGCCAACATATAATTTCATTTGATTACCCAAAGACCGGTTAATCCATTAATATCCAAAATATTGATGGTTAACATTTTGGAAAGGGGAGAAAATGGGATTAAGGAGACTTAATGATATTTAGCTAAAACAATGAAAAAGGCTTAAAAGATAAACCAACTTAACATGTGTAATGCACAAGTTAAGGGGGAGCGTTTTTGATGATCAAAACACTTAAGGCACAAAAACTTTGATTACAATATCACAAGTGCTTTAAGTGATTTTCAAGGATTTTTCATGGTGACTATATCAACCCAAAAAAACACTTAACTCACGACGGATGTGGTGACAAAAGGGTGGTAGGTATAGGTATTAGTCCAATGATTCATCAGAACCGATGGAATCTTCCCAAGGACAACTCCCTAGATAGAACTAGAAGTCCTAGGAAAGATGGAGAATGAATGTGAACGTAGCTGAATGCCGACCAAGTACTTATGCTAGCACTGGAACAATCACAACAAGGTGCTAGTGATGACGTATTGGTAAGCATTGAAGGGGTTGAAGAATGAAAAAGAATTGTAAAGATAAAGGGTGTAAAGAAAGAAGCCCTCCTTACAACTTTAGGCAGAAAACGGGTCAATACATATGCTATTGAGATCATTTGTTAATGATTCTCGATATTGAAGAAAGCTATCATGGACACAGTGATGCAATGCACAACCCTCCCCAGCTAACTCAAATATCTCTCAAAAGGTATTTGTTTTAATCACACGGAGATCAACACATTATCTATTGGTTTATTCACTCCGAATAGGCTGATATTGAATAGGTGGCACTCCTCTCCAGCCATCGATCACTAAATCAAAATGCACTATCGAGTCTAGAGCCACGAGATCATCAAAAGTCTCATTAGGACACTTTCCATTTATTCCTTGCTTCTTCACACACTGTGAAAAGTAAGAGATCTTTTTTTTTTGGTAAAAGGGTAGCAATGACCCCGGTAAATAGAACCAAAAAAAGCGTTGAAGTACAAGGAATGTGGCTGAAATACCACATTAACCGCAAGCTACAGGCAGCTTGTTAAACAAAATGTTTACGACAGGCCATAAACATTAACTAGTCTAGAATACTGGAAATATATAAACTAGACAAAAACCAAGACGATAACATAAAGTTACGAGGAAAATAATAAAAAAATCAACATGGGATCAGCCAGTAGGAGTGCTTGCCCCAATATGAGTATTGAGAAGATTCACCGATTCATCAAAGACGACCTCGACTCCCTCCTCCTCCTCATTATCTTCCTCGCTTACTTGAGCCCCTTCATCAATACCAGGCATGGACAAAGATGAAAATTTATTAGATGTAGAAACACTGCTCAATTGAGCTTTAGCCTTGTTCGGACCATTAAGATTGCTAGACTGCTGCAACTGACCAGATTTAGTATTCAACTTACTACTATTATCAGCACTCGTACTTGTAGTATCCAAGTGAGTTTTTGCGCGAAAAACAACCGTCTTACCTGCTTGGACACCCTTGCTCAATGGAACACCTCTCGGAACTTGATTCCCTAAATTACCTTTGTACTTCTTCCTCTTGCTTTGCACTTGTTGGAACCCATCATTATCAACATGAGTTGTCACTTTTTCAACCGTTATAGGTTTAACATTTTTCGGACAAGAATCCACAGAATGACCAAAAATATTACAAGTATGACATCTAGGCGGTTTCCATTCGTATTCAACTCGAATTAACTCCTTAGTACAACCAGAGCCTTCAAGATCAGGGACACCAATAGTAACGTTATCTATAAACTCCGAATCAGCATTCATCTCAATAAGACAACGAGCAAAACTACAACGACCCTAAGACTCTTTGCACATATTATTAGTATAATTATCCATCATAATAAGCTTACCAAGAAACGAAGCAATTAAACTAATACCTTCCTCTTCAAATACCTGTAGCGGGACATCATGAAACTTAACCCATACCGGAATACGAGTTAGTTCCTCCTTTAGAAGATTTGTTTTCATAGTCCATTTCTTAAGAAAAATTGGTGAATTACGAACCATCCACGGACCACCTTCCAGAACCGCATTAAGACCCTCACTAGATCCAAATTGAAAAAGAAGAAACCTTTCTCATTCATCATGATACGCTTAAGACCATGTTTTGCCCAGTTATTCTTAGCAAAATACTCAACCACAGGGAATGCAATCCTTTTACCAATAAAGTAACCATATAAAGTGTTATGGTAGCGAGCATTTACTGTTTCAACAACCTTCCTAGGAATAGAGATATTAACCCCTTCATAAACATTTTCAGAATTAAACGAAGAAGAGACTGCATTAATACCTCCATTAGTAGACGTAACCATATCACCTTCAAATCCACAAAGTAACATCAGAATTTCTTTAGCACGATCAGGTGAAATCAATTCCCACAACGGATGTTTCTTCATTCTTAATTCATGCATAAATTCACTCGCGTCACCAACCGTGCGAATCGTTACACCAAATAATTTCAAAACCGCATGTAGATTACACGATTGCAAACCATTAATGGTAGCAGCCTTAGCTTCAAGGCCTGTTTCCTTAGCCAATTGTGCAGAGTGCACACTCGAACCACCTGAACTGAGTGAAGAAGTGCTGCTAGTTAAATTCTTATGGCGTTCACACAAAGCTTTATAATAAAGCATAGTGGTCTCCTTAGGTAAAGTAGACCATTTAGGAAATTTGTGTGCCTTCACATCATTTGCAAACACTTCAATGTCACGCACAGTATTCAAAGGAATAGAAAACAAACTAGATATCTCCTCTAACGTTACTAAAACCTCAAGAGTAGACACCTTACCCGCATCCATCCAACCTGTAAACAATGGCTTATCACTTGCATTGCTCGAATCCACCATAGCTTGCGCTTAAATAATCAGCCGTCCCAATTTATTAATCAAAATAAACTATTAATGCGAACCAATAATTGATCCTTAAACAAATGTCAGCCGCCAAGATGTAATGTCAGCCGCCAATCGCCAAGAATCAAGACCAATTGATTATTGCTGCAATGAGTCAGCACGTAATTAATTCAGAAACAATGATTATTGCTGCAATGAGTCAAACCCACCAATAAATGAACGAAGAACGAATTAAGACCAATTGATTATGCTGCAATGAGTCAGCCGACCACTTAATTAATTCAGAAACAATGTCATCCGACGCTTGATCCTCAAACAATAAATAAGGTCAGCCGACCGAATAATCAATGCTACCAAAAGTGAGATAACCTAGTGCAACCCCACCAAACGAAACCCTAAAATAACACAATTAATGCTACACCCGAAAAGACAAAACGAAACACAAAAGTTGCCAGTAACACGTGATTTTCACACAATATATTATGAGATAACCGACCAATGATGCAACTTAATAACAACCGACGAACAATAACTTAATCGACAAAAACAAGCAAATATATATGACGGCAGCAAAAAGGGATTTTTACAGCAGCCATTGATGTTTTTTAGGGTTTGGTTGTTTTTTTCAAATCTTTAAAAAAAAAAAAAAAAGTAAGAGATCTTTATGAGTCCTACGCAGTATTCTTGTAATATTGCAAGAACATCCGAGTGATACGCAAGTATTACAGTGAAGATGGAAATCTTGCTTGAGCCAACATCAAACAAGCTCATGGTAGGTGACACGTGCGGTTCTTTAAGAACTAATCTTGTGACAACTGGAAAGAAACAGTAGTTTAATTCTTAATTGAACTTAAACTCGTTCCAGGCCTCTACACATTATCGTATGATCTTGCCAGAACACCCAGAGTGACACTCTTTAGTGTTTACAGTGACAAGTGGAAATCCTTCTAGTGTTAACATCAAACAGCACTTGGTAGGTGACAAGCAAGATTCAATTTGAATTAAGTTTGTGACAACTGGAAAGCAACGATGGTGAATATCTTAATTGAAATTCACTTGTTCCAGGTTTCATGAATTGACGGCTTCAATCATAAGGATTTATAATCCAAATGATTCACTCTTTGTGTTCGCAGTCAGCTTTGGATGGTCGAATAAAGAGAACGGGTTTACCCGCGAAATCCTGTCAGGAAGTTACTTAATTGAAACTATCCGTCACGGGTACGATATCTAATATCGTCCAACGGACTTCACCGACCGGAGGTAAAATGCTACCGAATTAGAATAAAATGTCAAAGCCATTTTATTCGTGTCTTATTATGTTGCTGCATTCGAAGACGATGGCGTTGCTGTGTACCTGTTGAAGACGGAGGCGTTGTTGTGTACCTGTTGAAGATGGTGGCGTTGCGATGTACCTGTTGAAGACATCCTCACATGCTTATTCCTTCTGCATCAAATACTCCTGCAAATTCAAGAAAGTATGACCTAAAAGTCTTCCGCTGTATCGACTCTGAAACTTTCAAGAATTCAATAAAGGATAAGTGTGTGGGACATGAAGTCATAAAGAGGCGAACATCACAAGAAAATAAAGACTGCACGTGAAAGGCCAAAAGAATGTGTTCCAAGCAAAAGGCTGATAATATTCAACATATATTCACAAAAGGAAGAAAAAGAAAGAAAAGAAGACTACGAGCTCAAGAACAAGATCTAACATGCTAGATTAGGACTTTGTAAATTTGGAGTGACCTCCCTTTGGGGGAGATTGTTGGAAATACGTTTTACGTATATAGAAAGTCTTGGTCACTCCAACAATTTAGTTATAGGCTCGTAGTAGTGTTTAGTTTCATTTTATTAAATAGCCCGACCCATGAGCATGTTCATGGGCCGGAGGCCAAGTCCATTAAGGACTTGGGTATTTAAACCTCTTTCCACCATGGAAAGAGGTGTTGGTTGTTTCATTTCTGGTTTTCCATATAACAAAGTTCTTTCATTTCTCTCTCTAAGTTTCTCTCTCTAGAAAACATCAACCCCCTTGTTTTATAAAGATTATCATTGTTCTACAGCATACACCTGCAGAAAAAGATACCAAATAAACAGAGAATATATATATAATCTTTTTGGTGCAAAACCTTTAGAAAATGCGACTCAGTTGAAAGTGCGACTCAGTTGTTCTTGGTGGAAATGAAAATGGTTTGGTTATCTATTACAAAGTAAAATGAAAATGTAAATTGCGATAAGTAAAAGGAATGCAAAAGGAATGCGAAAGGAATGTAAAAAGGAATGTAAAAGGAATGTAAAAGGAATGTTGAAAGGAATGCTAAAAGGAATGTTGAAAGGAATGCTAAAAGGAATGCTGAAAGGAATGTTAAAAGGAATGTAAAAGGAATGCTGAAAGGAATGCTAAAAGGAATGCTGAAAGGAATGCTAAAAGGAATGTTGAAAGGAATGCTAAAAGGAATGCTGAAAGGAATGCTAAAAGGAATGCTGAAAGGAATGCTAAAAGGAATGCTGAAAGGAATGCTAAAAGGAATGCTGAAAGGAATGCTAAAAGGAATGCTAAAAGGAATGCTGAAAGGAATGCTAAAAGGAATGCTGAAAGGAATGCTAAAAGGAATGCTGAAAGGAATGCTAAAAGGAATGCTTAAAAGAATGCTGAAAAGAATGCTAAAAGGAATGCTAAAAGGAATGTAAAAGGAATGCTGAAAGGAATGCTAAAAGGAATGCTGAAAGGAATGTTAAAAGAAATGCTGAAAGGAATGCTAAAAGGAATGCTGAAAGGAATGCTAAAAGGAATGTTGAAAGGAATGCTAAAAGGAATGCTGAAAGGAATGTAAAACCCTTTTCCAATCAAGATGATCGGAATGTAAAAGGAATGTATAAAAGGAATGTAAAACCCTTTTCCAATCAAGATGACCGGGATGTAAAAGGAATGTATAAATAATAAGCTTTAAATCAAATAAGCACACGCCTTAAAACCTAATCAAAACACGTTTAAGAAAAGCTAATAAGCTAGAATTTAAAGACTTTTAAAAACACAAAATAAACAACTTTATAAAATAAACTTTAAAAAGATAAACTTTTAAGAAAAACTAAAAAAAACAAATAAGCTAAACACAAAATAAGCCAATAAGCATGTCAAGCTCAAAACTCATTTGTATTAAAACTTATAGATGAATAAAAAGATAAACTTTTTAATCAATTAAACATCAAAACTAAACAAGATCAAAGATTATATCGAATCAAAGGTAAATAAAATCAAGAAAAGTAGAATGAGAATGATTGTAAAAAGCTTGAAATAAGATTAAGATTAAAGATTCAAAAGTACAAGATTAAAGATTAAGATTAATAAAAGTTAAAAGAAAAGCTTAAGAACATGAAAGAAATCTAGAGAGAGAAAGTAATCTACTCCTACTCCTAAAACTAATCTACTCCTAAATGACTAACACCCTTTCATGTGGTGAAATGAAGGGTATTTATATGAAAGGAGGGGATGCTTGTGTTGCTCTTTTCTTTCTTTCTCTCTTCACGTCTTTTCGTCTTTTAAGTTCTTCGACTTTTTCGACTTTGTCTCAGGATTAATTTAAACTCGTCTTAGAATTTCTTCATTTTTAGAACTGAGTTCTTCGGCTTAATTAAACTTCCATGTTTAGACTTGTTCTTCGATAAATTATCAGAATAGGCCTTGGACTTCCGTTCTATTTGCACTCTTGATCTTTTGACTTCGTCTTTTGTCTTTTTCTTCGATAAAAGCTCGTGAAAGCCCGTGTTTTCCTCCCTTTCCACGTTTTGGTCCTAAATCACAATAAAACACAAACCACGCATAATTCTGACATTTAAGACATAAAATACATGTGTTGGCTTGGTTATTATTTTAATTAAGTGGTAAAAGGATGAGTGTTTTCACACCTATCAATTCCCCTACACTTGACCATTGCAATGTCCTCATGCAATGCATTAGTTACAAAGCAAGTTTTACATTTTCCATCATAATCAATCTACATTGGCCTTTATTAAAATGATAGAAAATTTCAAAAATAAGAAAACAAGTAAAGAGATCAAAAACTTACCTTAGGGTTTTGGAAATGTCATGAATGATTATCATCCTCAAGTTTTCACGTTCCCCAAACCAAGCTTAAAAACGAGATCATTGTTATTATAAGTTAGCAAACTAACACGAACTCATGTGGGCCAATTATTCACTTAGACTCCCTTATTCCTAGGTGTATCTCTTATATTTTATTGTTGTCTTGAATGATCACGAGGATGCATTGTTGACTTATTACGATAGTTATTAGGCTGAAAATAAAGTAGGACGATTTAATCAATAGTTAGCTAAAGGACAAAATATTTTAAAACTGCTTCTCGGGACCTCATAAAGTTCATATCTTGGTATAACTCGCTTCACGATTTGAGACCTTTCTCGGACCGATATTTGGCAGCGACTTCATACTTCAAATCTTTGAGATACGATCTTGAAATTATGGTCTTCTCTTCATAATAAGAATTTCTTCACTTGAAGTTTTGAGAGATTCTTCATACTTGGACCACGACTTCTTCATTTTTCTCCAATCTTTATTTTGGACGTTGATATACAACGATCCGCCTCCTTTTAGGACTTGGATCTATTTATCCTCATACCTTGTTAGGGTCTTTTCGGATAGATTTCTCCATGATCTTTAGGGGAGTATTTGCTTTTCGTTGTGTGTCTCGATCCTTCATATTGATTTTTGATAAATGATTCTTCACATCACTTTTGGATCTTTAGCAACAAAATGTAGCCCTCATGCCTTGTTAGGGCCTTTTCGGACTCGCCAATCTTCACATCCTGCTTCAATAAGTTATGCCTTGGCTATGAACTCTAGTTAATACCGAGCAACTTTTAAACGATCTTGGGCTAGAAGCTAAGTAACTTTTCAAATCGTACAACCTTACTTATTGCAATTATATTTATTAACAAGCGATGGGAGAATAGGCTTATAATCAACTCACATAAATTCACGAAAGAATACCAAACTTATAATTGACTCTATCATCTCTCGTTCTCCACAATTTAAAATCCCAAGGAATGAGACTCGTGGATGCTTAGCCAATTAAATCAAAGTTTTGGGTTTTCTAGTCATCTATAGGATCTTGCAAACTCTTAGACTTTTTCAAGTTTAGAATTCGCATTTTAAAGTTACCTTGATAAACGACTCTCTAGGATCAATTATAGGAACTTGCGAAAAGTTCTTGTTCTTAACCCGTGAGAGTTAAGACTTTCGCGTTTTAAAGTTCCCTATATAAAATCCTAGCAAAACTTGACTTAAACACGTTAAGGATACTAGCTAGAGTAAACTTAGATAAGTAAACTCGGGTTGAGTCAAAAGATTCACAACGTTGAAAAATTAAAACCACTTTATTAAAAATTTATTCTAGCAACGAAATAAAATAACTAAAATAAAGGAAAATACAACTATACTACTAGGCCAAAATAGATCAAAAATTTTGAAAAATGTCGAAAAATCAGTTTTCCGGTTAAAATGAGGACAAATACAAGGAAAAGGCCACTTAACTTCGATAGAAGTCCCCCTACACTTAATATAAACATTGTCCTCAATGTTTAAGCATGTGGGAGTAAACTCCCATACACTTAGGACATTGTGCACATTGTTTAAATCTTGCTAAGGAAGAGACAACTAAAGTGATTCCTATTTTAATATTGGAAAATATAAAATACAGAATCAAAAGAGTTTAGGATAAAACCGGGAAGACGGGTACACGGGATCACGGTTCGTCAAAAGTCATAAAGAATGTATCTTTGAAAGCTCAAATCCCTACACATGATAAGAAAGAAAACAACAAACACATACTAGGGTCTCCCCCTACACTTATTAGAAAAACAGAATAAAAGGATAGATAATCGGGTTGCCTCCCGAGAAGCGCTTGTTTTTGTTAGAGTTACGAGCCTGACTCTTCCCCGAATTAAATGGTCCATGGGGAAGCCTCAAATGTAATACCGGGATCAAAGACCTTGTCCTCGTTCCCGGAGGACATTAATAAAGGAGAGGCCGGAGGATAAGTCTTGAAGGATAGAAAAGTCCTTTCAACATACGAGAAGTATGTGAAATCATGATCCACGGGAGGTGGGGTGGGTAAAGTAAGCAAATTGTCATCCCCCAAAGACAATTGATGCTCAGAAAGCGGCAAAGCCGTAAAGGTGTCAATCATGGAATGGTCAATGTTACCTCCCGGGTCAAAGCACTCATCCTCCGTAATGGTGTTAAAAGGAGTGGATGAAAGGTGCTCGGGAGGGGGACTTGGGACAATACCTTCCTGCAGCAAATTATCAAAAATAATTTCCCCCTCCGTGTCATCATCATCAATACCCGGAGGTATTGAGTGAATGTCGATTTCCTCCATAGCTGTATCATTATTCTCAACTAAAGTAATAGACGGAGGTGAAGATTCTTTAATAGGAGCAGAATTCAACGCTTCAATCTTAGCAATAAGAAGATGAACTTTCAGTAATTTGTCGCGAAGAATAACGTCTTCCACCTCATCTAAAAGACCAAGTTCAGGGGCGAACTTCTCATAAGTCGGAGAGAATAAATCAACATCGCCTTCATCGCCCGGAGGAGAAGGAGAAATTTCAAAAGTGAAATTCTCATAGCATGGAGAAAAATCATCATCATTAAGAGCGACCTCTTCCGTAAGCTCCTCAAAATTCGATGCATCATAAACCTCATCAAAGAATTTTTCAAGACCAAAATCAGTAATCTCACTCAATGTATCACAATCCTTAGGCGCATTAGGAATATCAAGAGTAGGAATAGTAATCTTAGAAGATGGGTTTAGATTGTAGATATCATCCTCGTCATCATCATCATAATAGACTGGACCATTCCACTTAGGAGTAATATAGTCCACTAACTCCTCCTTGATAACCTCCACATCTTTAAGAAGTTCATGAAGCAATTTCTGTTGATCATCTCCCTGAGTATGTTCAATTAAACCCATTCTATCCCACGTTGTAAGTAAACATTTTGGTGTAGAAAAGAAGGGAAAATGACCAAATTGGCTCAAAAAGGTGTAGGTGGATTTCAAGATTTGGTCACCATCAAGCAAAGGTTGCCTTTCCTGATGCAAGTTAGCTCGGAGTTGAGCTAAAATTTCAAGAATGTCATTCAAAGTAGTGAGTTGTTGGTCAAGACTAATTCCCTGAGAGGATTGATGATTGAGGGTGTGATGTGGGGGCTCAAAGTTATACAAACCGGAATCATAGCACGAAATTGGCTCAAAGATATTCATCGGTTGACAAGAAGAAGCACCGTGAGGGCCCCCACAAATATTGCACAACGGGTATGGAGAAAAACCCGGCGCATTGTTAGGATAAGGATTGTCATATACGGGAGAGGGTGAGAAAGTATTGTCAGAGAAGAAGTATGAATTTGTTGAATTGCAAAATGGACAAAATCCAAATTGTGTATCGTCAATATCAGAGCCACACCGCGCACAAGTACACCATTGACATGTTTGATAACCATGCCATGGCTCCCACACCGTACGCAAGACGAATCCATGAAGAATTAAAATTAGAGGAGTTGAGAAAAAGAATTAAACATAATAGAGGGTTAAGAGGAATATTTTTGGTTGCAAAACTTAGAAAATAAATGCATTTTATGATTTTTCAAATGTTTTTGGATTTTTGAATTTTTTTTTTATTTTTTTTATGCTTAAAAATAACGCTCCCAAGGGAACGGATCCCAAAATCCAACGCGTCTCTCACAAAAAACCGTTAATCTTTACGAAAAGAGCCGGCAGCGGCGCCATTTAATAACTAATTTTTTCAACCAAGTACCAAAAAAATTTCGTTCCAATCTTTTCGAATTGCTTATTGGTAGAAAGTGCGACTCAGTTGTTCTTGGTGGAAATGAAAATGGTTTGGTTATCTATTACTAAGTAAAATGAAAATGTAAATTGCGATAAGTAAAAGGAATGCAAAAGGAATGCGAAAGGAATGTAAAAAGGAATGTAAAAGGAATGTAAAAGGAATGCTAAAAGGAATGCTAAAAGGAATGCTGAAACGAATGCTAAAAGGAATGCTGAAAGGAATGTTAAAAGGAATGTAAAAGGAATGCTGAAAGGAATGCTAAAAGGAATGCTGAAAGGAATGCTAAAAGGAATGCTGAAAGGAATGCTAAAAGGAATGCTGAAAGGAATGCTAAAAGGAATGCTGAAAGGAATGCTAAAAGGAATGCTGAAAGGAATGCTAAAAGGAATGCTAAAAGGAATGCTGAAAGGAATGCTAAAAGGAATGCTGAAAGGAATGCTAAAAGGAATGCTGAAAGGAATGCTGAAAGGAATGCTAAAAGGAATGCTGAAAGGAATGCTAAAAGGAATGCTAAAATGAATGTAAAAGGAATGCTGAAAGGAATGCTAAAAGGATTGCTAAAAGGAATGTTAAAAGGAATGCTAAAAGGAATGCTGAAAGGAATGCAAAAAGGAATGTTGAAAGGAATGCTAAAAGGAATGCTGAAAGGAATGTAAACCCTTTTCCAATCAAGATGATCGGAATGTAAAAGGAATGTAAAACCCTTTTCCAATGAAGATGACCGGGATGTAAAAGGAATGTATAAAATAAGCTAAATCTAATAAGCTATTAATCAAATAAGCACACGCCTAAAAACCTAATCAAAACACGTTTAAGAAAAGCTAATAAGCTAGAATTTAAAGACTTTTAAAAACACAAAATAATCAAATTTATAAAATAAACTTTAAAAAGATAAACTTTTAAGAAAAACTAAAAAAACAAATAAGCTAAACACAAAATAAGCCAATAAGCATGTCAAGCTCAAAACTCATTTGTATTAAAACTTATAGATGAATAAAAAGATAAACTTTTTAATCAATCAAACATCAAAACTAAACAAGATCAAAGATTATATCGAATCAAAGGTAAATAAAATCAAGAAAGGTAGAATGAGAATGATTGTAAAAAGGTTGAAATTTAGATTAAGATTAAAGATTCAAAAGTACAAGATTAAAGATTAAGATTAAGAAAACTTGAAAGAAAAGCTTAAGAACATGAAAGAAATCTAGAGAGAGAAAGTAATCTACTCCTACTCCTAAAACTAATCTACTCCTAAATGACTAACACCCTTTCATGTGGTGAAATGAAGGGTATTTATATGAAAGGAGGGGATGCTTGTGTTGCTCTTTTCTTTCTTTCTTTCTTCACGTCTTTTCGTCTTTTAAGTTCTTCGACTTTTTCGACTTTGTCTCGGGATTAATTTAAACTCGTCTTATAATTTCTTCATTTATTAGACTTGAGTTCTTCGGCTTAATTAAACTTCCGTCTTTAGACTTGTTCTTCGATAAATCTTCAGAATAGGCCTTGGACTTCCGTTCTTTTTGCACTCTTGATCTTTTGACTTCGTCTTTTATCTTTTTCTTCGATAAAAGCCCGTGAAAGCCCGTGTTTTCCTCCCTTTTCACGTTTTGGTCCTAAAACACAACAAAAACACAAACCACGCATAATTCTGACATTTACGACATAAAATACACGTTTTGGCTTGGTTATTATTGTAATTAAGTGGTAAAAGGATGGGTGTTTTCACACCTATCAAGATCCCTCCGGTTCTAGTTGGATCATAGGACGAATACCTAACCACCTTTTGACACCAATACCGTCGTGAATTAATGTATTGAACGGTATAGATATCGTAACCAAAAAAACCTGTTGAAAAAGCAATCAAGGTGTTGATGAAATCAGTGTTTACACCTTGAAGGTTTTTTGTATCACCAAAAGGCTCCCCCTACATATGTGCATCATAAAAGGAAAGGTTTTTTTGCACATATTAGGAAGAGAAAGCACTTATATCAAAGATCTTATCCAAGGTAACACATTTTAATCACTATTCTCCCCCTTAGAAATTGCATGACATTGAAATTTTTGTGAAACTAGTGATGAAACATGGAGAGAATAATGTTGCATGAAAGTTTGTACCCCCTCAAAAAGAAATTCTAATTAAAATTAGGGGAGTATATGAGCACACTCTTTTGAAATACTTTGAAAAATTATGCTCAAAAAACCCGAGAAAACTTACTTCCCGTTGTTAAGGAATAATGTACATAAATGAACATTTTCCTTGTGTTCATGAGCTTAAACTTTGAATGTTTTGATATAAGCCCATGACCGAGAAAAATTAATTTCTCGTTGTCGAGGATAAGTCAAAGACTTTCCTTTCTTTGGAGACCAGGTTATAATCTGACATGTGACTATAAGCCATTATGAGAAGAAAGTAGAGAAGACATGTTTTGAACACATTTTAACTCTCATTCGAACTTTATGTACGTACTCGCGTCGTTATTGAGCGACATTTCTATGTACGTCTATATTATCGATGCTGAGAGACATGTCAAAGAAGAATATTTTTGGTATTTTTGAAAGATTTTCTCATTTTTTATTTTGTTTTTATAGGTTTTATATTTTTGTATTTTGATTTTCTGATAGATATATAAATGATTACTGCGAATGTGCGAGACGTTCAAGTTCATCTGGAGTGAAACTACGCATACCAAGTCGACGAACCAAGAGTTCAAATCTTTCTTGAGAAAGAGCTTTGGTGAAGATGTCGGCTAGTTGGTAGTCCGTCTTGACAAAGAACAGTTCGATCGTTCCTTTTTCCACATGCTCCTTTATGAAATGGAATCGGATAGCTATGTGCTTGGTCTTTGAATGTTGGACCGGGTTGCAGGATATGGCTATGGCTGATTGTGAATCACAATAAATAGGAACTTTGTTAAAGTGAAATCCATAATTTGTGAGTTGTGTTCTCATCCAAAGGACTTAAGCACTACACACGGATAGAGACACATATTCTGCTTCCGCGGTGGACAATGCCGTACAATCTTGTTTTCTTGATGACCAGCTCACTAGCTTCTCGCCTAAGAATTGTGCTCCACTGGAAGTGCTCTTGAATGTATCATGACACCCTGCATGGTCGGCTTCTGAAAAACCAGTGAGATTAAAACTAGAATCCTTCGTATACTAGAGACCCATGTTAATGGTTCCCCGGAGATAACAAAATATCCTTTTAACCTCCTTGAGGTGGTTCTCGGTTGGCTTCGCCTGGTACCGAGCACATAAACAAGTAGCATGCACAATGTCCGATTTGCTTAAGGTTAAGTACATAAGGGACCCGATCATGCTTCGGTATTTTGTAGCATCTACAAATGTCCCTTTCTTATCCAAATCAAGTTTGTGTTTAGTGTCCATTGGAGTACCAATAGGATCACAGTTTTCCATGCCAAATTTTGTTAGAATCTCAAGCACATACTTGGACTGATTTATTAAAATACCACGGGGGGATTGGTGAACTTGGAGACCAAGAAAAAACGTCATTTCCCCCATCATGGACATTTCAAATCGGCTTTTCATAAGGTCGCCAAATAATATGGAATATTTTGAGTTAGTAGAACCAAATATAATATCATCTACATAGACCTGAGCCACCAAGATGTCGTTGCCGTAGTGCTTGATAAACAATGTTGGATCAATGGTGTGACAATCCGTCAATTTATGGTTGATATTTTATTCTCAAGTATTATTTAAAAACATTATTTTAATGTTATATTATGAACTCACCCATTTCTGGGAAGAAATTTGGATTTACGTCTTGAAGTAGCATCGACTACGTCTAAACCGGAGGATTCTACGTTATGTGCTTACGTTTACATACACCGTTTTGGTGACAGTCCGACATTTCATAAAATAAATTTATCCGTGAATATTATTTTGGTATTTTAAATTTGTGTTGGTTCATAAACTCACAAATTTACGAGAAGAGATTAGGACTTACGATTATAATTTAACGTCCTTTACGACGAAACCGAAAACCTTAGGATTACGTATTTACGTTTTCGAACTCCGTTTTTTATGAGACAATTTTTATTAGATTCGTTTTGTGCCGTTGATTCATAACTTATAAAAACGTTTTTCGTAAAACGACCCGAGGGCACGCAAATCGAGGAGACTAGAATCGAGGAGTACCCGTAATTAAATGGGGATGAGACAAGATAAATCTTGCCCCACCCCCACTCATAAGAGGCCAAAACTATGACCCAACACCCTTAGGTGTCAACACTTAACAAATAAGTGTTACACTTGTTGCAAAAGCTTAACTTGTAAGCTACTTCTTACACAAAACCACTCAAAACCACTTCATTTTACCATTTGAAACCAGAAACTCATGCAAACCACTCTCACTCCTCTCCTCTCTCTCTAAAAATCGTCCAACCATCATCAAAAACAACCCTCATTTGATCTATGTTAGCCATAAAATCATGTGTTACTCATACACATGATGATGCTACTTTGAAGCTTTGAAGATTGGAGGTGATTCTAACTTACAAGGAGAAGATTTATTGGTGTCATAGGGCTGATTTTCCATGAGAAGTTTATAAAGGTTGGTAGACTTGAAGATGATATTGGTTTATCACAAGTTTTGCCATCAAAATCCAAGCCTTGTTCATCAAAGACTCATCTTTTCATCACTAATGGTGGTATAAAGATTGTTCTTCCCATCCTTCTTGTTATTTTGATTATATAATAATGTATTTTCTTTCCTATTGTATATGTATATGATGAATATATGATGATTAAAAATATTATGTGGGGATTTGTTGTTGATAGATTTGATTAAAAAGATAAGAATCTACATGAAAAAGTGTTAAAATCATGATGTAAGGACTAGGCTGTATAAAACAGTGAAGAAACTTATGATAAACTGTTAAAATAGCTTAGATTATTAAAGAAACAGTAAGGTATATGATTTTTACACATGTGGTGAGTTGGCCATGCAATGGAATCATTAGGATGAGTGAGATATGATCAAAACAACATTAGAGTACAAATCTGCATAGACTGTTTTGGACGATTTTTATAAAATACATAGAGGCTGATTCCACAGTAGCCATAGAAGATTTAAATGGAGCACATATCATTTAGTTTATGCCATAAAAATTTGGGCTTCTATCTCCATATAGAACTCTAGATATGGCTGTTTTGGTGAACATGAAATTTAAAATCAGATTTGTATAATAAAAACTTATATAAAATAAGCACTCACTTATATATTTATAAAATATATACACATGAAAACCCACTAACTTATAAATTTAATTTATATAGATATGTATAAGGTTAAACAAATGGACTCTTTATAAAAATGGTAGTTGAATAAGATTTATAAGTTATAAAAACTATAAACATGATTTTTACGACTTTTTCGGCTATTTTCGTAAAATTAACGTTTTTCGCCAATTAAAACATAGACGATCAAACCCGTCTAATGTAAAGTTTTTAAAATTCATATACTGATATATAACTACCTAATACAAGTAAAAACCGATAAAACACGAACTATAGGACATACGGACATTAACGAGCTAAGTTAGAATATTGGACTAATAATTTAACTAAATAAGTTAAACACTTATAAGAAAATTACTTATTGGGTTTAACCCATTTGGGCCCAACATATAAAGTATAATACTGATAATAAAAGTATAATTGGGCTAAGGAATATTATTGGGTTTGTAATAGGCCCATTGGGCCTTAAAATGTAAACAAGTTGAACTAGTGTAACTAGTCTTGAAAATTACCAACACATAAACACTATAATGAATAAGTAAAGATGTATAAACCCACTTGATCATCATCATATATATAAAATCATCATATGTATACATAATTGTTATTTTGATAAAGTCATTGGACACAAGTCTAAGACGAGTATTATTTGTCTAGGTTTCCGTGATTGAAGCACGCACCGTACATCCGAATTGCCGATAACCCGCTTTCCCACATCAACGTGAGTTCATAGCCTTGCACTCTTTTAAATGTTTTTATCAAATGTTTTATAAACCCGCGAGGGAGATAACATGTTAGTTTTGATAAAATAGGACACCATTTGTCCCGAGTATTTGTTTATCGATTTGGACCCGAATGATTGTATGACCCGATGAATGAATATATGACCCAATAAATGAAATGAAATTGATTATTAAAGTTAGGTTATGTCACTAAAAGTCCCATTAGCATGAATTGTGAACTACCGGGATTTGGTAGACGCTTGTGCATATAATAGTACTATTTGGGGACGATCACCCTAGTTCGCGCCTTGACGGTTGATCCCCGTCGTGCCACATTGATTGGTAAGCGAATTTATGTATGAGAAGATTTCCATATCGTGATTATTGTGACGACACGCTAACTTAGATGGGCAAATTGAGTATCGGGTTAGCTACCCGTTGTTGTGATAGTAAGGTAACAATGTCATGCGGCTTGTAATAATCCAAATAACGAAAATACTGATATACGCATTGAATTACGATGTATTGCCTGACTAGGAATACGGGGTCTTATTACTGATGTTATGTTTGTGTTTTGGTTTTATATAACCATATTCATATAACGGTTTTTATTTAACTTTATACAACGTTATAAAACGTATTGTATGATGTTTTTACGACAATGGTTCGTATAATGATTTTGAAGGCAAACGCCTATATTATGATTTTTGATAAGGATTTGTATAAGATGACTTTGGCTATTTTACGGCCTATTACAAAGATTTGTACAAAATGATTTTCGGTAATAATTTTATACCGATGTTATATTGATGGATTTAATTAAAACTCTATGAATTCACTCGGCGTTATCGCTGACCTTTTCTTTTTAACATGTTTTATCTCAGGTACATGAAGGTAATTCTCGGGAAGACAACAAGAATTCATGGCCCTCACTTAAATAACAATTTCCATTCAAATGTTTTGTAAAAATTGTATGAAATACTATGACTTGGGACCTATGTAACTTTGATATTTAAGAATGGAAATGCTTTATTATTTAACGACGCGATTTTTATGCGTTGTCTATGATGTGAGTAATGTGTTATCCCGTAACACCAACGAGTCTTCCGCTGTATTGAATTGTGTAAATTTGGGGGTGTTACAGTTTGGTACCAGAGCTCTCGTTATAGAGAACGAAAGATTTTTAAAATCAAGGTTTTGAATAAAACATTTCAAAATCTTTTAACTATAAACATTTTTCTAAAAATGTCTAAAAATCTTTTGACTATAACGGTGCCGAAGAATTCCCGAGTTACCGACAAGGCCAGACTGAGAAGTGTTATTTTAATATATATATATATATATATATATATATATATATATATATATATATATATATATATATATATATATATATATATATATATATATATATATATATATATATATATATATATATATATATATATATATATATATATATATATATATATATATATATATATATATATATATATATATATATATATATATATATATATATATATATATATATATATATATATATGATGTAATTTGATTACATAATTGTTTGATGATTATTTTAATATTTATACGAGGTATTTATACGACGTAGATTGTCACAAGGAACCCTAAATCCCCTAGTAAATTAATCGAAGCTATTCTCGTAGGAATTCTAGCTATCCTAGATCTAAACCAAGTTGTGGATATTTATGATCCCAACAAATGGTTTATATTCGTAGAAATGTTGATATTAGTTAATTGTGATATTAAAAAAGAATTTGCGAGATTAAATCTGATATCGATGTCATGACGATCTTTCATTATATAGTGGAGTTTGACAAAACGTTACCACCTGGAAAGGTGTCATCTGATTCGTTGTCACCCAATTCTTAAATTTGAGAATCGAAAGGGTGAATGTTGCACTTGGGGCTGTCAATGGAACCATTACCCAAAAGCCTCATTCCACTAGTACCTTTCCGAGAAGTCTAATTGAATGATCGAGTCATTTCATACTAGTGACTCATTTGATAACTATTGTTGTAAGAGCTATAGGATTGGAAATTAAGCATTGTTCATATCGAGCTTCTATTGCCCTTTTAAGGTCTAATAAGGTTGAAAGTATTATAGAATGAGGTAGGATGTTGCATTGAGTATAAGTTGGTTGAAACTTGAATTAAGTAAAATTTAACCCGTGATACAGGGCTTTGGGCCAGGTAAAAAGATTCGTTTGATGTGTGTCTAATCGAATTGATCTAGGTTCTATGTGCGACTCAGCTGTCTTTGGTGAAACAAATATTTTGATCGTTGTAGTATATTAAAAGTGCAAAATCAATTAAGGTAAATCTAAAATCTAATCTCAAAATAAATGACGGGAATTTAAAGCGAGACTAAAAGTAAATGGCACTTAATTTAAACTTTGGAAAGTAAAATAATTAATTGACTAAAGATAAAAGCGTGACGAGAGTTAAAATTAGACAAAGTATTAAAATGAGAATGTAGAAATTAAACAAGACAAAACATAAAAACCAATCCTAATCGGAATATATTCCGATCAGGCTCACCGTCGGAATGTACTCAACCCCTGATCGGAATAAGAAATGGTATGATCGGAATAACTGTCACCTTCCTAATCGGAATAATACACTTACCCTCGATCGGAATGTATACTTACCTTTGGTCGGAATGTAGAGTTGACCTTGATCGGAATGCTGATCGGAACCCTATGATCGGAATAACTGTCACTTACCTGATCGGAATACCAAACGAGCACCTCAATCGGAATGTTGAATGGACCACCAATCGGAATCCTGTCACTAGTTCAGATCGGAATGCCCAAAAATCACATTGATCGGAATACCAAAAACACCCCCCCCATCGGAATACTGTTAGGAATATTAAAACCCTTTTCCGACCAAGCCAAGAAGCTATGGTCGGAATGTAAAACCCCTTTCCGATTTGCTAGATTGGAATACGGTGAAATGGATGAAAAATAAGCTAAACAAATAAGCTACTAATCAAATAAGCACAAGTCTAAAATCCTAAGGTGAACAGTATGAAAATAAGCTACTAAACTGAAATTTAACAACTTTTAAGACACGAAATGAATAAGCTTTACGAAAAACAACTTTTATACGAAAATAACTTTTACAAAAACTTTAAAAACTTAAAGATAATCACAAATAAGCTATAAAAATCAATGATCTAAAACAATCAAAAGCATAAAAACACAATCTTTAATCAAATAAGCAACACAATAAGCATGTAATCAACAAGATCAAGCAAGAAAGAAAGGTAGAATGAGAGATCAAACAAGTAAAGTAAAGGTGCAATAAAGATAAAAGTAACTTACTTGAAAATTAAGGTGCAAGACAAGGTAAAGTAAATGTGCAATAAAATAAATGTGCAAGTAATTAAATGTGCATAAAAGTAAAGGTGGAAGACTAATTGTCACCTTAGCCAACAAAATAAAAAGTGATTAAGACTAATCTATATATAGGGGAGGATTAGGAAGCTTCCTCCCCTCCTTCATTTCTTCTTAATTGCGTCATTAGGTCCTTAAGCCTTTAATCTTCATTAATTGCACCATTAGTCCTTTATTCTTCTAATCTTCTTTAAGCTTGGACTCTAATGACTTGTGGCTCGGAATTTCTTTTGAACTCGTCTTTTAATTCTTCAATAAAATAGACTTGAGTTCCTCGGCTTTTAGTGAACTTCCGCCTTTTGACTTTTTCTTCGATGAATCTTCAGAATTGGTCTTGGACTTCCGTTCTTTTTGCACTCTTGACTTCTCGACTTCATCTTTCATCTTTTTCTTCAATAAAAGCCCGTGAATGCCATGTTTTCCCCACTTTTCACAATTTCGTCCTAAATTACAACAAAAACACAAACCACGCATAATTCTGACATAAAAGACATAAAATACACATTTTGGCTCGGTTATTATTGTAATTAAGTGGTAAAAAGGATGGGTGTTTACCCACCTATCAAATCCCCTACACTTGACCATTGCAATGTCGTCATGCAATGCATTAGTTACAAAGCACGTTTACACTTTTCATCATAATCAATCCATAGTGGCCTTTATTAAAGAGATAGAAAACTATAAACTTTCAAAGTAAAGAAATCAAAAAGCATACCTTGGGTTTTGGAAATGTTATGAATAATCATCATCCTCAAGTTTTCACTTTCTCCAAACTAAGCTTAAAAACGAGATCATTGTTATTATAAGTTAGCAAACTAACACGAAATCATGTGGGCCAATTATTCACTTAGACTCCCTTATTCCTAGGGGTATCTCTTGTATTTTATTGTTTGTCTTGAATGATCACGAGGATGCATTGTTGACTTACTTCGATAGTTATTTAGTCCGAAAATAAAGTGAACGATTTACTCAATAGTTAGCTAAAGGACAAAATCTTTTAAAACTGCTTCTCGGGCCCTCATAAAGTTCATATCTTGGCATAACTCGCTACGCGATTTGAGACCTTTCTCGGACCGATATTTGACAGCGACTTCATACTTTCAAACCTTGAGAGACGTTCATGAAATTATGGTCATCTCTTCATAATAGGAATTTCTTCACTTTAAGTTTTGAGAGATTCATACTTGGACCATGACTTCTTCATTTTTCTCCAATCTTTATTTTGGACTTTGATATACAACGATCCGCCTCCTTTTATGACTTGGATCTATTTATCCTCATACCTTGCTAGGGTCTTTTCGGATACACTTCTCCATGACTTTTGGGGAGTTTTTGCTTTTCGTCGTGTGTCTCGATCCTTCATATTGATTTCTGATAAATGATTCTTCACATCACTTGGATCTTTAGCAACAAAATATAGCCCTCATGCCTTGTTAGGACCTTTTTGAACTTGCCAATCTTCGCGTCCCGCTTCAATAAGTTATGTCTTGGCTATGAACTCTAATCCATACCGAGCAACTTTTAAGCGATCTTGGGCTAGAAGCTAAGTAACTTTTCAAATCGTACAACCTTATTTATTGCAGATAAATTTATTAGCAAGCGATGGGAGAATAGGCTCATAATTAACTCACATAAATTCCTGAAAGAATACCGAACTTATAATTTGCTCTATCATCTCTCGTTCTCCACATTTTAAAATCTCAAGTAATGAGACTCGTGGATGCTTAGCCTATTAAATCAAAGTTTTGGGTTTTCGAGTCGCCTATAGGATCTTGCAAACTCTTGGACTTTTTCAAGTATAGAATCCGCATTTTAAAGTTCCCTTGATAAACGACTCTCTAGGATCAATTATAGGAACTTGCGAAAAGTTCTTGTTCTTAACCCGTGAGAGTTAAGACTTTCGCGTTTTATAGCTCCCTATATAAAAGCCTAGCAAAACTTGACTTAAACACGTTAAGGATACTAGCTAGAGTAAACTATGATAAGTAAACTCGGGTTGAGTCAAAAGATTCACAACGTTTGAAAATTAAAACCACTTTATTAAACTTTTATTCTAATAAGGGCAGAAAATAACTATACAAAGGGAAAAACTAATAGGCCAAAATAGATCAAAAATTTTGAAAAATGTCGAAAAATTGATTTTCCGGTTAAAATGAGGACAAATACAAGGAAAATACCACATAACTTCGATAGAAGTCCCCCCTACACTTAACATAAACATTGTCCTCAATGTTTAAGCATGTGGGAGTAAACTCCCCTACACTTAGGACATTGTGCACGTTGTTTAAATCTCGCTAAGGAAGAGACAACTAAAGAGATTCCTATTTTAATATTGAGAAAATATAAAATAGTGAATCGAAAAGAGTTTAGGATAGAACCGGGAAGAAGGGAACACGGAATCACGGGTCATCAAGAATCATCAAGAGTGGATCATTGAGCGCTCGAATCCCTGAATATAAGAAGGGAGGAGAGGAAATAGCAAAGCAACGGGTCTCCCCTACACTTAGGATAAAGAAAGCTAAAAGATAGATACATGGGTTGCCTCCCAAGAAGCGCTTGATTTTTGTTAACCGAGTCGTGAGCCTGACTCGACCTTGATTATCAACGGAAGAAGCATGAAACATATCCACCAGGATCAAAGACATAGTTTTCATCCATCAAATAGCACAAGCTTTAGGCGAACAAGGCAAGCCAAAGAAGAATAGGCAAGGTTCCCTTAAGCAGCGATGGAGTACGGTGGGAGCAAGGGTGAAGTGGTGCAAGCAGATTTCCATAAGTTCCAAAGATATTTCCTTTTATTTCATTAGGTGGATATTGAGATGGCTGCAGAATATCAATACCGGGGTCGAACACCTTTTCCATTAAGGGAAAATAGCACTCAGGCTCAGTAGAGTGTGAAGAAGATCCGCGAAGAAGCACAACCTCGTCCTCAGAAAGGGGACAAAGAGGTGTTAACTCATACGTGCTGTGGATATTGGTGTCGACCGGTTTCTTCTCCTTTGAAAGAATGTGCTTCAAATCAAAAGTAGGATCAAGACGATAATCTTCAAAGTCAAAAGGAGGAGCATCACTCTCATGAGGGAAGTAAGTGTTGAGAAACGTAGAGAAGTCTTCCTCAAATGAGTAATCGTCCAAAGTAGGATCGAGTGATGGCGGAGGATCTTCATCATGTGAAGAATCGCTCGAAAGAGTATCGGCCTCATCGAAATCATCATATGTGGGCAGCTCGGGATACTTAGAAGTACAATCATCAAAATCATCCGAATCTGAGCTAGAATCATCATCATCATAAGCATCAAAGACCGGTGGAGAATCATACATGGGAGAAGCGTCCACATTGGAGAGAGAATCATCCACATTATCTTGAAAAAGTGGATTATCAATGCAAGAGTCGAATAGAGGATTGTTGTAGACAACAAAGTCATCAAGCACATTAATCATATTCACTGATTCTCGTCCATAGGATTTGCTTGTAAGCTTCCCCATTTTAAAAACTTGTGAATCATTCCCGACTCTTAATTTTAACTCACCTTCGGCAACATCAACAAAAGCTCGTCCGGTTCTCAAGAATGGCCGACCAAGTATTAAAGGAATACGAGGGTCCATTTCATAATCAACAACGACAAAGTCGACCGGGAAAGTAAATGTGCCAACTTTGATGAACACATCTTCGGCAATACCAACGGGGTAAGCGAGAGTGCGATTTGCAAGTTCGAGAGTCATCTTTGTTGGAGTAAGGTCGGGAAATGATAGTGTTTTCCAAAAACTCAAAGGCATAAGATTAATACTAGCCCCGAGATCAGCAAGGGCAGTAAATTCTTTAGTTTTGTTGAACACGCAAGGCAACACAAAACGACCGGGATCTCCAAGCTTTTCCGGAAGTTCTTTAAGAATAACTGCAGAGCAGTTTTCATTTAAGCGTGTGTTGGCGAGTTCAATCAGTTTCTCCTTCTTGTTAAGCAATTCCTTAAATGCTTTGACAAATTTGGGCATGTGGAAAAGTGCTACAAGAAAGCTAATGTTGAAGTTCATTTGAGAAATCATCTTCACATAGCGTGCCACTTCAGAGTCATCCTTGGTTAGCATTTTGGTCTTGCCTAAACGAGAAGGATAAGGGATATTAGGTTTGGGTGGTGAAGGTGCAGGTGTAGGTAAAGGTTGAGATGTTGAAGGTTGAGATGTTGAAGGTTCCTTCCTAGGTACATCGTCATGACGAGGCGGAGACGGTAATGGTGCACTAATACTAGGTGTAGGAGGAGTAGGGATAAATGGTGGTGGAGGAGGTGAAGATGATGGGGGTGGGATCGGTGGATCGACAATGGTAATTCCACTACGAGTAGGAATAGCGCTCACATTAGCTCGCGGATTGATGACGGTGTTTGAAGGTAGAGAACTTGAAGTAGAAGGTTGAGCGGCGGGAAAGAAATTAGCAAGCATATTCTTCAAATCATTTGTTTGATTGCTGAAGGAGGATTGAATATTATCTCGAAGCTCGGATCTAATCTCATTTCCTTGCTTTGTGATATCTCCTTTTAGATTGATAATTTGGCTCTGCAGATTCTTGATTTGCTCACCGTGGGTTCTCATTATGGCTTCAACATCGGGGTTAATGGGTGGGGTTTGTTGAGTGGGTGGTTGATAAGGATTAGAAGCTCTTGGTGGGATTTGGTTGCTTCTATTGTAGTTGTTGGCGGGGTTTTGGTTTTGAAGAGAAAAGCCGGGTGAAAGGTAGATGTTGGATCGGTAACTCAACAAATTTCTATCCCCTTGAGGTCGAGCTTGGTATTTTTCCGGTGAATAATTACCATAAGCTGCATACACATTTTCCGAATTTCCTTGAGTGGAAGGACAATCGGTGTATGAGTGAGGACCGCCATATGTTTCACAAGGATTAGCAACCGCTTTTACTTGTTGTTGTTGTTGGTTTGAAGCGAGAAGCGTGATACTTTTGCTCATTTCAGTCATCATGCGGGTGAGTTCGGTCATATCAGGGTCTGCTGAAGTGGAAGAAACATTAACTCTCGGGTTGTTCCTTGAAGAAGCGGAGGAATCCCAGTTTTTATGATGAGTAGTCATGTTCTCAATAAGCTCTCTACACTCCTCGGGTCTCCTTTTCATGAATGTGCCACCGGCGGCTACATTAATCGTATCACGATCACGAAAAGTCAATCCGTTGTAGAAAGTATCTATTAAGGTCACAGGGACCATGTTGTGGTTTGGGCAACGATCGATCAAGACATTATATCTCTCCCAAGCATCAACAAGAGATTCATCGGGATCTTGCATGAAACCGCTGATTTGATTGCGAAGGCTCGTGACCATGGATGGTGGAAAGTAGCGCGACAAAAAGCGTTGAGTCATGTCATCCCAAGTGTGAATAGAATTCTTCGGGAGACGATCAAACCATTTCTCGGCGTGATGTGATAAAGTATGTGGGCAGAGTTGTAGGCGAAGAACATCCATTGTGGCACCAGGCAACTTCATGCTTTGGGTGATTGTAATGAACTTGTCGAGGTGTTTGTTGGCATCATCATCAGGCATTCTGGCGAATGGATTAGTTTGCACTTGCTGAATCATGTGGTGCTTCAACGAAAACTCCGGAGCGTTGATTTGCATCGACGCAATCGGTCCTCCTCGTCCAAACATGGTAGGTTGACAAAGTTCCTCCATTGTCCGAAGATCGGGTTGTGGAAGAACATTGTTATTGTTGAGGTGTGGTGGATTATTGTTGTTAACACCTGACATAGCTAAATCTTCTTGAGTCTCGGGCTCTTGATAATTAGAAGATCTAGTACGTATACACCTGAAAATGCAAAAGAAAAAGAAACCAAACGCAAAGACAATATATATACACAGTAAAGATAAAATCTTTTTGGATTTTTGAAATTTTTAATTTTTATGGATTTTTAGAAATTTTTTAATTTTTATGATTTTTTTGAATTTTTTGTGCAAGAAAAATAACGCTCACAAGTGAACGGATCCCAAAAAGCAACGCGTCTCTCACAGAAAACCGTTAATCTTTACGAAAAGAGCCGGCAGCGGCGCCATTTGATATAGGTCTTTGGGCCAGGTAAAAAGATTCGTTTGATGTGTGTCTAATCGAATTGATCTAGGTTCTATGTGCGACTCAGCTGTCTTTGGTGAAACAAATAGTTGGATCGTTGTAGTATATTAAAAGTGCAAAATCAATTAAGGTAAATCTAAAATCTAATCTCAAAATAAATGACGGTAATTTAAAGCGAGACTAAAAGTAAATGGCACTTAATTTAAACTTTAGAAAGTAAAATAATTAATTGACTAAAGATAAAAGCGTGACGAGAGTTAAAATTAGACAAAGTATTAAAATGAGAATGTAGAAATTAAACAAGACAAAACATAAAAACCAATCCTAATCGGAATATATTCCGATCAGGCTCACCGTCGGAATGTACTCAACCCCTGATCGGAATAAGAAATGGTCTGATCGGAATAACTGTCACCTTCCCAATCGGAATACTACACTTACCCTCGATCGGAATGTATACTTACCTTTGGTCGGAATGTGGAGTTGACCTTGATCGGAATGCTGATCGGAACCCTATGATCGGAATAACTGTCACTTACCTGATCGGAATACCAAACGAGCACCTCAATCGGAATGTTGAATAGACCACCAATCGGAATCCTGTCACTAGTTCAGATCGGAATGCCCAAAAATCACACTGATTGGAATACCAAACCCCCCCCCCCCCCCCCAATCGGAATACTGTTAGGAATACTAAAACCCTTTTCCGACCAAGCCAAGAAGCTATGGTTAGAATGTAAAACCCATTTCCGATTTGCTAGATCGGAATACGGTGAAATGGATGAAAAATAAGCTAAACAAATAAGCTACTAATCAAATAGGCACAAGTCTAAAATCTTAAGGTGAACCGTATGAAAATAAGCTACTAAACTGAAATTTAACAACTTTTAAGACACGAAATGAATAAGCTTTATGAAAAAACAACTTTTATACGAAAATAACTTTTACAAAAACTTTAAAAACTTAAAGATAATCACAAATAAGCTATAAAAATCAATGATCTAAAACAATCAAAAGCATAAAAACACAATCTTTAATCAAATAAGCAACACAATAAGCATGTAATCAACAAGATCAAGCAAGAAAGAAAGGTAGAATGAGAGATCAAACAAGTAAAGTAAAGGTGCAATAAAGATAAAAGTAACTTACTTGGAAATTAAGGTGCAAGACAAGGTAAAGTAAATGTGCAATAAAATAAATGTGCAAGTAGCATGCGGTTAATGTGGTATCTTAGCCACATTCCTTTGTACTTCAACGCTTTTTTGGTTAATATATTTACCGGGGAAACCCTTTACCAAAAAAAATGTGCAAGTAATTAAATGTGCATAAAAGTAAAGGTGGAAGACTAATTGTCACCTTAGCCAACAAAATAAAAAGTGATTAAGACTAATCTATATATAGGGGAGGATTAGGAAGCTTCCTCCCCTCCTTCATTTCTTCTTAATTGCGTCATTAGGTCCTTAAGCCTTTAATCTTCATTAATTGCACCATTAGTCTTTTATTCTTCTAATCTTCTTTAAGCTTGGACTCTAATGACTTGTGGCCCGGAATTTCTTTTGAACTCGTCTTTTAATTCTTCAATAAAATAGACTTGAGTTCCTCGGCTTTTAGTGAACTTCCGCCTTTTGACTTTTTCTTCGATAAATCTTCCGAATTGGTCTTGGACTTCCGTTCTTTTTGCACTCTTGACTTCTCGACTTCATCTTTCATCTTTTTCTTCAATAAAAGCCCGTGAATGCCGTGTTTTACCCACTTTTCACAATTTCGTCCTAAATTACAACAAAAACACAAACCACGCATAATTCTGACATAAAAGACATAAAATACACGTTTTGGATCGGTTATTATTGTAATTAAGTGGTAAAAAGGATGGGTGTTTACACACCTATCAACCCGTATGGAATATGAGATTGTTAAGAGGAAGTCGTTAAGTTCTGTGATTGAATTATAAGGTTTTAATTGATTGTTGATTCGTGTTAAGTGTTGTTCCTAGGCCATTGTCCAATGATGAGTGATAGGTGTGTAAACACCCATCCTTTTTACCACTTAATTACAATAATAACCGAGCCAAAACGTGTATTTTATGTCATTTATGTCGGAATTATGCGTGGTTTGTGTTTTTGTTGTGATTTAGGACGAAAAGGTGAAAAGTGGAGAAAACACGGGCATTCACGGGCTTTTATCGAAGAAAAAGACGAAAGACGAAGTCAAGAAGTCAAGAGTGCAAAAAGAACAGAAGTCCTAAGACCAATTCTGAAGATTTATCGAAGAAAAAGTCAAAAGAATGAAGTTTACTTAAAGCCGAAGAACTCAAGTCTTATTTATTAAAGAATTAAAAGACAAGTTCAAAGAAATCCCGAGCCAAAAGTCATTAAAGTCCAAGATTAACAAAAGATTAAGAAGAGAAGGACTTAACTGTGCAATTAAGGAAAAGAGGAAAGAGGAAGGAAGCTTCCTAAGCACTCCTTAATCTCCCCTATATATAGATTAGGATCATTTCATTTTTACTCTTGTTGGATAGCTTGAGAAACTATTTCTTCCATTTTAATTACATTGCACATTTAATTACCTTGTCATTTACTTTTCATGTCCATTTAAATACCTTGTCTTGCACCTTAATTACATTTAATTTCAAGTAAGTGTCTCATTTAATTCTTGTCAATCTTTCCTTTTTTTTGTTAATCTCCTATCTACCTTTCTTTATTTGATCTTAATCTTCATGCTTTATTGTTTATGTTCTTGTTCTACCTGTTGGATGGATTTGAGTGTATGTACGCTTATGCCTATGTATGTAAAAATATTTTCTACTTACCGGTTGTATTCTTGTGATGGTTGCTAGCTCGTTTCTCTTTGAGATGTTCAACTTCTTTAGTAGCGCATTTCTCGGGTCCTCATTTCACGTGTTTGTTTGTACGGTACTTTTGGCGTGAAGGATTTTGAGATGGTGGAGATTTCTTTTTGGGGTAACGATGTCTTTTGTTTCGAGTTATACATGGTAAAAAAAAAATAAAACTTGCAAATTGAAAAAAAAATTAGTTGTTGGTAGTCGATGAAATAAGGAAGTGTCGGGATCATGTTTCAAATAAGGTGGAATATAAATTCTTTAACATATAAGCATGACTCGGTTATTTTAAAATATTTTGGTTTTGATCACCTAAAGTTATTGTTCTTAAGTTAAAAATTTTGTTCTTATTTAGTGAAATATGTTAAAATCATGTAATTAATAGAGTTTTAATTTTCTGGAATTAAAATAAATTAGGTTCTAGTTTTGGTAATTAATGGGGGGTTTTAGGGTTTAAAAATCGTTTTTTTAGTATAAATCGGAGTAGGCAGAAACTGTCGCTAAACTGTCAAAATATGTCGCTAACTGTCAGAAACTGTCGCTAATGCCTAGGCAGATTTTGAGAAAAATCGTTTTGGTCATAACGTATTCGTTTTTAAAGGTTTTTGTGTGATTCAAAAGCCTAAAATTATGTACTCGGAACATACTTTTCAAATATTCAGAAAGTTTCGTAATTGGAAGTCAGTAGCTTGGTCGAATTAATTGTACAAGTGTTGAGTTCAAGGTTAATTTTCGGACAACATGGGTTAAACTCGTGTTTTGGGTATTTTGCGGTAATGAACACTTGGGGGGTTAACATAGAGATGAGTTGGGAAGGAAATTGAGAGTTCTTTAGACCTTATTATACGTGGTTATATTTTGATAAGTTTTCATTTATGGTATTTATGAGTAAGACTGAAATCGGGGTGACAGTTTTAAACCCGTTGAGTTATGTGACGGCTCCTAACTTGGTTTCAAGACAGTTCTTGTTTGATGAGTTGCGAGATTTAGTTAGGTTGGTTACATAACTTTATGGTTTTGATAAGTTTCTTCGCGGACGGTTAAGGCTCATGTGTTGTTGGTTGAGATTATTTTCGTGTAAACTGAATTCACGTTTGAACGTGAAGGTTTTATCAAGGATATGCATCCTCGTTTGTTTGCTGAGAATAAGTTTGAGTTTGGGAGTGAATCTCGGGACGAGATTTCTATTAGGAGGGAGTGATGTGACAACCGTGGTTTTGGGTTTGTCACTTGGTCTTACTTTTAGGTTATTTTATGTGTGCTTACTTGAATTTTGTGTTTACGTGTTTATTTTGTGTGAACGAGGTTGGTGTGGTTATCGTTTATGAGTATAGAGTACTCATAAGTAAATCGAGGAACGGTTATTTCATGTTCATGAGCTCACAAGTGATGACTATGAAATGAAAATGGTGATATTATGGTGTTTACGTATACGTATAAGTATTATACTAATAGTATTTTTTTTTAGGATTTACGGTTTAGCATTTAGAGGTCTCGGGTGAGGTAATTATCTATATGAATATTTTTCGGGATGGTTTTATGTCATTTAGGACTTAGTTATAAAGTTTATTTCAAAATTTGAGATTTTTTATAAAAGTGTATATTTTACGTCTTTTATGGTAAAACGCGTAAATTTGACTAGTTTTACGGTTTTGAGGTTTTGGAAGCTTTAGGAGCTGAAATAAATTATGGAAAATCAAGGTAATATTATTAACATAATATTAAATAATAAAAATATAAAAAACGAATTTATTGGGTGTTTGGGTCGGTTTAGACGCACCAAAGAAAGAGAAAAAGGGAAAAAGGGAAAAAAAAAAGGAAAGTTGGGTGTTATACTTGGACTAGGATTTTATGTACACACTATATAAAGTTATTTAATAAAAAAAAACATAAATCCCTGGAGACAAAGAAAAATTTGTGGGTTTCATAGAGGAGAATTAGGGTTCTTCAAAAAAATTAGGGTTTCTTCATCTTCCATTGATTTAAGGTAAAAACCTTCATTAACCTTTTTAATTAAATTGTTTTTATGTTTAATTAATCATTCTTATGATGGATTAAGGGTTAGGGTTTATATAAAAACAGTAGATTAATGATGTATTAATCATAATATGATGATCATATAATCTAGGGCTTGTATAAGAAGGGTTATAGGTGATTAATTAGATCAATTTGTTTAAAACCCGTTTTTAAAAACTGGGCAGAATTTTGAGTCTATAGTTTTGATCATATCTCGAGTTCTAAGAATATTCAAGATGCGATCAAACTAGCCCTGGATAGGTAATTGAGTTGGCTTTCTAAATCCAGAAACGAGAACTAAATTGGAGGTCGGGAAGTGGGTCAAAAACAGATTACAACAGTCGGAGGTCAAAAACAGTTTTGAATTCAGCCTGTTTTCTTTTTAAGTTTTGGGTTGTTTGGGGACTTAGGGTTGCATTGGGATCTTCTCACGAACATGAGAGATGGTTTATATATTGTAGTAAGGATCTGCACTTGGGCTAAGATTGTGGTTTAGGGTAAGACCCTCTAATGGTAATGAACTTTTCATACATTTAAAATCAGTGAATTCTGGATAGGTAGCAATATATACATATATCTGGGCCTTAACAGTAGCTTTAAGGTTAGGGCAAGTGGGAGGTTTTAGCTAACATGTATAAAAGTGTGAATATTCCTTTTACAGAAACCATGGGTATTTTTAAGTGGACGTTTGACTTAAAGTTTTGAGACCTAAAACTGGTACTGTTTTGTGTAAAGTTATGAACGGGATAGCTATTAAACTTAACCAAGTTAGGGACTTTTTAAGGAAGGGTAATGGGGTGATTAGAGCTTAACAATGAGGTAATTATATGGGAATAGACTAGATGTCCATCATAGGTTGATGAGCCATCTCAGTGATTGGTTCGTGTATTGATTTCGTGTTTTTGGTTTGTTAGCTTGTTGCTAGTGCGAGGACTTGTGAAGAAGCTATCAGGTGAGTTTCATAGTCCCATGTTTAATATTGATTTTGACTTCCAGATGGGATGGAAGAGACACTGTGTTGAGTTATTTTCTAAATTGATGCTGTGAATGTGTTTGTGATTGAGATGGACTTGTGTGTCAATTATGTGATTAACTGCTATGTGATTTTTGATTGTGTATGATTTGGATCGGGGGACACGTGTCGTCTCAGTTATTGTGGTTTGACAAGGTAGTGGCCTTGTGGTTTGACAAGGTAGTTGCCTTGTGGTTTGACAAGGTAGTGGCCTTGGGATAGGTACATAGTGTGATCATCTATGGTACCATGTTGTTTGGCAAGGTAGGAGCCTTGGATTTTGGTTTGGAATGATTGATCTTGAATGCTAGTTGTTAATACATAATTGTAGCACATTGTCCATATGTTATTATGTTGATGGTTGTTATTCACAGCTTGTAATTGATTTAGCGTTGGAGTCTAAACCTATGACTCTCACCAACTTTATGTTGACGTGTTTTAGTGTCTCTTTCAGGTGATACTATGGTTAAGCATGAGAACATAAGTGGCTAGGATTGGAGAAGCTTAGGAATGCATATAGAAGGAGAATCCACGTTTCCTTCTTAGTTTTTATTTGTTTTTTTAATAAGTAATACAATGGCACACATATATTTGTTTGGTTATGTTATTTGTTTGTCTTGGATAAGCGGTAGGACTGTTACCTACTTACCTAGACTCCTGAGTCTGATAAGATATTGTCATGACTTTGTGTCTCCATTTTATGACATTTATTATTTCATATAGTTATCTCTGTAGACACGTCATGTTGTGATGATATCCATACGTCGCGCCCCATATTCCGCCATGGTGGGGTGTGACACCTACCATGTTTGGACGAGGAGGATCGATTGCGCCGATGCAAATCACGGCTCCGGAGTTTTCGTTGAAGCACCACATGATTCAGCAAGTGCAAACTAATCCTTTGAGAGGAATGCCTGATGATGATGCCAACAAACACCTCGACAAGTTCATTACAATCACCCAAAGCATGAAGTTTCCCGGTGCCATAATGGATGTTCTTCGCCTACAACTCTTCCCACATACTTTATCACACCACGCCGAGAAATGGTTTGATCGTCTCCCGAAGAATTCCATTCATACTTGGGATGACATGACTCAACGCTTTTTGTCGCGCTACTTTCCACCATCCATGGTCACGATCCTTCGCAATCAAATCAGCGGTTTCATGCAAGAACCCGATGAATCTCTTTTTGATGCTTGGGAAAGATATAATGTTTTGATCGATCGTTGTCCAAACCACAACATGCTCCCTGTGACCTTAATTGATACTTTCTACAACGGTTTGACTTTTCGAGATCGTGATACGATTAATGCAGCCGCCGGTGGCACATTTATGAAAAGGAGACCCGAGGAGTGTAGAGAGCTTATTGAAAACATGACTACTCATCACAAAAACTGGTATTCCTTCGCTTCTTCAAGGAACAACCCGAGAGTCAATGTTTCCTCTACTTCAGCAAGCCCCGACATGACCGAATTCACCCGCATGATGACCGAAATGAACAAAAATATCTTGCTTCTCGCTTCAAACCAACAACAACAAGTGAAAGCGGTTGCTAATCCTTGTGAAACATGCGGTGGTCCACACTCATACACTGATTGTCCTTCTACTCAAGGAAATCCGAAAAATTTGTATGCAACTTATGGTAATTATTCACCGGAAAATTACCAAGCTCGACCTTAAGGGGATAGAAATTTGCTGAGTTACCGGTCCAACAACTACCTTTCACCCGGTTTTTCTCCTCAAAACCAAAACCCCGCCAACAACTACAACAGAAGCAACCAAATCCCACCAAGAGCTTCTAATCCTTATCATCCACCCGCTCAACAAGCCCCACCCATTAACCCCGATGTTGAAGCTTTGATGAGAACCCAAGGTGAGCAAATCAAGAATCTACAGAGCCAAATTATCAATCTGAAAGGGGATATCACCAAGCAAGGGAATGACATTAGATCCGAGCTTCGAGATAATATCCAATCCTCATTCAGCAATCAAACGAATGATTTAAAGAATATGCTTGCTAGTTTCTTGCCCACAACTCAACCTTCTACTTCGAGTTCTCTACCTTCTAACACCGTCACCAATCCGCGAGCAAATGTGAGTGCTATTACTACCCGTAGTGGAGTAACCATCGTAGGACCACCTATCCCGCCCCCATCCTCTACACCTCCTCCACCTAGTATTAGTACACCATTACCGTCTCTGCCTCATCATGACGATGTTCCCAAGAAGAACCCCTTAACATCTCAACCTTTACCTACTAAACCTGCACCTTCACTACCTAAACCTAGTATCCCTTATCCTTCTCGTTTAGGCAAGACCAAAATGCTAACCAAGGATGACGTTCAAGTGTCAAATTATTTGAAGATGATCTCTCACATGAATTTCAACATTAGCCTTGTTGAAGCACTTGTCCACATGCCCAAATTTGTCAAAGCATTCAAGGAATTGCTTAACAAGAAGGATAAGTTGATTGAGCTCGCCAACACACGCTTAAATGAAAACTGTTCTGCAGTTATTCTTAAAGAACTTCCGGAAAAACATGGAGATCCCGGTCGTTTTGTCTTGCCTTGCATTTTTAACAAAACCGAAGAATTGACTGCCCTAGCTGATCTCAGGGCCAGTATTAATCTTATGCCTTTGAGTTTTTGGAAAACACTACCATTACCCGACCTTACTCCAACAAGGATGACTCTTGAACTAGCAAATCGCACTCTCGCTTACCCCGTTGGTATTGTCGAATACGTGTTCATTAAAGTTGGCACATTTACTTTCCCGGTCGACTTTGTGGTTGTTGATTATGAAATGGACCCTCGTATTCCTTTAATACTTGGTCGGCCATTCTTGAGAACCGGACGAGCTTTAGTTGATGTTGCCGAAGGTGAGTTAATCTTAAGAGTCGTGGATGATGCACAAATTTTCAAAATGGGGAAGCTTACAAGTAAATCCTTTGGAAGAGAATCCGTGAATATGATTAATGTGATCGATGATTTTGTCATCTACAACAATCCTCTATTCGAGTCTTGCATTAATAATCCACTTTTTGAAGATGATGTGGTTGATTCTCTCTCCAATTTGGAACCTTCAGCCATTTATGATTCTCCACCGATCTTTGATGCTTATGATGATGATTCTAGCTCAGATTCGGATGATTATGATTATTCTACTTCCGAGTATCCCGACATGCCCATTTTCGATGATTTTGATGCGGTCGATACTCTTTCGAGCGATTCTTCTCATGATGAAGATCCTCCGCCATCACTTGATCCTACTTTGGACGATTACTCATTTGAGGAAGACTTCTCTACTTTTCTCAATACTTACTTCCCTCATGAGAGTGATGCACCTCCTTTAGATTTTGAAGATTATCGTCTTGATCCTACTTTGGATTTGAAGAAAATTCTTTCAAAGGAGAAGAAACCGGTCGACACCGACATCCGCATCACATATGATTTAACATTTCTTTGTCCACCTTCTGAGGACGAGGTTGTGCATTTTCTTCGCGGATCTTCTTCACATTCTGTTGAGCCTGAGTGCTATTTTCCCCTAAAGGAAAAGGTGTTCGACCCCGGTATCGATATTATGCAGCCATCTCAGTATCCACCTGATGAAATAAAAGGAAATATCTTTGGAACTTATGGAAATCTGCTTGCACCACCTCACCCTTGCTTCCACCGCGTGCTCCATCGTTGCTTAAGGGAACCTTGCCTACTCTTCTTTGGCTTGCCTTGTTCGCCTTAAGCTTGTGCTATTTGATGGACGAAAACTATGTCTTTGATCCCGGTGGATATGTTTCATGCTTCTTCCTATGATGATCAAGGTCGAGTCAGGCTCACGACTAGGTTAACAAAAATTAAGCGCTTCTTGGGAGGCAACCCATGTATCTATCTTCTAGCTTTCTTTATCCTAAGTGTAGGGGAGACCCGTTGGTGTTTTCTATTTCCTCTCTTCTTATAATTAGGGATTCGAGCGCTCAATGATCCACTCTTGATGATTCTTGACGACCCGTGATTCCGTGTTCCCTTCTTCCCGTTTCTATCCTAAACACTTTTTGATTCACTATTTTATATTTTCTCAATATTAAAATAGGAATCTCGTTAGTTGTCTTTTCCTTAGCGAGATTTAAACAACGTGCACAATGTCCTAAGTGTAGGGGAGTTTACTCCCACATGCTTAAACATTGAGGACAATGTTTATATTAAGTGTAGGGGGGACTTCTATCGAAGTTAAGTGGCCTTTTCCTTGTATTTGCCCTCATTTTAACCGGAAAATCAATTTTTCGACATTTTTCAAAATTTTTGATCTATTTTGGCCTATTAGTTTTTTCCCTTTGTATAGTTATTTTTCTTTCCTTGCTAGAATAATTTTTTAATAAAGTGGTTTTAATTTTCAAACGTTGTGAATCTTTTGACTCAACCCGAGTTTACTTATCTAAGTTTACTCTAGCTAATATCCTTAACGTGTTTAAGTCAAGTTTTGCTAGGCTTTTATATAGGGAGCTATAAAACGCGAAAGTCTTAACTCTCACGGGTTAAGAACAAGAACTTTTCACAAGTTCCTATAATTGATCCTAGAGTGTCGTTTATCAAGGGAACTTTAAAACGCAAATTCTAAACTTGAAAAAGTCTAAGAGTTTGCAAGATCCTATAGGCGACTCGAAAACCCAAAACTTTGATTTAATTGGCTAAGCATCCACGAGTCTCATTCCTTGAGATTTTAAACTGTGGAGAACGAGAGATGATAGAGTCAATTATAAGTTTGGTATTCTTTCGTGAATTTATGTGAGTTAATTATAAGCCTATTCTCCCATCGCTTGCTAATAAATTTATCTGCAATAAATAAGGTTGAACGATTTGAAAAGTTACTTAGCTTCTAGCCCAAGATCGTTTAAAAGTTGCTCGGTACGGATTAGAGTTCATAGCCAAGGCATAACTTATTGAAGCGGGATGCGAAGATTGGCGAGTCCGAAAAGGCCCTAACAAGGCATAAGGGCTACATTTTGTTGCTAAAGATCCAAAGTGATGTGAAGAATCATTTGTCGAAAATCAATATGAAGGATCGAGACACACGACGAAAAGCAAATACTCCCCAAAAGTCATGGAGAAGTCTATCCGAAAAGGCCCTAACAAGGTATGAGGATAAGTCGATCCAAGTCCAAAAAGGAGGCGGATCGTTGTATATCAAAGTCCAAAATAAAGATTGGAGAAAAATGAAGAAGTCGTGGTCCAAGTATGAATCTCTCAAAACTTCAAGTGAAGAAATTCCTATATGAAGAGAAGGGCATTATTTCATGAACGTCTCTCAAGGTTTGAAGTATAAAGTCGCTGCCAAATATCGGTCCGAGAAAGGTCTCAAATCGCGAAGCGAGTTATGCCAAGATATGAACTTTATGAGGTTCCGAGAAGGAGTTTTAAAAGATTTTTTCCTTTAGCTAACTATTGATTAAATCGTTCACTTCATTTTTGGCCTAAATAACTATCGAAATAAGTCAAAAAGGCATCCTCGTGATCATTCAAGACAACAATAAAATATAAGAGATACACCTAGGAATAAGGGAGTCTAAGTGAGTAATTGGCCCACATGAGTTCGTGTTAGTTTGCTAACTTATAATAACAATGATCTCGTTTTTAAGCTTGGTTTGGAGAAAGTGAAAACTTGAGGATGATGATTATTCATGACATTTCCAAAACCCAAGGTATGCTTTTGATTTCTTTATTTTGAATGTTCATAATTTTCTATCTCTTTAATAAAGGCCAAGGTGGATTGATTATGATGAAAAGTGTAAACTTACTTTGTAACTAATGCATTACATGAGGACATTGCAATGGTCAAGTGTAGGGGATTTGATAGGTGTAAACACCCATCCTTTTTACCACTTAATTACAATAATAACCGAGCCAAAACGTGTATTTTATGTCATTTATGTCGGAATTATGCGTGGTTTGTGTTTTTTTGTGATTTAGGACGAAATGGTGAAAAGTGGAGAAAACACGGGCATTCACAGGCTTTTATCGAAGAAAAAGACAAAAGACGAAGTCAAGAGTGCAAAAAGAACGGAAGTCCAAGACCAATTCTGAAGATTTATCGAAGAAAAAGTCAAAAGACGGAAGTTTACTTAAAGCCGAAGAACTCAAGTCTTATTTATTGAGAATTAAAAGACAAGTTCAAAGAAATCCCGAGCCAAAAGTCATTAAAGTCCAAGATTAACAAAAGATTAAGAAGAGAAGGACTTAAGTGTGCAATTAAGGAAAAGAGGAAAGAGGAAGGAAGCTTCCTAAGCACTCCTTAATCTCCCCTATATATAGATTAGGATCATTTCATTTTTACTCTTATTGGATAGCTTGACAAACTATTTCTTCCATTTTAATTACATTGCACATTTAATTACCTTGTCATTTACTTTTCATGTCCATTTAAATACCTTGTCTTGCACCTTAATTACATTTAATTTCAAGTAAGTGTCTCTTTTAATTCTTATCAATCTTTACTTTTTCTTGTTAATCTCCTATCTATCTTTCTTTATTTGATCTTAATCTTAATGCTTTATTGTTTATGTTATTGTTCTTGATTTTTATTGATTTATGTAAGTGGGTTTTGATTATTTTGGTTATATTTGTTAGTTTGATTGTTTTGGATTGTTTGATTATCATTAGTAGATGTTTTGTGTTTAGTTTGATTTAATCTTTTGGTTGATTTTGATTAAGTTTGTCTAGATTCGTGCTATTTTGTGTTCCCTTGTTCTTCGCTGTATTCTGTTACTGATCTTTCCCAGGTAAAGTTCCGGATCAAGACAAAGTATTCCGGATCAACACCTTCATTCGGAACATTCAAAGTTCCGAATCTAGGCTTGTTCATTCGGAACTTTTTCCGAACCAGTAGAAGTTCCAAACCAAGAAAGTTCCGAACCAAGGAGTTTTATTCGGAATATTTCATTATTCCGGATCAACACCTTCATTCGGAACATTCAAGGTTCCGAATCAAGCTCGTTCATTCGGAAGTATTCCGGATCAGTGAAGAGGTGTCTTATTCGGAACATTCAAAGTTCCGAACCAAGGGTTCCGAACCAAGAAGTTCCGAATCAAGGCTTTGGTTTAGGAAGTTTCGAACCAATTGAAGTTCCGAATCAGAAAGTTCCAAACCAAGGGTTCCGAATCAAGAAGTTCCGAATCAAGCCTTTTGTTTAGGAAGTTCCGAATCAGCAAAGTTCCGAACGAAGGATTTATTCCGGATAAGTGACATATTCCGAATAGAGAACTTGTTCCGGATCAAGGATTTTGGTAAATATTCCGAGTGAAGAAGAACCATTCCGAACGAAGGTGACATTCCGGATGAGTGATTATTCCGAACAAAGGATTATTCCGAATGAGCTGTTTTCAGGTTCTTTTTAGTTTTTGTTTTTAGTTTTTAATTTTCAAGCTTTACTTTTCCCGCCTTTTTCCTTAGTCGCACTTTAAGTTTATTTGCCTTAGATTTATTTTAGCCTTGCCTTAGTTTAAGATTTAGTTGCGTTTTAAGTTTGCCTTAGACAGATTTAAGATTGCGTTATTTTCTCTTAGTGCCTTTTAAATTCTTGTCACGTTTTTAAATACTCGCCATTTACTTTAAATTAGACTTAGATTTACTTTAATTTCTTTGCACTTTTTAATTACTACAACGACACAACTATTTGTTTCACCAAAGAACGACTGAGTCGCATAGTTAATCATTTTTTCAATTCGATTAGACACACATCAACGAATCTTTTTACCTGGCCAAAAACCTAGTTATCAATGAGGATGCCCAGTGTCCAAGAAATAAATTGAAGAAATCTTCTTCTGAATAGGGACCGATGGATCTTCCGGGGCATGTGGAACACCTAATGACTCTTGTAGATTAGTATTCATTGTGGTATCTTTTAAAAATCCCTAACTTAACTGAGACATCAGTTGGTAGGATGAGTTCTTGGAATTGTATGACATAGTAACACGTAATGTGTTACGGTACAATTTTGACTTGTTTGTGATTAATGAAAGACTACATTTGATTGCTAAATCCTACATGTATCGATGTTATCTATCTTTTCTTGCTTATTCCTAATGTTCGCATTAGTGATGCAACCATTGAACAAGTACTCATCTCGATTTGAGTTACGTTGTGGATTATTCTCTTTGTATTCCTGAGCGCCATCGAGGTCATGAACCTCATGATTAATTGGCTAAGCTCATTTCCTATTAGATTGTAGTTAGTTCTTGGTATACAACTTTTCATCACTCTTTTGCAGATCACTGATTGTTTTTATAAGATAAAACAGTATCTCTTGATAAAAATTGAATTTTCATCACTATAAGGATTATTCAAAGTAAGATTTATAAGTGATTGTTAATGAAATGAGGTTGTTTATAAAACATCTTAGAAAACTTAATTGTTTTCATAACAAAGAAAATCTTTGTAAATTTATTCTTGATTCTTATTTAAGAATTAAGCATGAAAATGATTTTATTATAAACATGATGATAAAATTTTGACGAACTGAGTATTGCATCGTTAATCTTGAAATTGTATATAGTTGCGCGCCTACATACAATTTGGAATGGACCATGCAAGGCTGATTAGTAGTCACCATAAAACTAATGAATAAACACTACATTTTCTTTGAAGATTGTGAAACATTAAATTTTATGAGATCTGCAATAAGTGAAAAGTAGGGACATAGTGTTAGGGACACCTACATATGTGCCTGTAGCATCTATTCTTCTGAGTCAAATTTACTCATCTGTGGAAATTGTCTTATTTGACAATTGACAATTCTTTCTTGTCCAATTCTCCCGTAGTGAGATTCTTAGGAAAAGTATCTGATTACCGAGTGTTGATACCCGACTGGATGTATCGACGTTCCTATCATTTCTTTTGATTTGATTTAATTTGAATGACCTGGGTAACGATCCGAGGAGCTTTCGAATGCGTACTCAAATTATGAAAAAATGGAATATATTCATATTCATTAAATGTTTTCGTTTGTATCTGATTTGAAATTCTCTCGCGTAGATTATGCGTTGACCTTACTCTTTTAAGGTTAGTTATGTCTCCAGATATCCTTGAAGTGTGAAGGATTATGAGTTATTATTAGTCTTTTGAGAAGTTCACATCTTATCAATGGTAATGAAACTGGAAAGTTGATAGTGCCAGTAGAATGAATTGATTGATTATGACATGACGACATTGTCTTAATTGATGGGAACTCGAGTAGAATTCCCCTAAAAGATAAGATGTTGATTATCAAAAGTGATCTAAATAATTATTGATGGATGACCATATCCTGCATTTAGACTTGAAATTATATCGTGAATGGTTGTGAATTAGTCATAGATACTATAATCTAGAAAGAACCTAATATGAATTTATTAAAAGATGTTTCCGTTATCTGAAACTTTAGGAGGTATTTATTGGTGAATTACCTAGACTTTCGCCGTTATGGCAAGTTGAATTTGGTATTGATTATATTCCTGGTGCTGCACCTGTGGCGTGTGCACTGTACTTCAGCACCATCTGAATTAAAAGAATTACCCAACAACTGAGAGAGTTGTATGAGAATACTTTTATTCTACCGATCTCGTCATCATGAAGAGCTATGGTATTATTATTTCTTATATTTGTTGATTACCGTGAACTAGGTAAATTGACGATTAAAAATCTATATCCACTACCCAAGATGATAGATTTGTTCGATCATTTACAAGGTTCTAGCGTATGTTCTAAAGATTTGATCCACGACATGGTTATCATCGACTTCGCGTCCGCGAAGAAGATTATCTATCCCAATCATTAGATCCATAACTTGTAATGAACATTATGAGTTTCATGTTATGTCATTTGGCTTGACCAATGCACATGTAGCATCCATAAATTTGATGAATCATGTGTGTAGACTGTAATTTGATAAATCCATGCTTGTGATCATTAAGGACCATCTATTTGTTTGTAAGAATAAGAAGGAGTTAATAATTATTTATAGATTGCCCTGAATTGGCCGAACAATGAAAACTTGTACCTTGAATATTTAACGTGTGATTTAAGGCTTGACCCTTTACATAGAATGACCGTTTGATTAATGATGATAAGATATATATATTGACTCTTCAAAATTTAGAGCCCTTTTAAGACTTTGGGTTTTACTAAAAAGAAAATGGAAATATGTTTTGACAGATATTTTATCAAAGAAATTTTTAAGGGATATTCCCTTATACACAAATCATTTAACTAAACTCCTGTTTAGGGGTAAATGATTGTGTATACCTCAAGACAACCTAAGAGGGATTGAGGAAACCTTTTAAACCATGAATTAAAATTTGAAATGACAATTTTTGCTTTTCAACTAAGAAAATTTTTACCAAAGAATAAACGAAGGTTTTTCGAACATTTACGGATCTTATTAATTATTTTAATTATTTTCGATAAATCAACAAAAATCTTGTTAATTAAATTCAAATTTATTTTGAACATTTTTATATAATTGGACAAACTGAGAAAATTTAAAAACTTTTTGCGTTTACGTTTCATAAAAATTAAATATTTATTATTTAATTACTTGTAGTAATTATCGACGCTTTAAACGTCGGATTCAGCAAAACTGATAAAAATAATAGTGGAGACGAAACTATAAAAACGTTTTTATTTCATCAAGGAAGATGAATGTATATACTGACACATTATGTAGAAAAGGTAAGAACCAATTAGGACATGTTCCTTAATAATGAAGGTGCAAAATAAATTGCCGAACAATATAAAAATAAACAATGTTTGTAAAAAGGATAATATAGATAATAAAAAGGGGTTCGCGGCTAATGTGAACCATTAGAATTGAGAAGCCAATGGCGTTAAATGTTTTAAAAGGCCGTTTATGGTTGCCTGAATGTGGAGGATTTTGAGATTTAGTCATGTTGGAATCTCATAAGTATAAGTATTCTATTCTTGTCATTTCTGAATAAATGTATCTTTATCTGAAGAAGTTGTACTAATGGCAAATTATGAAGGCAGACATCGCCTCATACATTAGTAAATGTCTAACTATTGCAAAGGTCATCATCTGAATTTGATTTGATTTGGGTCAACGTCGACAGACTGACCAAATCTGCTAATATCATTCCTGTTAATGATAGATTCTCGATGAAGAAATTGACTCTTTGTATTTAAAGGAGTTATGTAAACATGGTGTGCCTTTATCGATCATCTCTATCAAGATCCTCGCTTCGCATCGAATTTCTAGAGATTTGCTCAGAAGTCATTGAGAAAGAATCTTGATGAGAGTACTGTACCACCCCAATCGAAGGGACGATGTAAAGTAACGATACAAAATACTATAAGTGTTGTTTTATGTTTGAATGATTGACCTTTAGTAATAAACTGTAAAATCGTTTCCCTTTGGAGAGATTATCCTTGAAAACTATCGTATTAGGATCGAGATCGAATCTTGTGAGGATATATATTAGAGCATCTGTAAGCAGGAGTTGGGATGAAGACACTCGACATACACCCATTGTGAGTTGGACATGTCTTTTAGGTTTAAGGTTTCCTATGATGGCGAACCTAACCTTACGAAATACCCGACCCGTGAAACCTGAACTGATTGTTGAAATTAGGATCTGATTATTGACTGCCGGTAGTGGGCAGGAGGTTATGTGAATATGAAATGTAGATCTTGAAGTGCCAGAGGGTAGCGAAGTTATGCCAAAAATTTTAACCATGGAAAAATGAATAGATGATCTGAAAGATCATGGGATATAAGTCCCCGTTGTATGGGACCATTGAGACGATGTAAAAAATTGGTTTGAAAGGCATATAAGCTGGATCTACCCTAGGACTTCAAGAGCTGCGTGAATTATGTATCGTATATCGAACTTGATAAAATGCCTATCAAGTGAAAATCCAACTATTCCTTAATGAAGTTTAGATAGGCGAAAAGTTGCATTCATCAAAAACCCGTGAACATCATGGATAGAGAAAGTAAGTCAACATTAAGCCTGATCTTATTCCCGTAGTTATGTTTGATGAAACTCGCGTATTGTAATGAATTACACTTGTGAGAAAAGACCGAATGTGGAGGAAATACCCACATGGCTTTAACTCTATAAGAAGCGGGTAGTACGGTAAGATGATCTTTGAGGACAAAGATCCTGTTTAGGGGTAAATGCTATGACAATCCTTCAATTTATGGTTGATATTTTATTCTCAAGTATTATTTAAAAACATTATTTTAATGTTATATTATGAACTCACCCATTTCTAGGAAGAAATTTCGATTTACGTCTTGAAGTAGCATCGACTACGTCTAAACCAGAGGATTCTACGTTACGTTCTTACGTTTACATACACCGTTTTGGTGACATTCCGATATTTCAGAAAATAAATTTATCCGTGAATATTATTTTGGTATTTTAAATTTGTGTTGGTTCATAAACTCACAAATTTACGAGAAGAGATTAGGACTTACGATTATAATTTAACGTCCTTTACGACGAAACCGGAAACCTTAGGATTACGTATTTACGTTTTCGAACTCCGTTTTTGATAAGACAATTTTTATTAGATTCGTTTTGTGCCGTTGATTCATAATTTATAAAAACGTTTTTCGTAAAACGACCCGAGGGCACGCAAATCGAGGAAACTAAAATCGAGGAGTACCCGTAATTAAATGGGGATGAGACAAGATAAATCTTGCCCCACCCCCACTCATAAGAGGCCAAAACTATGACCCAACACCCTTAGGTGTCAACACTTAACAAATAAGTGTTACACTTGTTGCAAAAGCTTAACTTGTAAGCTACTTCTTACATAAAACCACTCAAAACCACTTCATTTTACCATTTGAAACTAGAAACTCATGCAAACCACTCTCACTCCTCTCCTCTCTCTCTAAAATTCGTCCAACCATCATCAAAAACAACCCTCATTTGATCTATGTTAGCCATAAAATCATGTGTTACTCATACACATGATGATGCTACTTTGAAGCTTTGAAGATTGGAGGTGATTCTAACATCCAAGGAGAAGATTTGTTGGTGTCATAGGGCTGATTTTCCATGAGAAGTTTATAAAGGTTGGTAGACTTGAAGATGATATTGGTTTATCACAAGTTTTGTCATCAAAATCCAAGCCTTGTTCATCAAAGACTCATCTTTTCATCACTAATGGTGGTATAAAGATTGTTCTTCCCATCCTTCTTGTTATTTTGATTATGTAATCATGTATTTTCTTTCCTATTGTATATGTATATGATGAATATATGATGATTAAAAATATTATGTGGGGATTTGGTGTTGATAGATTTGATTAAAAAGATAAGAATCTACATGAAAAAGTGTTAAAATCATGATGTAAGGACTAGGCTGTATAAAACAGTAAAGAAACTTATGATAAACTGTTAAAATGGCATTGATTATTAATGAAACAGTAAGGTATATGATTTTTACACATGTGGTGAGTTGGCCATGCAATGGAATCATTAGGATGAGTGAGATATGATCAAAACAATATTAGAGTACAAATCTGCATAGACTGTTTTGGATGATTTTTAAAAAATACTTAGAGGCTGATTACACAGTATCCATAGTAGAGTTAAATGGAGCACATATCATGTAGTTTATGCCATAAAACTTTGGGCTTCTATCTCCATATAGAACTCTAGATATGGCTGTTTTGGTGAACATGAAATTTAAAATCAGATTTGTATAATAAAAACTTATATAAAATAAGCACTCACTTATATATTTATAAAATATATTCACCTGAAAACCTACTAACTTATAAATTTCATTTATATAGATATGTATAAGGTTAAATAAATGGACTCTTTATAAAAATGGTAGTTGAATAAGATTTATAAGTTATAAAAACTATAAACACGATTTTTACGACTTTTTCGGCTATTTCCGTAAAATTAACGTTTTTCGCCAATCAAAACTTAGACGATCAAACCCGTCTAATGTAAAGTTTTTAAAAGTCGTATACTGATATATAACTACCTAATACAAGTAAAAACCGATAAAACACAAACTATAGGACATACGGACATTAACGAGCTAAGTTAGCATATTGGACTAATAATTTAACTAAATAAGTTAAACACTTATAAAAAAATTACTTATTGGGCTTAACTCATTTGGGCCCAACATATAAAGTATAATACTGATAATAAAAGTATAATTGGGCTAAGGAATATTATTGGGTTTGTAATAGGCCCATTGGGCTTTAAAATGTAAACAAGTTGAACTAGTGTAACTAGTCTTGAAAATTACCAACACATAAACACTATAATGAATAAGTAAAGATGTATAAACCCACTTGATCATCATCATATATATAAAATCATCATATGTATACATAATTGTTATTTTGATAAATTCATTGGACACAAGTCTAAGACGAGTATTATTTGTCTAGGTTTCCGTGATTGAAGCACGCACCGTACATCCGAATTGTCGATATCCCGCTTTCCCACATCAACGTGAGTTCATAGCCTCGCACTCTTTCAAATGCTTTTATCAAATGTTTTATAAAACCGCGAGGGAGATAACATTTTAGTTTTGATAAAATAGGGTAGCATTTGTCCCGAGTATTTGTTTATTGATTTGGACACGAATGATTGTATGACCCGATGAATGAATATATGACCCAATAAATGAAATGAAATGGATTATTAAAGTTAGGTTATGTCACTAAAAGTCCCTGATATGAGCTAAAACTCATATCAATTTATCAACAAATAACCCTAAAACATGAAGCAAAATACCAATTTATCTTGTAAAAACAGTATTATGTGGTATGTTTGTGTTTGTGTACACTTGTGTAGGTAAAAGGATGCATTTTCAAGCAAACAAGGAATAATCAAGCTTAATTTGATGAAAAAGACAAAGAAGGATCTAAAGTGACAAGACTTTGAAAGTGCAAGGACCTATCTTGACAATCTGCCAAAGATGAAGGACCAAAGTGTAAATATGTAAAAGTCAAGATCATAGTCAAATTTGGTCAACTCTCAAGTCAACTCAGTCAAAGGACCAATTTTGTTCAAGAATGAAGTTTGAAGGACCAAATATGCCAAAGAAATGAAGTTACAAGCTCAAAAAGAAAATCTGCCAAAGTCAAGGGGTTAATTCTGCCTATTTTGGAAAGTTTAACAAATGTGATCCATGTGAATAGCTAAGGACCAATAAGAAGCCAGGAAAAAGAAACACTGGATTGCCACATCATAGCATTTAATATCCACTAGCGCCGCCCTTCATTAATGAGCCAATCATAACAGTGCAATCCGTGTGCTACTTCTACAGCCAATGAAGACTTGACACGTGGCATTTTCAAACGAACAAAAATTTCCAGAATCGATTTGGAGCTAGAGGCAATTTCATGGAATGATATAAACATCAAAATTGCTCAAAATCACAAGACGAGTCCATTGGTCATAACCAATTAACCTGAAAACAACTCCACAAAGAATCCCCAATTTGAGTTCATACCTGCAAAATCAATTAAGCAGAATTATGACACGTGGAAGTCTGGGATTGGCTCCAACACGTCACCAACCCCAACTGCTCTTCTTCCCAAGTCTATAAATAGCATGTTTAGGCTTCATTTCTTGTAGTAGTTGTAAAGTGTGAAAACACACACACTTACTTTTCCTTTCACCATTTCTAGTTTTTAGCTTAACTACTCAAGAGTTTGACACACTCTTGAGTTAGTTAGTTAGTTTGTAACCACTTAACATCTTTGTAACCAATTTTCCATTAATAAAATTCAAATCCTTACTTTCCCGCCAAATCTCCTTACCTTCTTTACTGTTCATCTCCTACTACCATTGTTACTCTTGTTGCTGATTTGAGTTTGTTATGATCATACCTTGATCATAACTGACTTTGAGTGAAGATTGTAGCTGATTGTTAATTCTAGTCCAAGTTCTAGCAGATTTGAAGAATTCAAGCCATTATGATGATTCCTGTTGATTTGTAGCTGTTGATTGATTGTAGATAGTTGAATCTAGTGCTAAGGTGGTGGTTAGCACTAGACTAGAGAGTTCAACACTCCTCTACTGCTCAAAGGTTACTTCACAAGGTGCAAACGCTTCTGATTTTTGATTCCTCTCAATTGTCAAATGCATGCTCAATTCTAGTTAAACTTGTTTGTGATTGCATGATAAAACATGTTTTAGCTGATATTGATTTGATTTCATTGATTTTGTAGCTTAAGTGTTGTTTAATCTATTTACTAATTTGATTAGTGTCTTAGCTTTTAGCTTAATTCAGTCATATTAAGCTTTGCTATTCTATTTGAGTTCTAGTTGTTTCAGTACTTGCAATTAGCTTTCATACATCTCATTTTGGTCACTGAACTTAGTTTGATAAAGCTTTTCATTCAGTTTAAACTTGTGCTTAAAAAGGCTTCACAAAAATCTTCAAAAGTTCTTTTTTTTTGGTAAAAGGGTAGCAATGACCCCGGTAAATAGAACCAAAAAAAGCGTTGAAGTACAAGGAATGTGGCTGAAATACCACATTAACCGCAAGCTACAGGCAGCTTGTTAAACAAAATGTTTATGACAGGCCATAAACATTTACTAGTCTAGAATACTGGAAATATATAAGCTAGACAAAAACCAAGATGATAACATAAAGTTACGAGGAGAATAATAAAATATCAACATGGGATCAGCCAGTAGGAGTGCTTACCCCAATATGAGTATTGAGAAGATTCACCGATTCATCAAAGACGACCTCGACTCCCTCCTCCTCCTCATTATCTTCCTCGCTTACTTGAGCCCCTTCGTCAATACCAGGCATGGACAAAGATGAAAATTTATTAGATGTAGAAACACTGCTCATTTGAGCTTTAGCCTTGTTCGGACCATTAAGATTGCTAGACTGCTGCAACTGACCAGATTTAGTATTCAACTTACTACTATTATCAGCACTCGTACTTGTAGTATCCAAGTGAGTTTTTGGGCGAAAAACAACCGTCTTACCTGCTTGGAAACCCTTGCTCAATGGAACACCTCTCGGAACTTGACTCCCTAAATTACCTTTGTACTTCTTCCTGTTGCTTTGCACTTGTTGGAACCCATCATTATCAACAGGAGTTGTCACTTTTTCAACCGTTATAGGTTTAACATTTTTCGGACAAGAATCAACGGAATGACCAAAAATATTACAAGTATGACATCTAGGCGGTTTCCGTTCGTATTCAACTCGAATTAACTCCTTAGTACACCCAGAGCCTTCAAGATCAGGGACACCAATAGTAACGTTATCTATAAACTCCGAATCAGCATTCATCTCAATAAGACAACGAGCAAAACTACAACGACCCCAAGACTCTTTGCACATAGTATCAGTATATTTATCCATCATAATAAGCTTAGCAAGAAACGAAGCAATTAAACTAATACCTTCCTCTTCAAATACCTGTAGCGGGACATCATGAAACTTAACCCATACCGGAATACGAGTTAGTTCCTCCTTTAGAAGATTCGTTTTCATAGTCCATTTCTTAAGAAAAATTGGTGAATTACGAACCATCCACGGACCACCTTCCAGAACCGCATTAAGACCCTCACTAGATCCAAATTGAAAAAAGAAAAAACCTTTCTCATTCATCATGATACGCTTAAGACCATGTTTTGCCCAGTTATTCTTAGCAAAATACTCAACCACAGGGAATGCAATCCTTTTACCAAGAAAGTAACCATATAAAGTGTTATGGTAGCGAGCATTTACTGTTTCAACAACCTTCCTAGGAATAGAGATATTAACCCCTTCATAGACATTTTCAGAATTAAACGAAGAAGAGACTGCATTAATACCTCCATTAGTAGACGTAACCATATCACCTTCAAATCTGCAAAGTAACTTCAGAATTTCTTTAGCACGATCAGGTAAGATCAATTCCCACAACGGATGTTTCTTCATTCTTAATTCCTGCATAAATTCACCCGCATCACCAACCGTGCGAATCGTTACACCAAATAATTTCAAAACCGCATGTAGATTACACGGTTGCAAACCATTAATGGTAGCAGCCTTAGCTTCAAGGTCTGTTTCCTTAGCCATTTGTGCAGAGTGCACACTCGAACCACCTGAACTGAGTGAAGAAGTGCTGCTAGTTAAATCCTTATGGCGTTCACACAAAACTTTATAATAAAGCATAGTGGTCTCCTTAGGTAAAGTAGACCATTTAGGAAATTTGTTTGCCTTCACATCATTTGCAAACACTTCAATGTCACGCACAGTATTCAAAGGAACAGAGAACAAATTAGATATCTCCTCTAACGTTACTAAAACCTCAAGAGTAGACACCTTAACAACATCCATCCAACCTGTAAACAATGGCTTATCACTTTCATTTCTCGAATCCACCATAGCTTCAACAAATCGATCAAACGAAACACAGCCCTAACCACGATAAATAAACCATAAACAAACAGTAACTTTTTTTTTTAATCGTAACAAAACGACACAAAGGATTAACAATACTGAAAGAGCAAAATAGATCGACTCTTAATAACCAAACAAACAATTGACGCTAATCCTAAATTGTAATTAAATGGCAGCCGACCACTATTCTTCAAAGGTCAGTCGACCAAACAAAGGTCAGCCGACCAATGACTAAACAAAGGTCAGCCGTAATCCAACTAGCAAACTTAAGTCAGCCGACCATATAATGCTGCAAAAAGACAAGGACAATTAAGTCAGCCGACCATATAATTCACTAGCAACGATTTATGAAAGGTCAGCCGACCATAAATTCAACCGTAAATAAAGACAAGGACAATTAAGTAATACAAACCCTAAAAAAACCCTAAGAAAAAAAACAGGTAACCCAGCGATAAACAAAGAGCAAAAAACACTTGCCGACAAGAAGATTAAAAAACAAACCAACCTACAACTGTCCAATCAATATGAATAAACGAATTGTAAAAGTTGAATTGTCGAGAAAAATCCTGCCGCCATAGATGTTTATTAGGGTTTTTTTTTTCACTTAAAATCTTCAAAAGTTCAGTTAATGAGTGTTTGGCATTAGATGATATCTGAAATTCAAGTGTCAAACTTTGGCAAGTTCTTACTCATTTTCAGTTACAATGTCATTACAAAAGGTTTTAAGTCTTTTTCAAGTCAAGATTAAGGTCAAAGAGGCAAATGGCATTGTAAAAGTTTGGGTCATTTTTCAGTCAGTTTCATTCAGAAAAGTTGTCACTTTCATTTGCCTTGCATTTACTTGTTTCTTAATGAAATTCCATCAAACAAGTTCTCAAATCTAGGTTATAATATGAAGTTTAATTTTCCATAAGCATTTTGTACAGTATGCAGTAATCAAGTAGGAATAAGCAAAAATCTGAACTGTTAAGCAAAAGCATGTTTCTGTAAATTGAATTCTGCTTTTTCATATCTCTCAATCCTATTCATAAACTAGGCAATTTTCTTTTACAAATTCACTTAGATAGTGCTTGTGGTTGATTTTTGAGATTTTGAGCTTTTTGAAAAAAGCTTGGTCAACGCTGGTCAACATAAGCCAAATTTCCGCTTATTTCAGATTCCAAGCTTATTACTGGATGATTTTTAACAAGACTTGATTTCCCGTTCATGTTTTGAGTTCATTAATCAGTTTTATTACAAAAATCCAGTTGTGCATGTCTAGATTCTTTTAGAGCTTATTTTGTGCTTATTGGAAAGTGCTTATCAGCTTATTAGCCTTTTTCATCAAATTTCCTTTTACAGGTCTAGCTTATTTTTGATTTTAAGCATTTTGCAAGTGGTTTGAACAATTTTGGTTAAGAAATAAGCTCAAACGAGCTTATTTGTATTTGGAACCCGTTTTTGCTTAATATTTTCCAAAAATTGCAATTCAGTCCTTCTTGTATTAGAGTTCTTTAAAACTTGGCTAAACTTACTAGTTTTTAGGGTTTTCAATAATCAGAACCTTTAAGTTTGAAATTTGTTCAAAATCAGTTAGTTAGTTTTGAGTTTGTTTGAAAATTTGTTAGTAGTTTGCATAGTTTACATTTTTGATCCTTATAGTTGACTGTTTTGACATTTTCAGTCCTTGTACTTGTTAGTTTTACAATTTGAGCATTTATTTTTCATAGAATTTACAATTTCAGTCCTTTTAGTTGTAAAATTTACATTTTGGGTTTTACTTGAATAAATTCTTGGTATTTGCACGATGTTTTACATATAAGTAGACAATATTTTTCAATTTTGCAAGGCATTGTTTGAATTAGCAAATAGAATATCCAAAAAATATTAACAACCAAAAACAGTTAAAAACCTGATATTGTTAGGACTTTCAATTAGACAAGAACTGAGAAAAACGAACTGCATTATACACAATTTCAAATGGCGCCGCTGCCGGTTCTTTGACTTTACGAGAGACTATCGATTGACGGTTTTCATTGGCTTTTGGTATCCGTTCACCTTGTGAACGTTATTTTTACGTATCATAAATCAAAAACAAATAAAAAAATAAAAAATATAAAAATATATAAAAACTAAAAAATTAACAAAACAATTCTTTTCCTAAAGGATTGACCAAACAAATTAAAAAATCCAAAAAAGCAATCTTTTTCCTAAGAGATTGCACCCAAAAATATATATTATTGGATTCTCTAGGTTTTTATGTACATATAGTATTTTCTCTTAAAAACTCATAAATACAAAAATATTTTCCATATATTATTATAAGTAAATACGTATACGTATAAGAACAACCAATTAACATATTCTCCATAAGTATTGCCGAGGCAATACACCGTGTTGAGGGGCGTTCCGGTCCTTGACACGTGTATCGATCAAACAAAATAAAACAAGAATAGATAAATACTCTCAATAAGCAACAATTCGAAGAATACAAACATTTAAGTGAATAGAAAGGCGATGTGCTATAAAATGCCATCTATGGGTTAATAGGTACTTAAGTGCTTCGCGCCACCTAACCCCCCGTTCACTTGTGAGTATTCTAAGAAGGAAGGCTTCATTGGGGGTCTTGCACCTAAGTAGTACATACATATATATTATTTTCTTGTGGATATTTCATATTGAAACTCGAAGAGGATAATCCTTTTCTCTTCAAAGTCACACGAGAGCTTCTCTCTCATTCCTCGTATTGAGTTGCATGCTCACTCGCGGGCGTGCACAAATACCGATTGGTGTACAACCTCTTCCTCCGAAAAGGAAGAAAAAGAGAAAGAGTAAGACCACCACCGTCCATCAAGCCGATCACGAGAATCGTGCTTTGATTCATCCACAACAAGAAGCCATGGCTGTCGATAATCGTTCTTTGATGGAACGTTTGCAAACCAATGTTCATGGATATGCTAGTGCTATTAGGATTCCCGACATTCCCGCAAATACATTTGAGCTAAAAACGTCTATGATTACTATGGTTTCACAATCACCTTTCTATGGTAACAAGAATGATGATCCTCATGATCACCTTAAGAGATTCCTTTCTCTTTGCAATACCATTAAGCACAATGGAGTTCCACATGATGCTATTAAGTTGATGTTAGTGCCATTTTCACTTGAGGGACAAGCTAAGCATTGGTTAGACACCCAACCACCCGATAGTATCACCACATGGGATGGTTTCACCACTAAGTTTTTGAACAAGTTCTTTCCTCCATCTAAGACCATGGCCTTGAGGAACTTAATTATAGGCTTTCAACAAAAACCTAGTCAATCCTTTAGTGATGCTTGGGAAGAGTATAGAGAGTTATTGAGGCGATGCCCTAACCATGGATTGGATGACGTTCACCAAATCAATACTTTTTATACCGGCCTTAAATCTCACCACCAAGATTCACTCAATGCTTCCGCGGGAGGGAATATTATTCTTAAATCCATGCAAGAGGCCGTGGACATCATTGAGACTAAAGCAATGGTTCAAACAAACTCTCAATTTGAAGAAAGGGTTCATGTTATCCAAAACACTTCTCAAACACCTTGTGATAACCAATTCCTTAAATATCACCAAGAGATCCTTCAACAATTCAAACAAGGTCAACAAGAAATGACTCAATAGATAGTTCAAGCCCTTAAGACCGTTTCATTGAACAATTCTTCAAATAATGTGAATGCCATTACGCTTTCTTATGTAACTTGTGGAGGTCCCCATTCCTATGAACAATGTGATAAGGTGCAAGTTTATCAAGGGGAATGCTATGCTTACCAAGACGAACATCGTGAACACTTCAAGCCAAATATCAATCCAAATAATCTTTCTTACAAGTCCCAAAACTACCTTACTCCACCGGGATTCCCACCCCAACCACCCACCCAAATTCAACAAAATCCTCCTCAAATTTACCAAGGAATCAAGGGCAAAGACCACCTTACCAAGGGAATAACTATAAGGCACCCAACAATGTTCAACATCAAGGAAATACCTTTTATCCACCAAATCAAGGATTTAATGCTCAACCTCCACCTTTCCAACCTCAAGGTCTTCAAGGAAACGTGTCACAAGATTATAAAACAATAGATTTCTTTCACAAAATGAATCAAGAGAATGAAAGGAGGTTCCAAGCTATTGAGAAGAAAATGAATGACCAAATGAAACGTATAGCGGATGAATAAACCAATAGGCTTTTAATGGCATTAAATCAAAGACCACAAGGGGCTTTACCTTCCAACACACAAACAAATCCAAGGGCAAATGTCAATGCTATTACAACAAGGAGTGGAAAAACAACAAAGGATCCTTCACCTCCTAAACCTCCTATTGTTCAACCCACTTGTGCTCCTACTTGTGACAAGCCTTCTACCTCTACTTCACCACCTCAAAATGCTCCCATTCACTCAAACACACCTTCTCAACCCATTCTTACTTCTCCTTTACCTTCCACACTTCCCAATGAAGAAGCTAACAAAGACGAATCTTCCACTACCACACCTATTCCACTTACACCAAAACCTACTCTTCCATATCCTTCAAGGTTGAAAAAGGACAAGTTAAAGAAAAAGGATGACATCCAAGTCTCCAATTTCTTAAGGATGTTCAAGCAACTCAACATCAATATATCCTTTACGGAAGCTCTTGCTTATATGCCAAAGTTTGCTAAGATGTTCAAGGATTTACTCTCAAACAAAGAAAAATTGGTTGATTTGCCCAACACATCCCTTAATGAAAATTGTTCCGCCGTGCTACTTAAAACCTTACCTACAAAACTTGGAGATCCGGGGCGCTTCTTAATACCTTGTAATTTTCCCGGTGTTGAAAATTGCATGGCTTTGGCGGATCTAGGGGCAAGCATTAACCTCATGCCTTTATCGGTTTGGAAAAAACTCTCTCTTCCCGAGCTCACTCCCACTAGGATGACTCTTGAATTAGCCAACCGAACCATAGCTTACCCTGTAGGTATAACGGAGGATGTGTTTGTAGGTGTGGATAAGTTTATGTTTCCGGCCGACTTTGTAGTGGTTGATTATGACATGGATCCTAGAGTGCCTTTGATTGTTGGTAGACCGTTTTTGAGAACGGGTCGTACTTTGATAGATGTGGCGGAAGGAGAACTAATTATGAGAGTAGAAGATGAGAGAGTGGTGTTTAAGTTAGGAAAAGTTTGTGATAGGAAAGAGGTTAAGGAGTCTAGACCGTGTGAGACTATTAACATTGTTGATGTGCTAGATGAGGTGTGTGATGAACACTTTCATGATGCTTGCAAGAGTACTAGTGATGAGATGCCCCATGTTGAAACCGTGGCCTCAATTGCTCCCTCTTTAACACCTTTTGGAGAGAGTGATTTCCTCTTGGAGGAATTTGAGTCAAACTTTCTTGGTGATGAGGATTCTCCCATTAATTGGGAAGAAGATATTCTTACGATCCAAAAGTTGCTCAATGAGGACCCTATTCCTTCTCCTATTCCACAAGAAGTTACCATTGAGGAACCTTCCATAGTAAAACCTTCCATAGAGAGTCCACCTCCAATTGAACTTAAGGACCTTCCATCCCACTTAGAGTATGCTTTCTTAGAGGGCAAAGACCAATTACCTGTGATCATTGCTAAAGAGTTGAAAGAGGATGAGAAGGAGCAACTTATTGAAGTCCTTAAGAAACACAAGAAAGCCTTAGCATGGAAAATATCCGACATAAGGGGAATTGATCCACATTTTTGTACACACAAAATCCTTATGGAGGATGACTATAAACCCGCCATTCAAAATCAAAGGAGAGTTAACCCAAAAATCCATGAGGTTATTAAGAAGGAAGTGATTAAACTCTTAGATGCGGGTATGATTTACCCCATTTCCGACTCTCCATGGGTTAGCCCGGTTCATTGTGTTCCAAAGAAGGGTGGATTCACCGTGGTGCCTAATGAGAACAATGAGCTTATTCCCACGAGACTTGTCACCGGTTGGAGAGTTTGTATTGATTATAGAAAACTCAATGAGGCGACTAGGAAAGACCATTTCCCACTACCTTTTATGGATCAAATGCTTGAACGCTTAGCGGGAAATGAGTACTATTGCTTTCTTGATGGCTTTTCGGGTTATTTCCAAATACCAATTGACCCTAAAGATCAAGAAAAGACCACATTCACTTGTCCCTACGGTACATTTGCTTACAAGAGGATGCCTTTTGGCTTATGTAATGCACCGGGGACGTTTCAAAGGTGCATGATGGCGATTTTCCATGACATGATAGAGCAAACTATGGAGGTTTTTATGGATGATTTTTCCGTCTTTGGAAATTCATTTACCTCATGTCTCACCAATCTTGAGAGAATGCTTAAGCGTTGTGAGGAAACACGTTTAGTGCTTAATTGGGAGAAATGTCACTTTATGGTGAAAGAGGGAATTGTTTTAGGACACAAAATATCCAACAAGGGATTTGATAGGTGTGTAAACACCCATCCTTTTGCCACTTAATTCGGGCTAAAACGAGACCAAAACACGTATTTAATATCATTTGTTTGGAATTATGCGTGGTTTTTGTGTTTGTTGTGTTTTCAGAGTTAACCGGATGAATATTGAAGAAAACATGGGATTGCACGGGTTTTACTGAAGAAAAAGACTCAAGATAAAGTCCATTGTCCAAGAGATGCAAAAGATTTGAAGTCACTGGACCTATTCGAAGATTTATCGAAGAAAAGGACCAAAGATGGAAGATTTACACAAGTCGAAGAAACTCAAGTCTATTAAACGAAGAAATTAAAAGACGAGTTGAATTTAATCGACGACAAATCCCGAATCAGAATCGAAAACGGAAACTTTTCTGAAAAGACGAAAAGACAAGAAGAATGGGAGAAAGCCCACTCACCAAACCAAAGGACAAGCCTATAAAAGGAACCCCTCACACATTTTAGTTAGAGCTAGCCTGGAGTTTTCTCTCCTCCCCATCTTTTTCTCTTTAGTTCGTTTCATCACCATCACCACTAGGGTGATTGGTGATTTTAATCTTTGTTTTCCAAATCTTGTTATTTTAATTCTTGTTTGATCTTGTTAAAACATTAATCATTCAATACAAAGTCTTGTTTAATCTTTCCATTTAATCTTGTTCATCTTCATCTTTATCTTCAAGTTATTAAGTTTTTATTTTTCTTGATTTGATCTTCAAAAGTTGTTGGGATTTGTGTTTTTGTTGATGGGATTTGTAGCTTATGGTTAATAGATGATTTGTGTTTAGTTTCATTTAAGTTTTTGGTTAAAAATTTGGTGATTTTTGGATTAAATCGTTTTTCCTTGTTCTTCGGGTGTTCTTTCTGTTCTGGGTTTCCAGACTTCCGGACCAAGCCATAAGTTCCGAACGAAGCCAAAAGTTCCGGATGAGTTTTGTTTTAAAAAGTTCCGAACCAAGCTAAACTTCCGAACCAAGAAAAAGTTCCGAACCAATCCCTAACTTCCGACCCAAGCATAAGTTCCGAATCGGAACAAAAGTTCCGAACCGATTTTCAGACTTCCGAACCAAAGACTTCCGAACCAGTAAGTTCCGAATCAAGGGGCTTCATTCGAAAGTCCAAAACTTCCGAATCAGAAAGTTCCGGATCAAGCCCAACTTCCGAACGAGTGAACAGTGACTTCCGAATGAATGGAAGTTCCGAATGAAGGATAAGTTCCGGATGAGTCCAAAAGTTCAGAACCAAGCACAAAGTTCCGAATGAAGCTTAACTTCCGAATCAGTTATCTTTGGGTATTTTAAAGTTTTACTATTTCTTTACTATTCGTTTACTGTTTCCTTGAATTAATTTTAATTTTATTTTAATCTTAATTCTAATTTAAATTCAAGTTTTTATTAATCATCATTAAATTAATTATCTTTGATTTAAATTTTTATTTCCACTTTTTATTAGATTAGAAAACCAAACCCTTTTATTTAGTAACCAAGAACAATCATTCCACTTAAGACCGAGATCAATTCGAGAGGATTCCGAGAAATTAGAACCCAAGCAAAATCAGTGTATCAAATGGCGCCGCTGCCGGCTCTTCTCGTTAAGATCAAAAGTTTTTTGTGAGAACTTGGATTTTGGGATCCGTTCCCCGTGAACGTTACTTTTTCAAGAAAATTTTCAAAAACAACTAAAAAATATAAAATTTTCAAAAATACAAAAAAATTAAAAAACATAAAAACCAAAAATATTTGTGCTTTGCTTTTCTTTGTTCGTTCTTTTGCAGGTGTATGCGCACTCGATCCACGTCATATCAAGAGCCCGAGCCTCTCGATCACTTAGACATGGCCGGTGTACCACCTCCAAACAACAATAATAACAACAACATGAATAATAACAACAACAATGAGCCCCTTCCGGATAACCGCCCAATGATTGAATTGCTGCAAGCTCATGTCGATGGCAACACGGATCCAATTGTTATACCACCAATTGCCGCCAACAATTTCGAGCTAAAATCAGGCTTTATCCAGATGGTCTCCGCTCAACCGTTCTTGGGACGTACCATTGATGATCCACACGACCACATCAAGAGATTTCTACAACTCACCAACACGGTCAAGTTCAATGGCGTTCCACAAGAGGTTATAAGGTTACAACTTTTTCCCTTTTCTTTAGAGGGACAAGCCCGGCATTGGCTTGCTAAGGAACCGCCACAGAGTATTCTCTCGTGGACGGATTTGGAAACAAAGTTTATCAACTACTTTTTTACACCCTCTCGTACTACCGCTTTGTGGAATGAGATCATAAATTTTGAACAAAAGTACGATGAGTCATTCAGTGAATCTTGGGATCGCTTTAAAGATCTTTTAAGAAAATGCCCACAACATGGTTTTACCAAAGTACATCAAATTAATACTTTTTACAATGGTTTAAGCATGAGTGACCAAGATTCACTGAACAGTGCCTCGGGGGGTAATCTATTGGCTAAGACTTCTAATGCTGCTTGGGACATCATTGAGAACAAATCTCGTGTGCAAACCAAGAGTGTTCGGACCAATGTCGCTAGTGCTAGCACTAATGACAGCGACAAGCGATTAGACAAAATCACTACGCTTCTTGAATCACTTGTCACCCACACCGTCAGCAAAAACAACAGCAACAACGCCAAAAACGCTCAAGTGAACGCTGTCAGCCAACCTTGTGAGATATGCGGTGGTCCTCACTCTTACACAACTTGTACCGCCACCCAAGATTACCCTGCTGAGAATGTGAATGCGGCATATGGCACCTATCCTCAACCTGCTTATCAAGCCAGACCTCAAGGTGACCGTAACTTGCTTAGCTATCGATCCAACAACTATCTTTCACCACCTGGTTTTCCCCCAAACAACCCAAATCAACAACAAAACCTTAACCGCCCTCCTCAACAACAACAACAACCTCGACAACCATACATCCCACCTCACAAGCAACAACAACCACCTCAACGTAACAATCAAGTCTACCAACAACCTGCTTACCAACCACCTGCATACAATGCTCCTCCCAACCAAGCCACCACTGCATTACACCAAGAGGTTGCAACCTATATGAGGACCAATGATGTGATAGTGGGAAATCTCCAAGAGGAAGTGCGCAATTTGAAAGCAGATTTGGTCAAGCAAGGAAACGATTTGCGAGCTGACATGAGAAACACGTTGGATACCCAAACTAATGATCTGAGGAACATGATGGCTAGTTTCTTCAATGGTAATCAACCCTCTCCTTCGGGTACTCTTCCGAGTAACACCGTTGCGAACCCAAGAGGGGAGATGAAAGCAATCACTACTCGAAGTGGTAAAGGTACCAAGGAACCCGAGCTTCCTATACCTCCACCGGTGGTTGTGACTAAGGAGAACGAGTCGCCTGCTCCTATTCCTCCTCCTTCTCCTTCCCCAATTTCTCCACCTCTTCTTTCTACCCCTCCTCCACCCATGGTTGTGAGTGATCCTATTCCTCTAAAGCCTTCCTCTTCTTCCAATATACCTTATCCTTCAAGGTTGAGGAAAGAGAAGCAAAAGAGCAAGGATGATATTCAGGTTTCGAATTTCCTTAAAATGTTCAAACAACTGAATTTCAATATCTCCTTCGCTGAGGCTCTCGCTCACATGCCCGAGTATGCCAAAATGTTTAAAGATCTTCTGAGCGACAAGGAAAAGCTCCTCGATATTGCCAACACCCAACTTAATGAGAACTGCTCTGCATTGCTCTTAAGGAAATTGCCAACCAAGCTTTGTGATCCGGGTCGTTTTCTTATCCCTTGCAATTTCCCGGGAGTAGAGAATTGCATGGCCCTAGCCGATCTAGGTGCCAGTATTAATCTTATGCCTCTAAGTGTTTGGAAGCAATTATCTCTCCCAGAGCTAGTCCCCACTAAAATGACTTTGGAATTGGCCAACCGTACGGTTGCTTATCCAGTGGGGATAGCCGAAGACGTCATTGTAGGAGTCGACAAATTCACCTTCCCTGCTGATTTTGTTGTCGTCGACTACGAGATGGACCCCCGTGTGCCACTAATTGTTGGTCGTCCATTCCTTAGGACCGGTCGCACTCTTATTGATGTTGAAGCCGGTGAGCTTATCATGAGAGTGGGTGACGATAAAGTAGTCTTCAACATGGGAAAGTTGTCTAAACAGCCTTATTCATATGAGAGCGTTAATTGTATTGATGTTCTTGATGAGGCTTGTGAAGAACACTTTAATGATGCTTGCAAAAGTATTCCTAACTCTCTTCCCAATGTTGAGCCCGTGTCCTCTATTGATTCATCGTTGTCTATATTTGGAGATAGTGATTTATTTTGGAACAATCTTGAAGATACCATGGGAGATGCGAATTTAGCTACTAATGATTCTCCTATCGATGGGGATGAAGACATGAATTTCTTTGACAATCTTCTCACCGAAGACAATCCTTCGCCTCCATCTCCCACGGTCATTGCTATCGATACTCCGATTTCGAATATGCCTCCCGTCGAAAATCCTCCGGATTTGGAACTTAAGGAGTTGCCGCCACATCTCGAGTACGTGTTCCTTGATGACAACAAGAAGTCGCCCGTCATTATTGCTAAGGATTTGAAGGATGAAGAGAAAGCCCGACTTGTCGCTGTATTGAAAGATCATAAGAAGGCTATTGCTTGGAAGATTTCGGATATTCGTGGAATTGATCCTCACTTCTGCACACACAAAATTCTCATGGAGGACGACTTCAAGCCCACAATTCAAAGCCAACGAAGGGTGAATCCAAAAATCCATGAAGTCATCAAAACAGAGGTTATCAAACTTCTTGATGCGGGTATGATTTACCCTATTTCGGATTCACCGTGGGTTAGTCCAATCCATTGTGTGCCCAAGAAGGGCGGAATAACCGTTGTTCCCAATGAACACAACGAGTTGATTCCCACTCGTCTCGTTACTGGGTGGAGAGTTTGTATAGACTACCGCAAACTCAATGATGCCACGAGAAAGGATCATTTCCCTCTACCTTTTATGGACCAAATGCTTGAACGATTAGCCGGTAATGAATATTACTGCTTTCTTGATGGTTTCTCGGGTTATTTTCAAATACCCATCGATCCCCAAGATCAAGAGAAGACTACATTCACTTGTCCCTATGGCACTTTCGCTTACAAAAGAATGCCTTTTGGCTTATGTAATGCGCCCGGGACTTTCCAAAGGTGCATGTTAGCTATCTTCCATGACATGATTGAACAAACCATGGAAGTCTTCATGGATGATTTCTCGGTCTTCGGGGATTCCTTCTCTTCTTGCCTTGCCAATTTGGAACGTATGCTCAAGCGGTGCGAAGACACTCGCCTAGTTCTAAATTGGGAAAAATGCCATTTTATGGTAAAAGAAGGCGTCGTGCTTGGACATAAGATCTCGAAAGCCGGTCTTGAAGTTGACCGTGCTAAAGTCGATGTTATCGCAAAGTTGCCTCCACCTTCAACCGTGAAGGGTGTGAGAAGTTTCCTGGGTCATTCGGGCTTCTACCGTCGATTCATTAAAGACTTTTCTCAAATCGCTCGCCCGATGACCCACCTCTTGGAAAAAGATACTCCATTTATCTTCTCCAAAGAGTGTCTTGAAGCCTTTAACTCGCTTAAGGATAAGCTCACTAAGGCACCTGTCTTGGTTACCCCTAATTGGGAGCTGCCTTTCGAGATGATGTGCGATGCTAGCGATTTTGCTATTGGAGCGGTTCTTGGACAAAGAGTGAACAAACACTTCCAACCGATCCATTACGCTAGCAAGACAATGACGGGGGCACAATTGCATTATACGACAAGCGAAAAAGAGCTTTTAGCTGTTGTCTATGCTTTTGAAAAATTCCGCCCCTATCTTGTCCTTTCTACCACCATTGTGTACACCGATCATTCCGCGCTGAAGTACTTGTTGACAAAGCAAGATTCCAAACCAAGACTTCTTCGCTGGGTTTTGCTGCTCCAGGAATTTAAAATCGAAATTCCCGATAAAAAAGGAGCTGAAAACCTAGCCGCAGACCATCTTAGCAGACTTGAGGATCCTTACCAAGGGGATCATCCGACCAAAGAAATCAATGATTCTTTTCCCTTGGAGACCTTAATGTCTATAAACTCGAAGCCGAATGAAACCCCGTGGTTTGCTGACTTTGCGAACTACTTGGCGGGTGGAATTCTCAAGGAAGGGTTGACGTCCCAACAAAAGAAGAAGTTCTTCACCGACATCAAGACTTACTTTTGGGACGACCCTTACCTATTCAAACAATGTGCTGACCTGATTATCCGCCGATGTGTTGATGGACCGGCAGCGTCTGAAATTCTTGATGCTTGCCACAAAGGACCCACCGGTGGTCACTTTGGTCCCAACTACACCGCCAAAAAAGTGTTTGATTCGGGATTTTATTGGCCCTCCATATATCGTGATGCTCACAATATGGTTAAACGATGTGATGTTTGCCAAAAGCAAGGCAAAATCACACATAAAGACGAGATGCCTCAGAATTTCATACAAGAATGTGAAATCTTTGATGTTTGGGGTATCGACTTCATGGGGCCATTCCCTTCTTCTAAAGGAAACAAATACATCCTTGTAGCCGTTGACTACGTTTCAAAGTGGGTTGAAGCCAAAGCTTTACCCACTAATGACGCAAGGGTGGTTTGTAACTTTTTGAAAGCTCTTTTCGCTAGATTCGGTGTGCCTCGTGCCATTATTAGTTATCGTGGGACTCATTTCTGCAATGACCAATTTGCTAGAGTCATGGCTAAGTACGGTGTAAACCATCGTCTTTCCACAGCCTACCACCCACAAACTAATGGCCAGGCTGAAATATCCAACCGAGGACTTAAGCGAATTTTGGAAAGAACCGTGGGAGAGCATCGTGCCTCATGGGCTGATAAACTTGATGATGCTTTGTGGGCTTTCCGTACTGCTTACAAGACCCCGATCAGCTGTACGCCTTATCGTCTTGTGTACGGGAAAGCGTGCCACCTCCCCATTGAGTTGGAGCACAAGGCTTACTGGGCCTTGAAGTGGGCTAATTTTGATATAAACAAAGCCGGTGACCTACGCAAGATCCAACTCAATGAGCTGAATGAACTCCGTAATGAGGCTTATGAAAATTCTTTGATCTATAAGGAAAGAACTAAGCTCATTCACGACTCCAAGATTAAAAACCGAGAGTTCCATGTTGGAGACAAAGTCTTACTTTTTAACTCTCGGTTGAAAATCTTCTCGGGAAAGCTCAAATCTCGTTGGTCCGGCCCATTCACCATTGCCCAAATTTTTCCATATGGTACTCTCGAGCTCGCTCAACCTAATGGACCTAATTTTAAGGTGAATGGCCAACGAGTGAAGTTGTACTTTGGTGAGGACACCTCTCAGGAGGTGATTCCATCCCTCACCACGTTCCCCATGAACTAATTTTGGGTCGAGTCAGGCTCGTGACTCGGTTATCAAAAACAAGCGCTCCTCGGGAGGCAGCCCGAGTATCTATCCTTTTATGTTTTAATCCCCTAAGTGTAGGGGGGACTTCTATATGTGTTTGTCTTTGTGTGGTGTGATTACAGGGATAAGTGCACTCTTGGAATTTTTGAAGAACCGTGCTCCCGTGTTATTCGAAATCCGGTTCTATCTCTCAACTATCGTGATTCAATTTTCTTCATACTCACATTTGAAATTGATCACGTTAGTCGTCTCTTCCTTAGCTTGAGTTAACCAACGTGCACAATGTCATAAGTGTAGGGGAAACTTTTCCCACATGCTTAAACATTGAGGACAATGTTTATCATAAGTGTAGGGGGGACTTCTATCGAAGTTTTAAGTGAACTTTTCCATGAAAATGCCTTCATTTAACCAGAAAATCCTATTTTTCAACATTTTTCAAATTTTTTATTAACTTTGGCCATTTAGTTGTAATTTTTAAATTTTTATCGTTGCTTTCATATGCATATATCCCGCAATAAAGTCAAAAATATTAATAAAGTGGGTAGCTAGTTTAGAAGTCTTTGACATATTAGGCCCGTTGCGTTTATTTTGACTCAACCCGAATAAACTTATCCAAGTTTATTCTAGCTAGTATCCTTAACCGTGTAGACCTTAATTGGTTTATTAGGCTAAGTATCCACGAGTCTCATTACTTGAGATTTTAAATTGTGGAGAACGAGAAATGATAGAGTCAATTATAAGTCGGTATTCTTGCACAAGCTCACTTGGTGTAATTATTTGCCTATTCTCCCATCACTTGCTAATAATTTATCTGCAATAAGTAAGGTCGTACGATTTGAAAAGTTACTTAGCTTCTAGCCCAAGATCGTTTAAAAGTTGCTCGGTAATGATAAGAGTTCATAGCCAAGGCATAACTTATGAAGCGGGGCGCGAAGATTGGCGAGTCCGAAAAGGCCCTAACAAGGCATGAGGATTCCATTTTATTGCTGAAGATCCAAAGTGATGTGAAAAGCATTATTCCTAAAGTCAATATGAAGGATCAAGACTCACGACGAAAAGCAATCAACTCCCATAAAGATCATGGAGAAGTCTATCCGAAAAGACCCTAACAAGGTATGAGGATAGATAGATCCAAGTCCGAAAAGGAGGCGGATCGTTGTATCTAATAATCCCAATTAGAGATTGAAGAAATAATCATGAAGTCGTGGTCAACAAAGTTGGAGTACCCCTCAAAAGTCTCCAAGTGAAGAAACTCTATTATGATGAGAAGACCATTATCTCAAGAACGTCTCTCGAAGATATGAAGTATGAAGTACATGCCAAATATCGGCCCGAGAAAGGTCTCAAATCGTGAACCAAGTTATGCCAAGATATGAACTTTTTGATATCCCGAGAAGCAGTTTTAAGAGATTTTGTCCTTTAGCTAACTATTGATCAAATCGTCCTACTTTGCTTTCAGCCCTAATAAACTATCGAAATAAGTCCAAAAATGCATCTTCATGATCATTCTAAGACAAAAATAAAATATAAGAGATACACCTAGGAATAAGGGAGTTTAAGCATTTAATTAAGCCATGTGTGTAAGTGTTTGAATTGCTAACTTATAATAACAATGATCTCGTTTTTAAGCTTAGTTTGGGGAACGTGAAACTTGAGGGTGATAAATCTTCGCAGCACCAAAGCCCTAATGTAAGTCATCGATTTCTTTGCAAGTTATTTCCATGTAGCTATTTTCGAGTGAAAATGGTTTTCTATCCCTTTGTTACCTTTAAAGTTTTATTTCTTTAATTTTTGTTTAGTAGAATTTAAATAAGGCCAAGGTTGATTAATTATGAGAAAAGTGTAAGCTTGCTTTATCACTAAGCATTGCATGAGGGCATGGCAATGGTTAAGTGTAGGGGATTTGATAGGTTTGTAAACACCCATCCTTTTGCCACTTAATTCGGGCTAAAACGAGACCAAAACACGTATTTAATATCATTTGTTTGGAATTATGCGTGGTTTTTGTGTTTGTTGTGTTTTCAGAGTCAATCGGATGAATATTGAAGAAAACATGGGATTGCACGGGTTTTACTGAAGAAAAAGACTCAAGATAAAGTCCATTGTCCAAGAGATGCAAAAGATTTGAAGTCACTGGACCTATTCGAAGATTTATCGAAGAAAAGGACCAAAGATGGAAGATTTACACAAGTCGAAGAAACTCAAGTCTATTAAACGAAGAAATTAAAAGACGAGTTGAATTTAATCGACGACAAATCCCGAATCAGAATCGAAAACGGAAACTTTTCTGAAAAGACGAAAAGACAAGAAGAACGGGAGAAAGCCCACTCACCAAACCAAAGGACAAGCCTATAAAAGGAACCCCTCACACATTTTAGTTAGAGCTAGCCTGGAGTTTTCTCTCCTCCCCATCTTTTTCTCTTTAGTTCGTTTCATCACCATCACCACTAGGGTGATTGGTGATTTTAATCTTTGTTTTCCAAATCTTGTTATTTTAATTCTTGTTTGATCTTGTTAAAACATTAATCATTCAATACAAAGTCTTGTTTAATCTTTCCATTTAATCTTGTTCATCTTCATCTTTATCTTCAAGTTATTAAGTTTTTATTTTTCTTGATTTGATCTTCAAAAGTTGTTGGGATTTGTGTTTTTGTTGATGGGATTTGTAGCTTATGGTTAATAGATGATTTGTGTTTAGTTTCATTTAAGTTTTTGGTTAAAAATTTGGTGATTTTTGGATTAAATCGTTTTTCCTTGTTCTTCGGGTGTTCTTTCTGTTCTGGGTTTCCAGACTTCCGAACCAAGCCATAAGTTCCGAACGAAGCCAAAAGTTCCGGATGAGTTTTGTTTTAAAAAGTTCCGAACCAAGCTAAACTTCCGAACCAAGAAAAAGTTCCGAACCAATCCCTAACTTCCGACCCAAGCATAAGTTCTGAATCGGAACAAAAGTTCCGAACCGATTTTCAGACTTCCGAACCAAAGACTTCCGAACCAGTAAGTTCCGAATCAAGGGGCTTCATTCGGAAGTCCAAAACATCCGAATCAGAAAGTTCCGGATCAAGCCCAACTTCCGAACGAGTGAACAGTGACTTCCGAATGAATGGAAGTTCCGAATGAAGGATAAGTTCCAGATGAGTCCAAAAGTTCCGAACCAAGCACAAAGTTCCGAATGAAGCTTAAATTCCGAATCAGTTATCTTTGGGTATTTTAAAGTTTTACTATTTCTTTACTATTCGTTTACTGTTTCCTTGAATTAATTTTAATTTTTTTTAATCTTAATTCTAATTTAAATTCAAGTTTTTATTAATCATCATTAAATTAATTATCTTTGATTTAAATTTCTATTTCCACTTTTTATTAGATTAGAAAACCAAACCCTTTTATTTAGTAACCAAGAACAATCATTCCACTTAAGACCGAGATCAATTCGAGAGGATTCCGAGAAATTAGAACCCAAGCAAAATCAGTGTATCAGGATTAGAAGTGGATCGAGCTAAAATTGATGTGATTGCTAAGCTTCCCCCACCCACCTCGATTAAAGGTGTGAGGAGTTTCTTAGGTCATGCGGGATTTTATAGGCGTTTTATACAAGATTTTTCTAAGATAGCTAGACCGATGACTCACCTCTTGGAGAAAGAGGCTCCTTTCATTTTTAACCAAGATTGTTTGGACTCTTTTGAGACTCTTAAGGAGAAATTGACTAAGGCTCCCGTTATGGTTTCTCCAAATTGGGAATTACCTTTTGAGCTTATGTGTGACGCTAGTGATTATGCGGTGGCGGCCGTCTTAGGACAAAGAGTTAATAAGCATTTTCAACCTATACACTATGCGAGTAAAACCATGACCAGTGCACAACTTCATTACACTACCACGGAAAAAGAGTTGCTTGCTATAGTATATGCTTTTGAGAAGTTTAGACCATACCTTGTGCTCTACAAAACCATAGTGTATACGGATCATTCCGCTCTCAAGTATCTTATGACAAAACAAGATGCTAAGCCTAGGCTTTTGAGATGGGTTTTGTTGCTTCAAGAGTTTAAGATAGAAATTCGTGATAAGAAAGGGGCCGAGAATTTAGCGGCGGATCACTTGAGTAGACTTGAGCATCCTTTTCAAGGAGATTTTCCACATCAAGAAATCAATGAATCCTTTCCATTAGAGGAGCTCATGTATATCTCTTCCCAAGAGGATGCCACTCCTTGGTTTGCGGATATCACAAACTATCTTGTGGGCAATGTGCTTATTGAGGGTCTTACTTATCAACAAAAGAAGAAATTTCTTAAGGAAGTTAAGTACTACTTTTGGGGTGATCCTTATCTTTTTAGTCCATGTGCGGACCAAATCATTAGACGGTGTGTAGATGGGACCGAGGCATTTAAGATCTTAGAAGCGTGTCATAAAGGACCTACGAGTGGACATTTTGGGCCCAACTATACCGCCAAGAAAGTCTTTGATTCGGGTTACTATTGGCCTTCCATTTACAAAGATGCCCATGAATGGTGAAATTTTGTGATGTGTGTCAAAGACAAGGAAAAATTACGCAACGTGATGAGATGCCACAAAATTTTATTCAAGAGTGTGAGATATTTGATGTGTGGGGCATTGATTTCATGGGACCTTTTCCATCCTCTAAGGGAAACAAGTATATACTTGTGGCGGTGGATTATGTGTCAAAATGGGTGGAGGCTAAAGCCTTACCTACCAATGATGCTAGAGTTGTTGTGAAGTTTTTGAAACAATTGTTTGCTAGATTTGGTGTACCCCGGGCCATCATAAGTGATCGTGGTACGCACTTTTGTAATGATCAATTCACGACAGTTATGAAGAAATATGGAGTTAATCATAGACTTTCTACCGCGTATCACCCTCAAACAAATGGTCAAACCGAGGTCACAAATTGTGGTTTAAAGAGAATTTTAGAGATAACGGTGGGAGAGCATCGAGCTTCTTGGTCGGATAAGCTTGATGATGCTTTGTGGGCGTTTAGGACGGCTTTTAAAACACCAATTGGTTGTACTCCTTATAGGCTTGTCTATGGAAAAGCGTGCCACCTCCCATTTGAGTTAGAACACAAGGCATCTTGGGCTCTCAAGTGGGCTAACTTTGATTTAAACCAAGCCGGTTCCCATAGGAAAGATCAACTCAATGAGATGGATGAATTGAGAGCCAATGCCTATGAAAATTCTTTGCTTTACAAGGAAAAGACTAAGAAATTGCATGATGCTAAGATCAAGAATCGTGAGTTCAAAGTTGGAGAGCCGGTTCTCCTCTTTAACTCAAGGTTGAAACTTTTTGCGGGCAAGCTTAAGTCGAGATGGTCCGGTCCATTCACTATTGCTCAAGTGTTTCCATATGGAACTATTGAGTTGCACAGCCTGATGGTCCAAATTTTAAAGTGAATGGTCACCGTGTTAAGCATTACTTTGGGGAGGACATTTCCGTTGAAATGGTCCAAGAGATCCCCATTTTCCCCATGAATTGATTCATTGAGGGACGAGTCGAGCTAGAGACTCATTAACTCAAGCATCGTATAACTAGGTTTAGAGTGTTGTAGGTTAGAAATAAAGGTATAGACTTGGAGATAAGTGTAGGGGAGACCTTCTTTTGTCTTCATGATTGTTTGTAGGGTTGCTCACTCATTTCATGCTTTTGGAGCTTATGGAGGAGGCCCTTGTATCCGGTTCACTTCGTTACTATTGTGATATGTCATTGACACCTTATGCTTAAACATAATTTCACTAATAGTTGTCCTTTCCTTAACTTGGGTTAAGCAAAGTCTATTCATTGTCATAAGTGTAGGGGAAGTTTTTATACTTCCATGCTCTTAAACATTGAGGACAATGTTTAGCTTAAGTGTAGGGGGGTCTTCTATCGAAGTGACCTTACCTAGAACTTGTCATTGTCTTTCATGATAACTTGGAAAATTGGATTTTCAAACATTTTTCAAATTTTTGATCTACTTTGGCCACCAAAAATATGCATTCATAATTTTTGCATCAATCATTTTGCATAACACATTTGCATTGTATATATTTCTTCTTTATGTTTCATCAAAAATATATAAAAAGGAAAAAATAAAATAAAACATGGTTTAACTAGTTTAGACTTCTTCGACATATTAGGCCCACCATGGATATTTTGACTCAACCCGAGTTTGCTTATCTTAGCATTCTCTAGCTAGTATCCTTAACCATGTAGTCCTTCATTGGTCTATTAGGCTAAGCATCCACCAATTTCATTATTTGAGATTTTAAATTTGTGGAGAATGGGAAATGATAGAGTTGAAGCAAGTGTAAAAGGGCTAGATAAACTTCATGATAATTACTTGTGGCTAAACCCTTCTCTTCTTAACCTCTATTTTCTTCGCATGTATATATTGTTAATAAATAATCAAGAACGGTTTTAATTGATTCGTAATCTCTTATGCATTTTTGTCTAATCTTTCATGGTTGGTATGAGTACGTCTTAAGATTCTAAGTTAGAACGTTTTATGTGTATTAGACTTATGTCATGCTCAATATTTAGCGGGTGTTTTTCCTTTTATTCTTTTCAAATTTCTTTGTGAGGAATAAAGAAAAATAAGAGCGGCTTACAAAAAAAATGAGTGGCTAGAAAAAAAAAGAGAAAAAAATAATAATACAAGACTCGCAAGAGGGGCAGTGTGGTGTTAATTATAGTGACTATTGAGTTCCAATATTACCTTGACGGGTTGCGGGGATTCAATAGATTGCTCCAATCCAATATTACCTTGACGGGTTGCGGGGTTGAAGATCCAAAGTCTCAAAAAGATGGCAGATGTAAATTATTGCGTGAGTTTTATTTTTCCTTCCTTAGCGAGTGTGTAGCTACTTATGAAAGCATGACATGAGGATTTTACACATAAGGCGAATGACTTATTACTCTTGAAACGGACTTATATTAATTGTGAGTGGTTTTTCAAGTAATGGATGAGAGGATTACTTAGGATTAAAACCGTGCTTCCTTATTTTTGGATTTTACATTTCTTATACTTCACACTTGAATAAATGACAAATTTGCCTTTAAGCAATTTGCTCAGATAATAACCGGTTCCACATTTAATTGTCATGAATAAGTTGATGCACTTTTTACTTGTGAATGTAATGATCCCATTTTTAAGCTTGGTATGGGGAAAGTGAAACTTGAGGGTGATAAATGTCCATGGTACCCAAGCCCTAATCAAAGTCATCGAATTCTTTATGAGTTATTTCCATCAAAATCATTTCAAGAAAAACCAAAAAGATATAGATAGAATTGTATTTTGTTCATTGCATTGTTAAAAGTCAAAATCATGCATCATGTAGTTTAGAGTAGCGTAGATGCATTCCATATGGCCAAGGAGGATTAATTATGAGGAGAATGTAAATTTGTGCTTTAAAATATATAGAATTGCATGAGGACATGACAATGTTCAAGTGTAGGGGATTTGATATGAGCTAAAACTCATATCAATTTATCAACAAATAACCCTAAAACATGAAGCAAAATACCAATTTATCTTGTAAAAACAGTATTATGTGGTATGTTTGTGTTTGTGTACACTTGTGTAGGTAAAAGGATGCATTTTCAAGCAAACAAGGAATAATCAAGCTTAATTTGATGAAAAAGACAAAGAAGGATCTAAAGTGGCAAGACTTTGAAAGTGCAAGGACCTATCCTGACAATCTGCCAAAGATGAAGGACCAAAGTGTAAATATGTAAAAGTTAAGATCATAGTCAAATTTGGTCAACTCTCAAGTCAACTCTGTCAAAGGACCAATTTTGTTCAAGAATGAAGTTTGAAGGACCAAATATGCCAAAGAAATGAAGTTACAAGCTCAAAAAGAAAATCTGCCAAAGTCAAGGGGTTAATTCTGCCTATTTTGGAAAGTTTAACAAATGTGATCCATGTGAATAGCTAAGGACCAATAAGAAGCCAGGAAAAAGAAACACTGGATTGCCACATCATAGCATTTAATATCCACTAGCGCCGCCCTTCATTAATGAGCCAATCATAACAGTGCAATCCGTGTGCTACTTCTACAGCCAATGAAGACTTGACACGTGGCATTTTCAAACGAACAAAAATTTCCAGAATCGATTTGGAGCTAGAGGCAATTTCATGATATAAACATCAAAATTGCTCAAAATCACAAGACGAGTCCATTGGTCATAACCAATTAACCTGAAAACAACTCCACAAAGAATCCCCAATTTGAGTTCATACCTACAAAATCAATTAAGCAGAATTATGACACGTGGAATTCTGGGATTGGCTCCAACACGTCACCAACCCCAACTGCTCTTCTTCCTAAGTCTATAAATAGCATGTTTAGGCTTCATTTCTTGTAGTAGTTGTAAAGTGTGAAAACACACACACTTACTTTTCCTTTCACCATTTCTAGTTTTTAGCTTAACTACTCAAGAGTTTGACACACTCTTGAGTTAGTTAGTTAGTTTGTAACCACTTAACAGCTTTGTAACCAATTTTCCATTAATAAAATTCAAATCCTTACTTTCCCGCCAAATCTCCTTACCTTCTTTACTGTTCATCTCCTACTACCATTGTTACTCTTGTTGCTGATTTGAGTTTGTTATGATCATACCTTGATCATAACTGACTTTGAGTGAAGATTGTAGCTGATTGTTAATTCTAGTCCAAGTTCTAGCAGATTTGAAGAATTCAAGCCATTATGATGATTCTTGTTGATTTGTAGTTGTTGATTGATTGTAGATAGTTGAATCTAGTGCTAAGGTGGTGGTTAGCACTAGACTAGAGAGTTCAGCACTCCTCTACTGCTCAAAGGTTACTTCACAAGGTGCAAACGCTTCTGATTTTTGATTCCTCTCAATTGTCAAATGCATGCTCAATTCTGGTTAAACTTGTTTGTGATTGCATGATAAAACATGTTTTAGCTGATATTGATTTGATTTCATTGATTTTGTAGCTTAAGTGTTGTTTAATCTGTTTACTAATTTGATTAGTGTCTTAGCTTTTAGCTTAATTCAGTCATATTAAGCTTTGCTATTCTATTTGAGTTCTAGTTGTTTCAGTACTTGCAATTAGCTTTCATACATCTCATTTTGGTCACTGAACTTAGTTTGATAAAGCTTTTCATTCAGTTTAAACTTGTGCTTAAAAAGGCTTCACAAAAATCTTCAAAAGTTCAGTTAATGAGTGTTTGGCATTAGATGATATCTGAAATTCAAGTGTCAAACTTTGGCAAGTTCTTACTCATTTTCAGTTACAAAGTCATTACAAAAGGTTTTAAGTCTTTTTCAAGTCAAGATTAAGGTCAAAGAGGCAAATGGCATTGTAAAAGTTTGGGTCATTTTTCAGTCAGTTTCATTCAGAAAAGTTGTCACTTTCATTTGCCTTGCATTTACTTGTTTCTTAATGAAATTTCATCAAACAAGTTCTCAAATCTAGGTTATAATATGAAGTTTCATTTCCCATAAGCATTTTGTACAGTATGCAGTAATCAAGTAGGAATAAGCAAAAATCTGAACTGTTAAGCAAAAGCATGTTTCTGTAAATTGAATTCTGCTTTTTCATATCTCTCAATCCTATTCATAAACTAGGCAATTTTCTTTACAAATTCACTTAGATAGTGCTTGTGGTTGATTTTTGAGATTTTGAGCTTTTTGAAAAAAGCTTGGTCAACGCTGGTCAACATAAGCCAAATTTCAGCTTATTTCAGATTCCAAGCTATTTACTGGATGATTTTTAACAAGACTTGATTTCCCGTTCATGTTTTGCGTTCATTAATCAGTTTTATTACAAAAATCCAGTTGTGCATGTCTAGATTCTTTTAGAGCTTATTTTGTGCTTATTGGAAAGTGCTTATCAGCTTATTAGCCATTTTCATCAAATTTCCTTTTACAGGTCTAGCTTATTTTTGATTTTAAGCATTTTGCAAGTGGTTTGAACAATTTTGGTTAAGAAATAAGCTCAAACGAGCTTATTTGTATTTGGAACCCGTTTTTGCTTAATATTTTCCAAAAATTGCATTTCAGTCCTTCTTGTATTAGAGTTCTTTAAAACTTGGCTAAACTTACTAGTTTTTAGGGTTTTCAATAATCAGAACCTTTAAGTTTGAAATTTGTTCAAAATCAGTTAGTTAGTTTTGAGTTTGTTTGAAAATTGGTTAGTAGTTTGCATAGTTTACATTTTTTATCCTTATAGTTGACTGTTTTGACATTTTCAGTCCTTGTACTTGTTAGTTTTACAATTTGAGCATTTATTTTTCATAGAATTTACAATTTCAGTCCTTTTAGTTGTAAAATTTACATTTTGGGTTTTACTTGAATAAATTCTTGGTATTTGCACGATGTTTTACATATAAGTAGACAATATTTTTCAATTTTGCAAGGCATTGTTTGAATTAGCAAATAGAATATCCAAAAAATATTAACAACCAAAAACAGTTAAAAACCTGATATTGTTAGGACTTTCAATTAGACAAGAACTGAGAAAAACGAACTGCATTATACACAATTTCAGTCCCATTAGCATGAATTGTGAACTACCGGGATTTGGTAGACGCTTGTGCATATAATAGTACTATTTGGGGACGATCACCCCAGTTCGCGCCTTGACGGTTGATCCCCGTCGTGCCACATTGATTGGTAAGCGAATTTATGTATGAGAAGATTTCCATTTCGTGATTATTGTGACGACACGCTAACTTAGATGGGCAAATTGAGTATCGGGTTAGCTACCCGTTGTTGTGATAGTATGGTAACAATGTCATGCGGCTTGTAATAATCCAAATAACGAAAATACTGATATACGCATTGAATTACGATGTATTACCTGACTAGGAATACGGGGTCTTATTACTGATGTTATGTTTGTTTTTTGGTTTTATATAACCATATTCATATAACGGTTTTTATTTAACTTTATACAACGTTATAAAACGTATTGTATGATGTTTTTACGACAATGGTTCGTATAATGATTTTGAAGGCAAACACCTATATTATGATTTTTGATAAGGATTTGTATAAAATGACTTTGGCTATTTTACGGCCTATTACAAAGATTTGTACAAAATGATTTTCGGTAATAATTTTATACCGATGTTATATTGATGGATTTAATTAAAACTCTATGAATTCACTCGGCGTTATCGCTGACCTTTTCTTTTTAACATGTTTTATCTCAGGTACTTGAAGGTAATTCTCGGGAAGACAACAAGAATTCATGGCCCGCACTTAAATAACAATTTCCATTCAAATGTTTTGTAAAAATTGTATGAAATACTATGACTTGGGACCTATGTAACTTTCATATTTATGAATGGAAATGTTTTATTATTAAACGACGCGATTTTTATGCGTTGTCTATGATGTGAGTAATGTGCTATCCCGTAACACCAACGAGTCTTCCGCTGTATTGAATTGTGTAAATTTTGGGGTGTTACAAATGGTTCCTTTGCTGAAGTGATTTTGTAGAAGAAATGATGATAATTCGTTTTACCATGCCCTCGGTGCTTGTTTCAAACCATAAATTGCCTTTTTCAACTTGTAGACATGGCTTGGATGTTCGGTATTGATGAAACCTTTAGGTTGACATATATACACATCTTCTTTTAACGGCCCGTGCAAGAAAGCCGTCTTCACGTCCATTTGATACATAGTGAATGATTTATGTGCCTCGTATGCCAAGAAAATCCTAATAGCTTCCATTCGAGCAACCGGGGCAAAGGATTCTGCGAAATCAATTCCCTCATGTTGTTTATAACCTCTCATGACTAACTGAGTCTTGTTCCTAATGACCGTTTGCTCCTCATCCATCTTGTTTTTGAATAACCATTTCAGAGTAAGGAGATTGATATTGTCCGGTCGAGGTACTAGCTCCCATACATCAAGCCGGATGAACCGATTGAGTTCTTCTTGCATAGAATCAATCCATGATGCATCGGTCATTGCTTCTTTCACACTTGCTGGTTCCATTGAGCTGACTGATAGTGCATAGATACACATATCACCGTCGGTACGTAGCTGATTTCGTGTTTAGACTGGTCGTGAGAGATTGCCAATCACTTGAACCAAAGGACGATTCTTAGTCCATTTGTGTTCATGTGGAAGTGTATGAGAAACATGATGCGAGCTCGACGGATCCACATATGATGTTGAAGGCTGAGTAGTAATTGTGGAAGTCGCAAATGGATTAACAAACTCTTGTTCGTTGAGCATCGCGTTGTTTGCATTTTCAGCAACTATTTCATTCTAAAAATGAATATGATTAGGTATTTGCTGAGAATGTTGTTGAGTTGCGTCATCAGTCGGAGAAGTGGTTTGAATATTTGTAGGCAATATGGTTGAGGTTGACGTAGATGGGGCAGAAGTAGATGCCGTTGGTGTAGATGCAATCGGAGGTTCTTGAACTACCGTAGTAGGTGCAGCCGGGGCATTATGAGGAACACCAAATGACGAAGGACCCTCCATATATTCATAATAGATTGGTCCAAATAAAACTTCCAAGTCACGTTCCGATGGCTGTAACGATGAGATTGTTGACGGTGCAAATTGAAGCGCGGGTCCTGAACTTACGTGTCCAGAAGTCTGACCTTGAAGCTCGGGATGTGAACTTCTATGTTGAGAGGCCATACCCGAGAGTTCATCAAAGGTAACATTCGTAGTCTCCATTACCTTTCTTGTCCTTCGATTATAAACCCTGTAAGCACAAGCAGTTGAAGAATAACCAATGAAAAAACCAATATCACCTTTAGGTTAAAGTTTACCGATATCTTCACGATCATTCTTCGGATAACATAATGCACAGAAGACATGTAAAAATGAAATATCCGGTTTTCTTCCATTAATGATCTCATAAGGTGTTTTGTTGAAATGGGTGTGAATAATGGAGCGGTTTTGAGTATAACATGCAGTTGCAATGGCATCGGCCCAAAGGAATAACGGTGCACTGGAGGAGAGAAGCATCGTCTGAGCAGCTTCAACTAACGTACGATTCCTCCGTTCGACAACTCCATTCTGCTCTGGATGTCTTACAGCCGAAGTTTGATGAGAGATCCCAACTTCGTCAAAGTAAGCTTTCAGTTTCTGATTGGTGAATTCTGTGCCGTTATCCGTTCTTACAATGATAACAGGGGCTTGCAGTAGAGCTGATTTTTTCTTCAAGAAGTTAATAATTACATCAGGGGCTTCATCTTTTGATGCAAGAAAATGAACCCATGTGTAACGAGAATAATCATCCACAGTTACAAGGACATACCGCTTTCCATTAATTCTTTTGATTATCATTGGGCCACACAAGTCCATATGCAAGAGATGTAACCTATTCGTTGAGTTGGGAACAGGTTTGGGTTTGTGAGGTTTCTTCTTACTTTTACCTTGCTCACCAAAGCACAAAGATGGTCTTTTGTATATTTAAACATTGGAAGACCGGTAACGAGATCATCTTTCGCAAGTTGGGTGATGGCATCGAAATTGAGATGAGATAACCTTTGATGCCATAACCATGACTTTGTTAAAGTGGCCCGGGCCATGAGACAAATTGGAGAGGTAGCAGATATTTGAAAAAGATCAATGGTGTAAAGGTTGGTGGTACGATTTCCTTTCTACAAGTCAATTCCTTTAAGATCTCTTACAAAACATGTATGACTTCTGAAAGCAACCTCCAAGTCTGAATCACAAAATTGCCCAACCGAAAATAAATTGTGTCCCAAGCCATCAACAAAAGAGACTCTAGGGATGATAATATTTCCCAGTGAAGATCACCATAGCCTAGAGTTGCAGCAACATGATCATTTCCAAATCGGACAGTTCCCATGAATCGCTAAACAAAGTTCTTGAGAAGGCTTCGATTCCCAGTCATATGTTTGGAACAGCCCGAGTCCATGCACCAGAGACAAATTTCAACAGCCTGCCAATGATAAGAGAAGAAAATTTTTTTGGAAACCGATGAAATAGGTTCCTGTAGGGTTAGATGATAATTAAGCCGTATCACATACCGACGTTTCATTGTCAGTATGAGATCTACTAGTGTTGATAATTTTGCCACTACAGTCAAAATTTCTACCACTAGGCAACCATTCAGAGGTGAATCTAGGGCTACTAGGCTTAGCAAGACTTTCTGTGGACCCTACGTGCGTACTTTTTGGAACATACACCTTAGCCTTAGGAGTGCGTTGTTGTTCACTGACTGACAGCTTGTCAATTCTAGTGTAACCACCATAATTTTAACCATTCATAGTCAAACCACAAGCATCATGACTAAAAGTAAAGAAACATTTATTACATTTAGCACAAATAACTTCAGATTTTTCATTCCAAATAGCAAGCTTAAAGTCATTACATTTAGATGAATTAGGTTTCTGATTATGATTAAAAAGAGGTAAATTCCTAGGGTGTTCTTCTACTTCCACATTATTGATCTTGGGGCGAGTACTTCTAGAGGAAAAATGGACCTTATCATTCCTTGTATTGCTCGTAGGCTGTGGTCTTCTGCTCTTAGTAGTTGTTTATTCCTGTAGAAGAAGACACGCGTCTATTAGAATTAGCACTTTTTAAATCAATAACTTGTGGTTGAGTTATAGTGATCGGTTTTGTCCTAACGCTTGCTTTACGTTGTTTGCGAGGCACAGAGGGAGAACTAACACGAAACATTCCTGGGGCAATCACAGCAGTTTTCGTTCCATCAACCTTGAGAAAAGGTGTCACAGCAATACGAGTGGGTCCCGAGGTTGCTGGTTTCTGGATCATCGTATCCACAATCGAGCTAGGTTGAAGTCTTATCTTTTAACAAGGCTTTTAACTTACAGTTATCACATATTTTATCAATAAGTTTCTAATAGACAGACTTACTTTATTCAACAGCCCGCTTATATGAAACAACAACAAATTCTAAATCTGCAATCTTAGACTTAAGCTTCTGAACATTACCATCACTAGCACTCTCTAACCCTAAAGAGGCCAAATTCGTTTACGTAACCCCTCCTAACTGAGCCTGCAACCGTGCAATAGTTTGTTGCATTTCATTGTAAGCTTTTTCATACGAAATCTTGTCATATTTGCATTCATCACATTTTTTGACAAATTTATTCCAAAGATCGGTGAATTCTTTATCCTTTTTAATGACATAAGATTCCATTTTCTCTTTCATAAGATCAAGCTCAGTTTGAAGGTTTTCATTATGCAACACAAAGGTACTTAACTCAACAGGGCTACTATCAATAAAATCACGTGCTTTAGAGAGGGGTTCAAGATCGTTTTCCAAAACTTTGATTTTATCAAGAGATTTATCAGCTTCCTTCGCCAAAGATTTAAAGTCTTCAACAAAGTTGGAAAATTCTTTTAGAAAAGCGTTTTCCAAATTGCTTAACCGAGCATCAACTTGATTAATAATCGGATTAATATCGTTTTGAAGAATTTTCTGGACCTCTATCTGAACAGGTGATGTAAAATTTCCTCCAGTGATTTTGGAATTAACAACACGTTTAAGGATGACAAAGTTATCTTTAAGCTCGTTTAGAAATCGGCGTGTGATACTCGGTTTAGGAGGGTCATCAGACAATTCCTCACTTGGTAGAAAAAGAATTTCAGTACTCATTTTAGACCGAACAAAAACAGTTGGTGGATTAACTTTTGGATAATAATTGGGTGTCACTTCTCTATCAAGCTTTTTCATTCTTAAACGAGTCTCTACTGCAAGATCAGTAGTTTCCTCGGAATCATGCACACTAGGAGGATCATGCTCATCAGATAAGAGCACACTACCGTTATATAAGGTTTCATTAGTGGCCTGAACGTGATTAAGATATCCAGGGTTAGGAGGGAGAGGACAACCTAAAGCCAATTTGTATCGAGTGTAATTTATCTCATTCACTTTTGGTGCGAGCATATTTATCGTCTGCATAGTTTGGCCATGTTTAACTAAATGGTTGTCTAATTCTCTAATCCTATCCCGAGCTTTGCAAAAATCCTCAAGAAGCCCATTCTCGAATTTTGAAATCATGTTTCAGCTTTTTTCGTTCTTCTTTTAAATCCAAAATAATAGATTTTTCAGTTGAAAGCTGTTTATTAAGAGAAGTGATTTAATCATTCAATTCGCTTATCTTTTTAGCACTACTTAAGTGTAAGGAATTTAATTTCTTAGTTGTGCATTTTTCTTGATAAACCGATGTAGCATGAGCTTGTTCAAGTTCTTTTATTTTAGCCTCATGAATTTCAAAACATTTCTCTCGTTCCTTATATCCCGGAAGCTCAGTGGTCAGTTTGGCATTAGTTTCTCTAAACTTATTATTAACCACCGTAGCATGATCTACATCCTTAGCAAGCTTATCAAATAGAGATTTATAATACGCATGTGTCTCATCAGGAAGGGTTGTAGGCTGGACAACTTGATCCACACTAAGGTCCACACTGGGCTCATTTGAAATAATATTACTATTATTCGTTTGTTCCCCGTGTGTCTCAATGGAGGGCTCAAGCATCTCAGTATACTCTTCCTCCTGATTAGACATACTATATATATCATTATCATCAAAACTTTGGTGTACCTAAGAGGGGCCGTCTGAATCATAAACGGGAGCTCTGTCATCATGCATTCCTGAGGTTGATGCTTGCTTTAAGTTTGCCATCAAGATGTAGTTGGCATTCACCTCTTCTTCCTCGTCATATTCTGCAACAGAAGCCATAAGATCAAATTCCTCAGCTTGAAGTGGAATCCATGCCTTTTCTTTTTTGTGCTATGAGAAGCTGAGTCTGAAGATAAGCAGCATCCCTCTTCTTTTTGGTTGTGCAATCTCGAGCATAATGACCAAATCCCCTACAGTCGTAGCACTGAACTTGGGGATTGTTGTTTCCATTTCCCATACCAGTATTCTCAGCCCTTGCAGCCATAATGTTTCCCATCTGATTACCAACCGTTGGCACAACTATTAACCCATTCTGATTACCCGCATTTGGAACATTCGGGTTCTGACAATGGATACGTCCCATACTGATTTCCTGCATTCCCAAAATTCTGACCATATTGTGTCCCCATGTTCCCAGCAGCTACCAATTGGCGATCTTGATTCACATTCATGAAAGGTTGAGCAATCTGCCTGTTTCTAGTGTCGAGGATATTCTATGATTGTTGTTGGTGGGGTTCATGGTAAATTTGAATGCCTTTGCTAGAAGAGCAAGACCAGTATTAATCGCATGAGTAGGATCGGTGATGTCATCAAAATAGGCAATGGGTTGTTGTAAGTAGTTCACAGCAACACGATGTTGATATCCATAAGGGGTGAGTTGTTTTTGTTGTTGTGGCATGAAGTTACTTGAAGAGGGTTGATGGTAGGGTACCATGGGATATGACATAGATGATGGAGAGTTCGCCATAAAAGCCAATGGGTCTTGAGTCTTGGCCAGTCTTTCTGCCCTAACTTCATTAGCTTCATCTTGATTCATCTTCAAATAGTCATATACTTGAGTGTAGTCTACGACATGAAGATCCTTGGTTTGATTGACAAGAGTGACATATCGTGACCATTCAGAAGGAAGATTATCAAGAAATTTGATGTTCGCGGCAATTTGTGCAGGTTCATGTTTGTTTCTTCTAAGATGATTCATGAGGGTTGAAAACCGATGATAATAAGGTTCAATTTGTTCCCCTTCAGTAGATGTAAATTTCTCCTATTCACGAAGCAACTTAGTTTCCTTTTCTTGTAAACTAGTTTCACTGCCCTTCATCATTTTCTGAATCCTAATCCACATCTCGTGTGCGGTTTCACATCTATTGACAGCAGCATAAACATCTTCATGAAGTCCCATAAGAATGACTTGAATTGCTTGATCATCAGCGTCGAGTTGTTTGGATTCAGCTTTAGTTAATTCTTCATCCATTTGCTCATGACTAGAGTCAGCCACTGGGTTAACATTCGTAGGGTCCCTAGGCACAAGAATTGTTCTTCTAACATACGGACCTTTTTGAATCGAATTGACAATCATTTTTCCCAAAGGTTTATATTTTGCATAACGAAGGAGACGACTAGCCCATGTAGTGTAGTTCTCCTTGGTGAGCATGGGAGGGCGGTCCTCAGTACCCGCAGCATAAATATCTTGTTGAGATGTCATTGTATAAGTCGTGTGAAAAACATGATCTCAATTCGTAGAAAGCGTGTGATGTTGTTGAAATTCCGAAACTTCCGATTTTTTCTCAGTCCGATATTAAATTCCTCAGTCCGAAAAACGGTAAGCTAAAAAAGTTGTGTATCGACAAATTTTGAAATTGAGTTACAGATAGCCAAACACTAGTAGGGAAAAATTTGATTTTACTAGACCTAAAAAATTTTAACTCTTCATGTAAACTATGCTCCGAGACAAGTCTAGATGGTGGCTAAGACTAAAAATTACTCGAACAAAATTTTAATCAAACAGATCGCAATGTTATCACCCATCGCAATGTCGGAACATCCATCGCAATGTAGCATCCCTATCGCAATGTACGACCTATCGCAAAGCCCTGTATCACAATATCCCTTTATCGGAATATCTTGACAATCGCAGTGTCACACTTATCGCAATATTACTTATCGCAATGTCTTCTGTCGGAATGTCTATCACAATACACTTCTATCGCAATATGGCAATTGAAATTTTGGCAGAGTAACGTCGCAATGTGCCTTAATTCCGTCGCAATCCACGATCGCAGTAAACGATCGCAATCCTCGATCGGAATAAGGGGTATCATAATAATTTGATCGCAAAGTAGAAAACCTAGGTTTATTGCGATCACTGTGTACTTACCTGTACTTTCCGATGGGTAGCTGTCGCAATGTAGGAAAACACTTCACAACGTTAGGCAACAAATTCGTGATTTTGACAAAACAAAAATACCCAAATCGCTACTACAACGATAGAAGAGGTATGAATCACTTGGAACAACAACACACGAAAAAATTTGATCAAGAGGACACGAATTTCAAGAAAAAACACGGACAACACCAAAGAGCTATCCACGAATCCCTTGGTGAATGATACCACTTGTAGGAATGATACACATGACTATATAGGAGATAGAAATGAAGATGAAGATTAAACCAAAAAAAAAGATAAGATTAGATAAAGAAAAAGAGAAAAACAAAGATGGTTGTGAATTCCTAGTGAGAGAAACACATATGTTTCTCTCTTTACAATCTATGAAAATGGAAGACACACACCACAAATGAGGTGCCTTGGTCCTTTTATACCACACGTCTAATGTGTGGAAGGCCTTCCTCATTTTTGAGTTTGAGACTAATTCCAGTAACATACATAACATTATGCTAGAACTCTCAACACCGTTATGTAGCATTTTCCACGAGCTTCGCGACGGTATATTATATGACCATCACTTTAAATACTTCTAACAGGATGAACTCACCCATGAAGAATTACAAAAACAAAAGCAGGATAAAGAGAAGGATTAGCTAATTTGAGAAAGTTTATTGAGATAGTTGATGGTGAAGAAGACATAGATATTGAAAGTTATTCTTTCAATAGAGGTACAAAATCGTAAAACCCGCATGCTTTTACCATGAACAGTACACTTGTAATCGTACATACAAGATTAAAACTTTCCTTTTATAACATGAACACGTATCACGAATATTAATTACAAGAATTACGTACGTGTTATTACACGATAAGTATTATATACGTGTTAGTACACGATAATTATTAACAAGAATAATTATAATTACGAACATGAAATCATAAACTTAAATAATCACGAACATACTAAATAGTAGTTACGTAGTTATTATTACGACTACGTACAAGTAGATAAGATAACACGAACAATTAATAATAAAGTCACGTTAACATGAACACGAGAACACGTATAATATTAGACACGGGAAAACTTTGGGTTTCCCTTGTTGGGAATAAAATTGACCAAGTCCCTAGACGCTGACAAGAGGAACTTGGACGCTGACAAGAGTAAACGAGGCGCTGACAGGTGAGACGTTGATAAGAATTATCAAGGCGTTGACAAGAAGAATCTTAACACAAAGACAAGGACTAAATCTGCCAATGATAAATTGTTCAAGCTGGTGGACAAAATATGAAGATAAGAATTTAGAATATATTCTTAATGTTTAAAAAGATTTAGTCAATATGTTATTTGAGTATGTTTATCTTGTGTCTCTTCCTAAAATAGTTGATCTTAGCTTTTTGTACAAGGCTCCTTAAATCTATAAAAGGAGGCCTTAGGGTTAGACATAATACACATCTCATATACACCTCTTCCACATATTTCATAACACTTTCATTTTAATCATTCATTGATATTATTAATCAAATTGAAAGTTTGGTTTACTTTGTTTTGTTCTTTGTTCTAAGTGTTAAATTCCGCATAACACTTAGTTTGTTCAATACAACTATGACAATCCGTCAATTTATGGTCAATATTTTATTCTCAATATTTATTCTCAATATTATTTTATGAACTCACTTATTTTTGGGAAGAAATTTGGATTTACGTCTTGAAGTAGCATCGAATACGTCTAAACCGGAGGATTCAACGTTACGTGCTTACGTTTACATACACCGTCTTTGGTGACAGTCCGACATTTCAGAAAATAAATTTATCCGTGAATATTATTTTAGAGCTTTAAATTTGTGTTGGTTCATAAACTCACAAATTACGAGAAGAGATTAGGACTTACGATTTTATTTTAACGTTCTTTACGACTAAACCGGAAACCTTATGATTACGTATTTACGTTTTCAAACTCCGTTTTTGATGAAACAATTTTTATTGGATTCGTTTTGTGACGTTGATTCATAATTTATAAAAACGTTTTTCGTAAAACGACCCGAGGGCACGCAAATCGAGGAAACTAGAATCGAGGAGTACCCGTAAATAAATGGGGATGAGACAAGTGGGACACTTGTCCCACCCCACTACAAACCGGCCATAACTTAGCCACACAAACCATTTGGTGTCAAGTTGTTGACAAGTTGCTTACACATGTCCTTTAGCTTACAATGTAAGCTTACAACCTCAAAACCACTAGCAACTAAACTACTTTCTCATTTCCCACCATGCAAAACCACACACAATCCTCTCCCCCTCTCTTGGTTATGTCGTCCACTTCTCCCCCATAAACACCATTCTTGATCAAAATTCAACCACAAATCCTATGTTATTTACATATATGTTGAAGCCCTCTTGAAACCCTATAGATTGGTGGTGCTTATAACATCCAAGGAGGAGTTTTCATAGTGTCTTGAGGCTGATTTTCCACAAGGTATACATGAAGAATGGTGGTCTTGAAGATGGTCTTGGCTATGCACAAGTTTCTCCATCAAGATCCATGTTTTGATCATAACCTACATCAACTTGGTGGTATAAAGATTGTCCTCCTCAACTTCTTGTTATTTTGATTATGTAAACATGTATTTTATTTCCTATTGTATATGTATATGATGATTATATGATGATAAAAATGTTATGTGGGGATTTGTTGTTGATAAACATGCTTAAAAAGATGAAAGACTATAAGAAACAAGGTTAAAATCTTGGTTAAATTTGATGGCTGTATAAAACAGTAAAGAACCATATGGTAAACTGATAAAATGATGAAGTAGAATGGATTTACAGTAAGCTATGGGTCTTGTACACATGTGAGAGTTGGCCATGCAATGGAATCATTGTAATGAATGAGATATGATCAAAACAAGTTTAAGATACAAATCTGAGTTCACTATTTTGGACGATTTTTATAAAATACTTAGAAGATGATTCAACAGTAGCTATAGGAGAGTTAAATGGAACACATATCATGTAGTTTATGTGATAAAAATTTGAGCTTCTATCTCCATATAGAACTCAAGATATGGCAGTTTTAGTGAAAATGAAAATAAAAATCAGATTTTGGAAATTAAAGTATAATAATATTATATAAGCACTCAAAATTATAATGTATAAAATATAAATTAAAACCCACTAACTTATGGATTCTATTTATATAAATATGTAAAAGGTGGAATAAGTGTATAAGTTATAAAAATGGTAACTTGTTAAGTTTTATAAGTTATAAAACTATAAACATGATTTTTACGACTTTTTCGGCTAATACCGTAAAATTAACGTTTTTGTTAAATAAAACTTAGATGGTTGGACCCGTCTAATGTAAACTTTATAAAACTTATATACTGATATAGAAACATGTATAACAAGTAAAAACCGATAAAACCCGAACTATATAACATACGGACGTTAACGGACTAAATTAACGTTATTGGACTAATAATACAACAAAAATGGACTAGAACACTTATAAACTTATTATTGGGCTTAACCCATTTAGGCCCAACTTGTAAAGTGTAAATACTGATCATATAAGTATAAAATGGATTAAAACAAGTTAAAGAACTTATAATAAGTTTATTGGACTTAAAACACGTAAATGGGTAAAACTAGTAAACTAGTATAAAAGTTATCGACATATAACACTAAAAATGAGTAACGAGAATATGTAAACCCACTTGATCATCATATATATATATAATCATCATATGTATACATAATTGTTATTTTTATAAAGTCATTGGACATGAGTCTAAGACAAGTATTATTTGTCTAGGTTTCCGTGATTGAAGCACGTACCGTACGTCCGAATTGCCGATAACCCGCCTTCCCACATCAACATGAGTTCATAGCCTCGCACTCTTTTAAATGTTTTTATAAATGTTTTATAAACCCGCGAGGGAGATAACATGTTAGTTTTTATAAAATGGGACACCATTTGTCCCGATTGTTTGTTTATTGATTTGGACCCGAATGATTGAATGACCCGATTGTATGACCCGATAAATGATTAAAGGACCCGATAGATGAAATTAAATGGATTATTAAATTTAGGTTATGTCACTAAAAGTCCCATTAGCATGAATTGTGAACTACCGGAATTTGGTAGACGCTTATGCATTTAATAGTACTATTTGGGGACGATCACCCCAGTTCGCGCCTTGACGGTTGATCCCCGTCATGCCACATTGATTGGTAAGCGAATTTATGTATGAGAAGATTTCCATAGCGTGACCTTTGTGACGACTCGCTACTTTAGATGGGCAAAATTGGTATCGGGTTAGCTACCCGTTGTTGGTTTAGTAAGGTAACAATGTCATGCGGCTTATAATAATCCGACTAACGAAATACTACTAGACGCTCAGAATTACGACGTATTGCCTGACTAGCAATACAGGGTCATACTATTGATATTATGTTTGTGTTTTGGTTTTCATAACCATATTCATATAACGGTTTTTATTTTCATACAACGTCGTAAGACGTATTGTATGACGTTTTTACGACATTGGCTCGTATAATGATTTTTAAGGCTTTTTATAACCATATTCATATAACGGTTTTATTTAATCTATACAACGTTGCAGAACGTATTGTATGATTGTTTTTAAGACATTGGCTCGTATAATGATTTTTAAGGCAAATGCCTATATTATGATTTTGATGAAAGATTTGTATAAAATGACTTTGGCTATTTTATGGCCTAATAAAATGATTTGTACAAAATGATTTTCAGTAATAACTTTATACTGATATTATATTGATGGATGTTATCAAACTCTATGAATTCACTCGGCGTTATCGCTGACCTTTTCTTTTAACATGTTTTGTCTCAGGTACTTGAAGGTAATTCTCGGGAAGACAACAAGAATTCATGGCCCGCACCTAAATACTTATTTCCATTTAAATACTTTGTAAAACTTTGTATGAAATATAATGACTTGGGACCGATGTAACTTTAATATTTATGAATGGAAATGATTTATTATTAAACGACGCGATTTTTATGCGTTGTCTATGATGTGAGTAATGTGCTATCCCGTAACACCAACTAGTCTTCCGCTGTATTGAGTTGAGTAAATTTGGGGGTGTTACAGTTTGGTACCAGAGCTCTCGTTATAGAGAACGAAAGATTTTTTTAAAACGAAGGTTTTGAATAAAACTTTTCAAAATCTTTTAACTATAAACATTTTTCCCAAAATGTCTAATAATCTTTTGACTATAACGGTGCCGAAGAATTCCCGAGTTACCGACAAGGCCAAGACTGAGAAGTGTTATTTTAATATATATATATAACTTGGATTATACATATATGATGTAATTTTATTACATGATTGTTTGATGATTATTTTGATTTTTATACGAGGTATTTATACGACGTAGATTGTCACAAGTAACCCTAACTCTCCTAGTAAATTAATCGAAGCTATTCTCGTAGGAATTCTAGCTATCCTAGATCTAAACCAAGTTGTGGATATTTATGATCCCAACAAATGGTTGATATTCGTAGAAATGTAGATATTAGTTGATTGTGATATTGAAAAAGAATTGGCGAGATTAAATCTGATATCGATGTCATGACGATCTTTTCTTATAGAGTGGAGTTTGACAAAACGTTACCACCTAGAAAGATGTCATCTGATTCGTTGTAATCCAATTCTTAAATTTGAAATCGAAAGGGTGAATATTGCACTTGAGGCTGTCATTGGAACCATTACCCAAAAGCCTCATGCCACTAATACCTTTCCGAGAATTCTAATTGAATGTATGAGTCATCTCATGCTAGTGACTCATTTGATAATTGTTGTTGTAAGAGCTAATAGGATTGGAAATTAAGTGTTGATTTATATTGAGATTGTATTGCCCTTACAAGGCCGAAGAATAAGATTGAAAGTATTGGAGAATGAAGTAGGATATCGACTTGAGTATAAAATTGGTTGAAACTTGGATAAAGTAAAATTTAACCTGTATGGAATATGAGATTGTTAATATAAGTCGTTAAGCCCTGTGATTGAATTATAAGGTTTTAATTGATTGTAGGTTCGTGTTAAGGGTTGTTCCCAGGCCATTGTCCAATAATGAGGATGCCCAGTGTCCAGGAAATAAATTGAAGAAATCTTCTTCTGAATTGGGACCGATGGATCTTCCGGGACATGTGGAACACCTAATGAATCTTATAGATTAGTATTCATTGTGGTATCTTTTAAGAATCCCTAACTTAACTGAGATATCAGTTGGTAGGATGAGTTCTGAGAATTGTATGACATAGTGACGCGTAATGTGTTACGGTACAATTTTGACTTGTTTGTGATTAATGAAAAGACTACCTTTGATTGCTACATGTATCGATAATATCTATCTCTTATTGCTTCATCCTAATGCTCGCATTAGTGATGCAACCATTGAACAAGTACTCATCTTGAATTGAGTTACGTTGTGGATTATTCTCTTTGTATTCCTCAGTGCCATCAAAGTCAGGAACCTCATGATTATTTGGCTAAGCTCATTTCCTATCATATCGTAGTTAATTCTTGGTGAACAAGCTTTCATCACTCTTTTGCAGATCACTCATTGTTTTTATAAAGTTAAAACGGTATCCTTTGAGAAAATTGAATTTTCATCACTATAAGGATTATTCGAAGTGAGATTTATAAGTGATTGTTATCAAAGTAAAGTTGTTTAAGAAACGCTTTGGAAACTTAATTTTTTTCATAAACAAAGAAAATCTTTGTAAATTTATTATTGATTCTTATTTAAGAATTAAGCATGAAAATGTTTTTATTATAAACATGATGATAAAATTTTGACGAACTGAGTATTGCATCGTTAATCTTGAAATTGTATATAGTTGCGCGCCTACATACAATTTGGAATGGACCATGCAAGACTGACTAGTAGTCACCATAAAACTAATGAATAAACACTACAGTTTCTTTGAAGATTGTGAAAGATTAAATTTTATAAGATCTGCAAGAGGTGAAAAATAAGGACATAGTGTTAGGGACACTTCCATATGTGCCTGTATCATCTATTCTTCTGAGTTGAACTTACTCATCCGTGGAAATTGTCTTATTTGACAATTGACAATTCTTTCTTGTCCAATTCTCCCGTAGTGAGATTCTTAGGAAAAGTATCTGATTACCGAGTGTTGATACCCGACTGGATGTATCGACGTTCCTATCATTTCTTTTGATTTGATTTCATTTGAATGACCTGGGTAACGATCCGAGGAGCTCTCGAATGCGTACTCAAATTATGAAAACATGGGATATATTCATATTCATTAAATGTTTTCGTCTGTATCTGATTTGAAATTCTCTCGCATAGATTATGCGTTGACCTTACTCTTTTAATAGTAGTTGTGTCTCCATATATCCTTGAACTTGTGAAGGATTATGAGTTATTATTAGTCTTTTGAGAAGTTCACATCTTATCGACGGCAATGCAACTGGAAAGTTGATAGTGCCCGTAGAATGGATTGAGTGATTATGACATGACGACATTGTCTTAATTGATGGGAACTCGAGTAGAATTCCCCTAAATGATAAGATGTTGATTATCAAAAATGATATAAATAATTCTTGGTGGATGACGATATCCTGTATTTAGACTTAAAATTATACCGTGAATGGTTGTGAACTAGTTATAGATATTATAATCTAGAAAGAACCTAATATGAATTTATTAAAAGATGTTTCCGTTATCTGAAACTTTAGTAAGTATTTGTTGATGGTGAATTACCTAGATCTTCGCCACTAAGGCAAGTTGAAATTGGTATTGATTGTATTTCTGGTGCTGCACCTGTGGCGTGTGCACTGTACGTCAGCACCATCTGAATTTAAGGAATTACCGTACAACTGAGAGAGTTGTCGGAGAAAGATTTTATTATACCAAGCCTGTCATCTTGAAGAGCTATGGTGTTATCATTTCTTTATATTTATAGATTACTGTGACTGAGTAAATTGGCAATCGAAAACGATATCCATAACTCGAAATAGAAGATTTGTTCGATCATTTACAAGGTTCTAGCGTATGTTTTAAAGATTTGATCCACGGCATGGTTATCATCAACTTCGCATCTGCGGAAAAGATTATGTATTCCAATCACTACATCCAGAACTTGTAATGAACATTATGAGTTTCACGTGATGTCGTTTGGATAGACCAATGCACATGTAGCATTCATAAATTTGGTGAATCACGTGTGTAGGCTGTGAATTGATAACTTCGTGCTCGTGATCATTAAGGACTATATGTTTGTTTATAATAATAAGAATGAGTTAATAATTAGTATTAGACTGTCCTAAATTGGCCGAACGATAAAAACCTGTACCTTGAATAATTAACATGAGATTAAAGACTTAATCCTTTACATAAAATGACCGTTGGATTAATGATGGTAAAATATATGCATATAGACTCTTCAAAAATTAAGAGCCCTTTTCAGACTTTGGATTTTATTAAAAAGAAAAATGGAAATATGTTTTGACAGATATTTTAACAAAGGATTTTAAGGGATTATTCCCTTATACACAAACCATTTAACTAAACTTTTGTTTAGGGGTAAATGTTTGTGTATACCTCAAGATAACTTAAGAGGAATTGAGGAAACCATTTAAATCATGACTTAAAAATTTGAAACGACACTTTTTGCTTTTCAACTAAGAAAATTTTGACCAAAGTATAAACCAAAGATTTTTCGAACAATTACGGATCTTATTAAATATTTTGGATAAATCAACGAAAATCTTGTTAATTAAATTCAAATTCATTTTGAACATTTTATATAATTGGTCGAACTAAGAAATTTAAAATCTTTATGTTTACATTTCATAAAAAAATTGAAAATTTATTATTTAATTAGTTGTAATAATGATCGACGCTTTAAATGTCGGATTGAGTAAAACGGATAAAAATGATAGTAAAGACGAAACAAAAACATAGAAGATATGAAGAAATAATTTTGAATAAATACGGTTGTGATATTTATTTCATCAGGAAGGTGAACGTAATTACTGACGCATAATATAGAAAGAATATCTGAGTGAATTGTAGACATGATAATTACATCATCATGAGAATAATATAGATGCTGACATATTATATAAAAAGGATAAAGAAACGATTAGGACATGTTCCTTAATAATGAAGGTGCAAAATGAATTGCCGAACAATATAAAAATAAACGATGTTCGTGAAAAGGATAATATAAATAATAAAAAGTGGTTTCACGGCTAATATGAACCATTAAAATCGAGAAGCCGATGGCAACAAATGTTTTAAAGGCCACTTGTGATTGTCTAAATATAGAGGATTGTGAGATATAGTTATGTTGGAGTTTGTAAGTATAAGTATTCTATTTATGTCACTTATGACTAAAAGTATCCTTGCCTGAAAAAGTTGTATTAATGGCAAAATTATGAAGGCAGACATCGCCTCATACATTAGTGAACGTCTAGCTATTGCAAAGGTCATCATCTGAATTTAATTCGATTTGGGTCATCGTCGACAGACTGACGAAATCTGCTAATATCATTCTCGTTAATGATAAATGCAAAAGAGTTATGTAAACATAGCATGCCTGTATCGATCATCTATATCAAGATCCTCGCTTCGCATCGAATTTCTAGAGATTTGCTCAGAAATCATTGAGAACGAACCTTGATGAGAGTACTATGTACCACCCTAAATCGAAGGGACGAGGTAAAGGAACGATACAAGGTAATATAAGTGCTGTTTTGTGTTTGAATGATTGACCTTTGGTAATGAACCGTATAATCGTTTTCCTTTGAAGAGATTATCATTGATAATTATCGTATTAGGATCGAGATCTAATCTTGTTAGGATCTATATTAGAGCATCTGTAAGCAAGAGTTGAGATGAAGACATCGGACATACACCCACTGTGAGTTGGACATGTCTCTTAGGTTTAAGGTTTCCTATGATGGCGAACCTATCCTTGCAAAATACCCGACCCGCGAGATCTGAAATGATTGTTGAAATTAGGATTTGATTATTGACAGCCGGTAGTGGGCAAGAGGTTATGTGAATGTGAAATGTAGATCTTGAAGAGCCAAATGGGTAGCGAAGTTATGCCACAATTTTTAACCTTGGAAAAATGAATTCATGATCTGACAAGTCATGGGATATAAGTCCCCGTTGTATGGGACCATTGAGATGATGTAAAAGATTTGGTTTGAAAGGCATATAAGCTGGATCTACCCAAGGACTTCAAGAGATGCGTGAATTATGCTTCGTAAATCGAACTTGATGGAATATCTATCAAGTGAAAATCTGATTGTTCTTAGTAAAGCTTAGATCGGCGAAAAGTTGCATTCATCAAAAACCCGTGAACATCATGGATAGAGAAAGTAAGTCAACATTTAGCCTGATCTTATTCCTGTAGTTATGTTTGATGAAACTCGCGTATTATAATGGATTACACTTGTGAGAAAAGACCGAATGTGGAGGAAATACCCACATGGCTTTAACTCTATAAGAAGCGAGTAGTAAGGTAAGATGATCTTTGAGGACAAAGATCCTGTTTAGGGGTAAATGCTGTGACAATCCGTCAATTTATGGTCAATATTTTATTCTCAATATTTATTCTCAATATTATTTTATGAACTCACTTATTTTTGGGAAGAAATTTGGATTTACGTCTTGAAGTAGCATCGACTACGTCTAAACCGGAGGATTCAACGTTACGTGCTTACGTTTACATACACCGTCTTTGGTGACAGTCCGACATTTCAGAAAATAAATTTATCCGTGAATATTATTTTGGAGTTTTAAATTTGTGTTGGTTCATAAACTCACAAATTTACGAGAAGAGATTAGGACTTACGATTTTATTTTAACATCCTTTACGACTAAACCAGAAACCTTAGGATTACGTATTTACGTTTTCAAACTCCGTTTTTGATGAAACAATTTTTATTGGATTCGTTTTGTGACGTTGATTCATAATTTATAAAAACGTTTTTCGTAAAACGACCCGAGGGCACGCAAATCGAGGAAACTAGAATCGAGGATTACCCGTAAATAAATGGGGATGAGACAAGTGGGACACTTGTCCCACCCCACTACAAACCGGCCATAACTTAGCCACACAAACCATTTGGTGTCAAGTTGTTGACAAGTTGCTTACACATGTCCTTTAGCTTACAATGTAAGCTTACAACCTCAAAACCACTAGCAACTAAACTACTTTCTCATTTCCCACCATGCAAAACCACACACAATCCTCTCCCCCTCTCTTGGTTATGCCGTCCACTTCTCCCCCATAAACACCATTCTTGATCAAAATTCAACCACAAATCCTATGTTATTTACATATATGTTGAAGCCCTCTTGAAACCCTATAGATTGGTGGTGCTTATAACATCCAAGGAGGAGTTTTCATAGTGTCTTGAGGCTGATTTTCCACAAGGTATACATGAAGAATGGTGGTCTTGAAGATGGTCTTGGCTATGCACAAGTTTCTCCATCAAGATCCATGTTTTGATCATAACCTACATCAACTTGGTGGTATAAAGATTGTCCTCCTCAACTTCTTGTTATTTTGATTATGTAAACATGTATTTTATTTCCTATTGTATATGTATATGATGATTATATGATGATAAAAATGTTATGTGGGGATTTGTTGTTGATAAACATGCTTAAAAAGATGAAAGACTATAAGAAACAAGGTTAAAATCTTGGTTAAATTTGATGGATGTATAAAACAGTAAAGAACCATATGGTAAACTGATAAAATGATGAAGTAGAATGGATTTACAGTAAGCTATGGGTCTTGTACACATGTGAGAGTTGGCCATGCAATGGAATCATTGTAATGAATGAGATATGATCAAAACAAGTTTAAGATACAAATCTGAGTTCACTGTTTTGGACGATTTTTAGAAACTACTTAGAAGATGATTCAACAGTAGCTATAGGAGAGTTAAATGGAACACATATCATGTAGTTTATGTGATAAAAATTTGAGCTTCTATCTCCATATAGAACTCAAGATATGGAAGTTTTGGTGAAAATGAAAATAAAAATCAGATTTTGGAAATTAAAGTATAATAATATTATATAAGCACTCAAAATTATAATGTATAAAATATAAATTAAAACCCACTAACTTATGGATTCTATTTATATAAATATGTAAAAGGTGGAATAAGTGTATAAGTTATAAAAATGGTAACTTGTTAAGTTTTATAAGTTATAAAACTATAAACATGATTTTACGACTTTTTCGGCTAATACCGTAAAATTAACGTTTTTGTTAAATAAAACTTAGATGGTTGGACCCGTCTAATGTAAACTTTATAAAACTTATATACTGATATATAAACATGTATAACAAGTAAAAACCGATAAAACCCGAACTATATAACATACGGACGTTAACGGACTAAATTAACGTTATTGGACTAATAATACAACAAAAATGGACTAGAACACTTATAAACTTATTATTGGGCTTAACCCATTTAGGCCCAACTTGTAAAGTGTAAATACTGATCATATAAGTATAAAATGGATTAAAACAAGTTAAAGAACTTATAATAAGTTTATTGGACTTAAAACACGTAAATGGGTAAAACTAGTAAACTAGTATAAAAGTTATCGACATATAACACTAAAAATGAGTAAACGAGAATATGTAAACCCACTTGATCATCATATATATATATAATCATCATATGTATACATAATTGTTATTTTTATAAAGTCATTGGACATGAGTCTAAGACAAGTATTATTTGTCTAGGTTTCCGTGATTGAAGCACGTACCGTACGTCCGAATTGCCGATAACCCGCCTTCCCACATCAACGTGAGTTCATAGCCTCGCACTCTTTTAAATGTTTTTATAATTGTTTTATAAACCCACGAGGGAGATAACATGTTAGTTTTTATAAAATGGGACACCATTTGTCCGATTGTATGACCCGATAAATGATTAAAGGAACCGATAGATGAAATTAAATGGATTATTAAAGTTAGGTTATGTCACTAAAAGTCCCATTAGCATGAATTGTGAACTACCGGAATTTGGTAGACGCTTATGCATTTAATAGTACTATTTGGGGACGATCACCCCAGTTCGCGCCTTGACGGTTGATCCCCGTCGTGCCACATTGATTGGTAAGCGAATTTATGTATGAGAAGATTTCCATAGCGTGACCTTTGTGATGACACGCTACTTTAGATGGGCAAAATTAGTATCGGGTTAGCTACCCGTTGTTGGTTTAGTAAGGTAACAATGTCATGCGGCTTATAATAATCCGACTAACGAAATACTACTAGACGCTCAGAATTACGACGTATTGCCTGACTAGCAATACAGGGTCATACTATTGATATTATGTTTGTGTTTTGGTTTTCATAACCATATTCATATAACGGTTTTTATTTTCATACAACGTCGTAAGACGTATTGTATGACGTTTTTACGACATTGGCTCGTATAATGATTTTTAAGGCTTTTTATAACCATATTCATATAACGGTTTTATTTAATCTATACAACGTTGCAGAACGTATTGTATGATTGTTTTTACGACATTGGCTCGTATAATGATTTTTAAGGCAAATGCCTATATTATGATTTTGATGAAAGATTTGTATAAAATGACTTTGGCTATTTTATGGCCTAATAAAATGATTTGTACAAAATGATTTTCAGTAATAATTTTATACTGATATTATATTGATGGATGTTATCAAACTCTATGAATTCACTCGGCGTTATCGCTGACCTTTTCTTTTAACATGTTTTGTCTCAGGTACTTGAAGGTAATTCTCGGGAAGACAACAAGAATTCATGGCCCGCACCTAAATACTTATTTCCATGGGGGGGAAGAGTTGGGGTGTCTTGTGGCCGCCAGTTCTGTTTATGCCGCCAGTAGAAACCAAAAGGAGAACATGATGTTCTGATTATGCCACCAGCAGCACCCTAAAGGAGAACGTGATGTTCTGATTATGCCGCCAGCAGCAAGCCAAAATAAGAACGGGGTTTGATTTTAATTATTGATTAGGAATGTGTTCATGAGATCAAGATTTATCTATTCCACGTGTTTTGGGTAATCCGAAAACCATTCTTTTAATTCCTTTTTATGCTTTTATGAATATATGAACATGGATTTAATTAAAACATGAACTAAGACATGTAAAATCATGGTGGACAATTTGATTAGGGTGTTTTCGGGTTAGTTGGTTCCGGCCGCCACACGAACCGAGAGTCCCAAGACTCTCGGCGTCGCTTTAGTTCTTCCCACCAACCAAGACCTAGGTCTTGGTGGTGTTTGGCTCGGTCTACAACAGGTACAAGACACCCCGACGTGCGTCGGGGGTGTCTTGTGGTTGGTTTGGTCTCGGCAGCAACACAGCCTCAACCATCGGCTTAAGTCGGTGGTTATTTTAGGAAAGTAGGGGAAACCGTAGGCAGGCAGGGGGAACCACCGGCTACTGCCGGTGGGAACCTGGTGGTCAGCGGCTAGCCGAGATAAAGGAACCACCGGCTTCAGCCGGTGGCATCTTTACACAAACAGGGGCAACCGATTCACGCCGGGTTGCCACTGTTTTTAGGGTGTTTGGTTCACGGTTTTCACGGGTTAGGTTCACGGCACGTTTTAAATAAATTAATAACACACGGTTCGATCCATGATTATTTTTACAAGTTTATTTAATTTTACAAGTATATAATTTTACAAGTTAATTAAATTAATTTGGCATGATATATAATAAATTTAATTAAAACATGGACTTAGGTCTATTATTATTATTAATAATACATTACACTATAGTATTAATTAATTATTAAACATGAAATAATTAATTAATAACCATGACTTAGGTTATATTAATACAATATTAATACATGTTTTAACCTAAGTATTTTATACACATTAATTTAATTAAATCATGCTTATATTTAATTAAATCATATAACATATAGTTAATTTAATTTACATGTAATAATTAATAAACTATACTATATATCACATGACATAAAATATTTATCAGTAAAACTAAGCTTATATTATTTAGCTTATTAATCCAGCTTAATTCTAAATATGGAAACTTATTATTTTTGGAAACTTTCTATGTTTAGAAACTTATCTATTTTAAGCAGATAATCAATTTTTGGAAACTTTCTATTTTTGGAAACTTTCTATTTTTTTTGGAAACTTTCTATTTTAGGAAACCTGCTATTTTTAGAAAGTTACTTATTATTAAACAACAAGTATAATAATACAAGGAATACAAGTAATACTTAATCAGAATAGACAGAATACATGATAAACACAGTATAAAGCTAAAATCAGTAAAACATGACAGGAACATATAAAACAAGCTAAGATATGATATAAAACCAGTTACGTACTCAGTAATCAGAATACTTATACACGTATATTATTTATGTAGCATTAGTGATACCGAAGTAGGACTCTCTTCCATTCGTCTTCTTCGTTCACTAGACACAAGGTACGGATTCTCCTTCCTTTCAGTATGGACATTCTTCCTTATTAGGATTCCACGTATGCAGCCAACTATTTTCCCCACTATATATTTTATATGTTTTTGAATTGCTTATGTTTTATTAGATACCTAAAGCCATATACATGCATGACCAGCTTCACCTAGTTATAGAGGTACCATAACCATAACACTGGAGGCACCTGTGTTATGACTCCACCACGACGGAGTGATAGCTCGTGGCGTCCCGTCAGCTTTTGGCCATATTATTATTATCAGGTGGGGCGTATGGGTGCATCCTAGTTTACATGTTTTCAGCAGATTATTCAGGTGAATGTGGTGTGTGCCTTGCATCCTTCACAAGGAGCTGATCCCTCCTACCCAAACCAGTATATTAAATTAGAGGCAGCCCCTCTAATTTGCATGACGAGGTCACCCCTCCAAGTATTCATGCACGTTGATATTTCATGACCTATATTGGCTAATGGTAAACATGTTAAACAGTTTTTATAAGATAAACATAAGGCTTTTCAAACTATAAAACCAGTTTTACTAAGTTATGTCAGGTTTTCCAGGACTTAATCAATTTCGCTGCTATATGTTTTACATGCTTATATTATCCTTTCCATTTTTGTATATCCGTGCACTGAGCGTTATGCTCAGTCGTTACTTTCCTTTTTATGTCCCAAAACGGTAGGTACCCAAGGACAGACTCGAGCATTTGGAGGACATGCATAGGATGGAAGCTGCCATAGACTTCTTCTCTTTTTTCCTTCATATACTTATGCTTGTTTAGTCTTTCATTCATTTCATTTGCTTTATTATGTTTGGGCTTATGTTTGGGAACCGATGTTTGATTCCGGTTTTTCCCTATGGTCATGTATGTTTTACTACATAGTACCTTGCATGCTTTGATGACGCACCATAATTACGCGTAACAGTCCACTTATCAAAGTGGGGTGTTACAAAAATTGTAGAAGAACATTAACTAGACGACACATATAGAAGGAGAGCATGGATATTATAAGATCTTAAGAGCATATAGAGAGTCATATAAATACTTGTTCATGGAGAAGATGTTGGTTGATTTCAGCAAAGATGATCCTACAGATTTATACTACTTGATCAAGAAGAAGTATGAATACACTCAGCCTCCAAAGATGGAGTTTATGTTGTTAGAAGAGATGAGATTAATTTTTAAACATAAGAAAGATAGAGACTCAACAACAAGGAAAAGTGATCAATTAGAGATGTTATGAGTCATGTGGAGTACATACATTGCTGATGGATAAAATGAATGTCAACATGTTGGTAGAATTAGAATATCCTCTTACACCTCAACCATCAAAAAGATGTTGAAAAGAAATTTGTGGGTGGAGTTTGAAATTTAAACAACATTCACATTAGTAAGACAATTAGAACATATCATACTTGAAGAAATAGGTGTTTGGAAGCATCCTCCAAACCATAGAAGATCACATAGAGAAACTTGATGATTTGTAGGTAAATATCAAGTTTAGGGGAGGACTGTTGGGATTTGAGTTCTCATATATATTTATACTTAGTGCTGCTAGTGTAAATATTAATGCTACTAGTATAAATATTAGTGTTGCTAAGGATTATGGAAATACAAGCAAGTATTTAGTGTTGCTAATATAGTTGGTTAATGCTACTAGTAGAATGTTTGTGCTACTCATGGAAGATTGTGTTCTAGAAGGATTAGAAGACCAAAGACATGCAAGATACTTCACGTGTTGATCAAGAATACTTAGGCAATAGGTATTATCTATGTTTAGTAATTATCTTGTATTGTATTCTATAAGTTATTTGTTTATCTATGGTAAAGATGGTAAGCCGACCATGACTCCTTAATTTATAAAAGGAGGCCTAGGGCATAAAGTTCGATATATCATAATCGTGTCAAAAGTAAAGTTGATTAGCTTCAAGGTTGTAAACCCTAATACTGGTTAGAGTATTCGTGTTATTATACTTAATAGTATGGAAACTTTGTGGTGATATTTATCGTGTTTAATTTACTCTTCTAAGTATCATAGAGTATATTACGCGTATTATTTTGTATTAACAAGATTTTTACTAAGGTTAACTTGATATAGTCAAGGTAATGTAACTCTCACAAGCTAGAGTAAATCTTTCTTAAATTGGGATCAACACATTTAGACAGGTTTTTCAATCCCAATGCATACAATCAATACTCCCGATCATTTTCGAGAGTTCATGTTTCTCTTCGTGCAATGCATATATGTTTTCAACATCATATGTCATAGGATTTCCTGAATATTCTTCAAATAAAACATATATATGCATTTAACAAATTTAATTAATTATTCGCCTAAAGTACGTTCCATAATTTGCAAGTACTCGTCAAATGCATTAGGTGATGACTCGTATGCCAATTGACGTATTGCGAATGTTATCTTATGAAAAAAATGAATACTTTTCACGCCTGATAATGTCACACCCCACCATGGCGGAATATGGGGCGTAAACTATAGATATCATCACAACATGGCGTGTCTATTGAGAGAACTAAATGAAATTGAAATATCATAAATGGTGACACAAATATCATGACAATATCTCAACAAATGTAGGAGTCTAGGTAAGTAGATAAAATTCCCAACTCTTATTAAAGATACAAATAAAAGAAACATTCACACATAGGTGTCCATGTATCATTTATTTAAAAGACAAAAATAAACTAAGAAGGAACGGGGATCTCCTTCTATATGCATTTCCTACGTGTCTCTAGACCTAGCCACTTATGTTCTCACGCTTAACCTCATTATTACCTGAAAGAGACACTAAAACACGTCAAGAATAATGTTGATGAGAGTCATAGGTTTAGACTCCAACGCCAAAAAATATACATTTCAATACATTGGCTGTGAATCACGACATTCAATAACATTTAAGACAATTGGACAGTGTACTACTATCATGCATAACTATTAAGTACTAAGCGCTCATCCTTTCTGTCCCAGGCTCCAAGCCTTTCCTATCCTTCCTTCCTTCCATGACATATTAGGCGCCCATGCACCTAATAACCAACCTCAAGACCAAGTCTTGTCCCCAAGGCCCAACCTTGTCCTCCTTGATATCAAGTATACTTAAATTAATTAAGTATTCCACATAGCAGTTAAATGTATAAGTAAACACATAATGTCCTGACTAATATACAAAAATATTCACATCAATTTTGTTTAAAAGAACAAGTAACGAGTGTCTCTTCCATCCCATCTAGAAGTGAAAGATAAAGAAAATGGGACTATGAAACTCACCTGATTGAGCTTCTCCAAATATTCCACGCACTAGCGAAAGCTAAACAAATAAATGAATAACATCAAGACATGAACCAATAACTAAAATGGTTCATCAATCTATGATGGACATCTAACCCTCTCCCATATATTTACCTTATTTATATGCTCTAAGCATCCTATTACCCTTCTCTAACAAGTCCTTTACTTAGTTAAGTTCGATACCTATCCCGTTTACATTTCACCTAACACAGTCCTGATATTTAATCCCCAAACTATGAGCGAAACGCCCACCTAACCAAATCCATGCTTTCTTTAAAGAAAACCCGATGCCCTTACATGTGTTAGCTGACTCTCCTATTTTGCCCCAACCTTAAAGCTACTGTTAAGGCCCTGATATATATATATATATATATATATATATATATATATATATATATATATATATATATATATATATATATATATATATATATATATATATATATATATATATATATATATATATATATATATATATATATATATATATATATATATATATATATATATATATATATATATATATATATATATATATATATATATATATATATATATATATATATATATATATATATATATATATATATATATATATATATATATATATATATATATATATATATATATATATATATATATATATATATATATATATATATATATATATATATATATATATATATATATATATATATATATATATATATATATATATATATATATATATATATATATATATACGCTTACCTATCCGAATTTTACTGATTTTGAACATATGAAAAGTTTGTTATGATCAGAGGGTCTTCCACTATCCCAATTGATTAGCCCTCTTACAGATCTCTTATTGGATATATAAACTAACTCCCATGTTTATTTGAAGGTGAAATTGCACTCTAAAGTACCCTAACCATCTTAAAACATTAATTTAAACCCGACTGATTTCAAAACTGTTTTGAACTCCGACTGTTGTAACTTGTGTTTGACCCACTTCTCGACCTCCAACTTAGTCTTCGTTTTTTTGCATTCAAAATCCAACTCAAATAACTTTCCAGGGGTACTTGGTTCGTATCATGAATGTGTCTAGAACTCTAGCTATGATCAAAAAATTGACCCAAAATTCTGCCTAGTTTTTAGTTACGAATTTAATTAAATAAACCTAATTAATTACCCACAACTTAATTAGTTACAAGCCCTAATTATTCTAATCATTGTTTTATCATTAATTTACAGATTTTATAATAAACCCTAACCTAAATCCATCATATAATGATTAAGAATGAATTAAAAACACTTTAATTAAAAAGAGATTAAGATTTACCTATGATTTAAGAAGGCCAAGATTTTTAATGAAAAACCCTAGCTTTTTAATGAATGTCGTGACCCAAAGAGTTTCCAAGAGAAAATTTATGTGTTTTTGAGTTTGTGTAAAACATTATATAGGGTGTGGGTGAGTCCTAGTCCAACCCAATCCCAACTTCCTTTTCCTTGTCCCTTTCTTTTTGATCAGTCGACCACCAACCGACTACCCCCTATATTTTTTTTTAGTTTTTTTTCCTTTTAATTACTTATTATTACACTACTAATGTTTTCTTAAATTTCCTTAATTTATTTCAGCCCTTAAGTCCTCCAAAACCTCAAAACCGTAAAACTAGTCAGTTTTACGTGTATACCGTAAAAGACGTAAAAATATACATTTTTATAAGAACTCTTGAAATATGAAATAAACTAAATAACTAAGTCCTAAATGACTTAAAACCATCCCGTAAATTATTTCCGTGACTAATTACCTTATCCGAGACCTCAAAATGCTAAACCCAAAATTGTAAAAAAATGATTTACTATAATACTTATACGTATATGTAAATTCCCAAAATGATTCCATTTCATTTCATAGTCACTATATTGTGAGCTCATTATCATGAAATATCCGCCCATCGATTTACTTATGAGTATTTCGTACCCATAAACGATGTCCCTTCCAACCTCATTTATACAAAATAACATTTAAACACATAAAACACAAAGTCACACATAAAATAACCTAAGAATGAGACTAAGTGACGAACTTCAAAACCGTAGTTGTCACAGCACTCCCTCCTAATAGAAATCTCGTCCTCGTGATTTACTCCTTAGGATCGTCATTAACAAGTAGATGAGGATACTTGTTCTTCATAAATTCCTCCCGCTCCCACGTGAACTCCAGTGCACGTTTTGAATTCCATCTGACCTTAACTAACGGTATCTTACTTCTCTTAAGTGTCTTGACTTCGCGATCCATGATCCCCGCGGGCTCTTCAACAAAATGAATGCTTGTATCTATGCTTATATCTTCCAACGGTACATGCAAGTCGGTTCTTGCTAAGCACTTCCTCAAGTTCGATACATGAAATACATCATTCACACTGCTCAACTCTTCCGGTAATCTCAACCTATATGCCACTTGTCTAATCCTTTCGATGATTTCAAATGGACCTACGAATCTAGGTGCTAATTTCTCTTTCTTTCCAAACCACATCACTCCTTCCCATGGCAAAGCCTTCAGCATCACCTTATCTCCCACCTCAAACTCCAATGGCTTACGCCTCTTGTCCGCATAGCTCTTCTGTGGATCTCTAGCCGTCTTCAACTTCTCTTTAAGCACTGTTATCACATCCTTAGTTTCCTGAACCATCTTCGGTTCGATTAGCTGACTACTTTCTACCTCCGCCCATAGTAACGGTGATCTTCATTTCCTACCATAAAGTACTTCGAAAGGTGCACACTCTTACTAGTATGGTAACTATTATTGTAGGAAATTCTGCCAACAGTAAATGAGTCTCCCAACTTCCTCCAAAGTCTATCACACACGCCCTTTACATAACCTCTAGCGTTTGTATGGTCCTCTCACTTTTACCATCCGCCTGCGGATTATAGGCCGTACTCATATCAATAACCCCTGAAATTGAGTATATTGAAGTTCGTTTTCTCTCGATTCTTGACAATTTGAAAGTCCTAAAAATCTCAAGTCTTTAATTGTTCTTGGTTGTTAGGGTAGTTGGAAATTCTATGTCTATTTCAATCAACAAGTAAAAAAATGAAAAATATTAAACCTACGTATCTGTAAAACACTTCGCAAATACCAAGTAATATTCACAAAAGTTCAAAATTAAAATGCATAAAAGTAAATGTCCTTGAAAAGTAAGCTAAATGAAAGTACAAGGGTTGAAATGTAAATTTCAGAAACTTTAAGGACCAAAATGTAAAATTCTAACAACTTGTAACAAATTTAACAAACTTAACAAACTGCCTAACCAATTTTATCAAAAACTGAAAGTTTAGGGACTAACAACTTGCAAAACCTAAAAATTAGCCATGAATTGAAACAGTTACAAACCAAAAGGACTAAAGTGCAATTAACTTGTATTATTTATCAAAAACGGGCACAACCAAATGAATAAGCTTGTTAGAGCTTAAAATGGACCAAATAAGCTCTAACTTGTTTTAAAATTCTTAAAATGGAAAAATAGCTAGGTATGCAAAAGGAATCTGCTTAAAAGCTAGTAAAACTCAATTTAGCTTATTTAAATAAGCCAAGAATAAGCAAATTGAAAATCCAGGCATCCACAACTTGATTTTAATGATCAATCTTGTTAAACAGCTTTTAAGAAGAATGGAATGTCTTTCCAATTTGAAAATAATTAACTAGATAAGCTAGAAACTGATTTTAAGCTGAAAAGAGCTTATTTAACCAACGTTGACCAGATTATCCAAAAAGCTGAAAACTTCAAAAATCACTCAAGACATGTTTTTTACAAGATATGTGAAAGAAAATTGATACATTTATGAAGTGGAAATGAAGATCTAAGAAAACAGTCCAGCTTTCATTACAGAAAGTTGCATTTGGTCTCTAGCTTATTAAAAAGCTGATTTCTAGCTGAAAACTGAAAACTGTATAGTTTCCTCTTACAAACATAATCTTTGGATGTTATGCTACAACTAGAAACTGATTTCAAGAAAAATGATCAAGAAATGAAAGTATGCAAGTGATTTGAATAGAGCTAGTTTTCTGATGAAAATGTTAATAAAACTTGACCCCTACTTTTTTCTAGCCAATTGCCTTTTTAACCAATGTTTTGACCTCAAAACTAAACACAAATGTTACCACTGGTTTACTAAATGTAATTGAGCAGGAATAACAAGTTTTTGACAAATTTTAATCACAAATGCTCACAATTCCAAACACCACTTAACAAGACTACTAAGAACTTTTACAAAGCAATTTTGAGTAAAAGTGTGAATCAAGCTATGACTGCTATCAAGAATTTTTATATGACCAAATGAAATGAGTTTTAACTAAAAGCAGGCAAGTAAACAACCTTAACCACAATATGATGTAAATGACCTTAACTAATAAATAACAAAGATGCAAATCAAGTAAACACAAAGTAGAGCTGTAATTACACTAAAAAGTTATCAAACTAACTCAATTACACTAACGGCAAACTATACACATGATCATAGCAGCAGGTAATGTTTACTCTAGGAATTAAGCATGCAATACAATTCAGGGGAACTAAAATCAGAATTATGACACCTTCTAGCTTGAAGCCTCCATTAATGGAGTAGAGGAGTGCTGTACTCTCTAAAACAACTTCCTTCAACCCAATTCAGCTACAATCAACTACCAAATTACCTCCATTAGCTATCTCTGAACCAAATCAACAAGTACTGCTACTAAACTGCTACAATGGGAACTGGAATGAACTGCTAGGCTGAATCAAACTGGATAGCTTCCAAAACGTCTCAAACACACTTCATTGATCAACGTTGATCAATGACATCACAATATAACAACAGTAATGCAGGATTGAGTAGAGTAAATGAAGATGAGAATAGGAAATGAATACTTTTGTGATTTTATTTATTTAGGAGGGAAAAGAGGTTACAACAGTTAACTAACTATCTAACAAACTCTTAAGTGTGTGTCAAACACTTAAGAGTTGTTATCTAACTAAATGTAGAAACAGATTTGAGAGGAAAACTAGAAGTGTGTGTTTTTTCACAATTTTACTACTCTATGAAAATGAAGTGACTAGCTACTATTTATAGAGGTTTGATGATGAGTTGTTGGGGTAGTCGGTGTGTCATGACCAATGAGGAGATGCCAGGTGTCAAGAACTGGTGAATTGTAGATTCCTCATCAAGAACACAAAGGGGTTTTTAAATCCGTTGAACTTCAGTCTAATTCACTTGTGTAGTTGGATTCGTCTTCTTATTTTGAGTCTTTTTCATGTAGGAAGTTTGTTATGAAATGCCTTGTAGCTCATCTTTGATTTTGGGCTTGTTGCTTGAAAGAGATGACACGTGTCATGTTTTAATTGGATACTGGCCTCTCACACGGATCATTATCCAAAAATGGATAAAAGGATTATTGCATGGCTTGTTTTTATTGGTTGAAAGGTGTAATGCGCTTCACTGTTCGGTTATTAAATGAGAGAGTGAGCTGGCAAGTTAGCTGGTAATCCGCACCCTTAATTTCTTGCGTTTTGATTGGCTTAAATGGTAATGACTCGGATTAAGGCCAAAGTATATGCAAATTGACATTTTCAGTCCCTCACTTTAGTAGATTCTTCAATTGAGCTCATTTCTTCATTCCTTTGGCAATTATGGTCCTTTGACTTGTATTCTTGACTTTTTAAGCCCATTGCCTTGTTTGACTTGAAGTTTGACCAAGTTTGACTTTAATCTTGACTTTTCCAAAGTTTGCATATAAGTCCCTCAACTTTTGAATGTTGTCAAGATAGGTCCTTCATCTTCAAATGGCTTGTCATATTTGATCCTTCTCTTGTCTTTTCATCAAAAATGAGCTTGATTTCCTCTTGTTTGCTTGAAATTGTATCCTTATTACCTATTTAAGCACAAACACAAAACATACCACATAATACTGCTTTATAGGATAAAAGTTAGGTATTTTCTATGTGTTTTAGGGTGATTTGTTGGTTAATTGATATGAGATTTTGCTCATATCAAATCTCCTACATTTGAACAATGCCATGACCTCATAGAATGCTATATTTTAAAGCATAAATTTACATTTTCCTCATATTTAACCCACCTTGGCCAATATGGAATGTTTTTACACTACTCTACACTATATGATGCATGATTTTGATTTTATACAATGCAATGCAAAGAAGAACAATTCTATTTATATATATTTTTATTTTTCATAAATGGTTTTGATGGAAAACTCATAAAGAAATCAATGACTTAAATTAGGACTTTGGTACCAGACACTTATCATCCTCAAGTTTCACTTTCCCCATACCAAGCTTAAAAATGGGATCATTGTATTCACAAGTAAAAAGTGCATCAACTTATTCATGACAATTAAATGTGGAACCGGTTATTATTTGAGAAAATTGCTTTTAGGCAAATTTGTCATTATTTGAAGCGTGAAATATAAGAAATGTAAAATCCAAAAATAAGGAAGCACGGTTTTAATCCTAAGTAATCCTCTCATCCATTACATGAAAAACCACTCACAATTAATATAAGTCCGTTTCAAGAGTAATAAGTCATTCGCGTTATGTGTAAAATCCTCATGTCATGCATTAATAAGTAGCTACACACCCGCTAAGGAAAGAAAAATAAAATTCACGTAATAATTTACATCCGCTGCATTTTTTAGACTTTGGATCTTCAATCCCGCAACCCGTCAAGGTAATATTGGATTGGAGCAACTATTAAATCCCTGCAACCCGTCAAGGTAATATTGGAATCTAATAGTTACTATAATTAACACTTCACTGCCCCTCTTGGGAGTCTTGTATTATTATTTTTTTCTTTTTTTTTCTAGCCACTCATTTTTTTAGAAGCCGCTATTATTTTTCTTTATTCCTCACAAAGAAAGTTGAAAATAATAAAAGGAAAAACACCCTCTAAGTATTAAGCATGACATAAGTCTAGTACACATAAAACGTTCTGACTAAGAATCTTAAGACGTACTTATACCAACCACGAATGATTAGTCAAAAATGCATAAGAGACTACAAACCGATTAAAACCGTTCTTGATTATTTATTAACATATATACATTCGAAGAAATTAGAGGCAAAGAAGAAGAAGGGTTTAGCCAGAAGTAATTATCATGAAGTTTATCTATCCCTTTTATACTTGCTTCAACTCTATCATTTCCCATTCTCCACAAATTTAAAATCTTAAATAATGAGAGTAGTGGATTCTTAGCCTAATATACCAATGAAGGACTACATGGTTAAGGATACTAGATATAGAATGCTTGGTTAAGCAAACTTGGGTTGAGTCAAAGTATCCATGGCGGGCCTAATATGTCAAAGAAGTCTAAATTTGTTAAACCATGTTTTTATTAAATTTTTTCTTTTTCAATTTTTCATAAAGAACAAAAGAAGAAATATATACAATGCAAATGTGTTATGCAAATGAAAAATGATTGATGCAAAAATTATGAATGCATATTTTTGGTGGCCAAAGTAGATCAAAAATTTGAAAAATGTTTGAACAATTAATTTCCCAATTATCATGAAGGTCAATGACAAAGTCTAGGGAAGGTCACTTCGATAGAAGACCCCCCTACACTTAAGCTAAACATTGTCCTCAATGTTTAAGAGAATGGAAGTATAAACTTCCCCTACGCTTATAACAATGAATAGACTTTGCTTAACCCAAGCTAAGGAAAGATCAACTATAGTGAATTCATATTTTAAGCACAATGTGTATATGAAAAATCACAATAGTAACGAAGTGAACCGGATACAACGGCCTCCTCCATAAGCTCCAAAGCACGTGATGAGTGAGCAACCCTACAAACAATCATGAAGACAAAAGGAAGGTCTACCCTACACTTCTCATAAACTCTATATCCTTATTTCTAACCTACAACACTCTAAGTCTAAAACCTCTAAACCTAGTTATTCAAGCTTGATTTATGGAGGCTCTAGCTCGACTCATCGCACACTTAAAAGTGTCTAAAACCTATCATGTAGAAGAAAAGTTTTGCCCTTTTTAAGAAAAATCTCCATGATGAGGTAAAGCAAGTTTTCAATTATCAAAACTCCATAAATATTCCCTCGGATCAAATACATAATTAACATCTCACTTATAACACTATCCAACATCTAACTTCCCAAGCAATGGTAAAAAGAGTAAGGTGTTCTTCTCCAAAATGGTTGCTCATATGTTCTTCCAAAGGTGATAAGGTGATTGATAGGTGTGAAAACACCCATCCTTTTACCACTTATTTCTTGCTAAAACAAGACCAAAACGCGTATTTAATATCATTTGTTTGGAATTATGTGTGGTTTGTGTGTTTGTTGTGTTTTCAGAGTCAACCGGATAAATATTGAAGAAAACATGGGATTGCACGGGTTTTATCGAAGTAAAAGACTCAAGACAAAGTCTATTGTCCAAGAGATGCAAAAGATTTGAAGTCAATGGGCCTATTTGAAGATTTATCGCAGAAAAGGACCAAAGATGGAAGATTTACATATGACGAAAGAACTCAAGTCTATTAAACGAAGAAATTAAAAGACGAGTCAAATTTATTCGTCGACAAATCCCGAATCAGAATCGAAAACGTCAACTTTTATGAGAAGACGAGAAGACAAGAAGAAAGGAAGAAAGCCCACTCACCAACCAACCACTAGGCCTATAAATAGAAGAACCCTTCACATTTGACAACTAGCTTTATTTTTCCAGTTCTTTCTTTTTTTCTTTGTTTCGTAGGAAACCACAAACACCCTTAAGGTGTTTGGTAATTTTTCATCTTTAATTCACAAACTTTGTAAGTTTTTAATCCTTCCCTTTGTTTACTTAATCTTTATCTATCAATACAATCGTTCATTTAATCTTGTTCATCTTCATCTTTTTTATTTAAAGTTTAAAGTTCTTATTTAGTTGATTTTAATCTTCAAAAGTAAGTGGGTTTTGTGTTTTTATTGTTTTGATTTGATGTTTATTATTAGTAAATGATTGGTGATTAGTTTTGTTTAAGTTTTGGTTAAAAACTTGGTTGATTTTGGCTTAGAATCGTGTTCTTAAATTGTTATTGTTCTTCGAGTTCTTCAAATCCCCAGATTCGGCGCTATTTGATACAAGAGATTTTGATAGGGGCTCAATTGCATTACACGACAACCGAAAAAGAGCTTTTAGCTGTTGTCTATGCCTTTGAAAAGTTTTGCCCCTATCTTGTCCTTTCTACCACCATCGTGTATACCGATCATTCCGCGTTGAAGTACTTGTTAACTAAACAAGATTCTAAACCAAGACTTCTTCGTTGGGTTTTGCTACTTCAAGAATTTAAAATCGAAATTCGTGATAAGAAGGGAGCTGAAAACCTAGTCGCGGATCATCTCAGTAGACTTGAGGATCCTTATCAAGGGGATCATCCGAACAAAGAGATCAATGACTCTTTTCTCCTGGAGACCTTAATGTCTATCAACTCGAATCAAGATGAAACCCCGTGGTTTGCGGACATTGCAAACTACTTGGCGGGTGGAATTCTTATTGACGGGTTAATATCCCAGCAAAAGAAAAAGTTCTTCAAAGACATTAAGACTTACTTTTGGGATGACCCGTATCTCTTCAAACAATGCGCTGATTTGTATATTCACCGATATGTTGATGGACCGACAGCTTTAGACATTCTCGAAGCTTTCCAAAAAGGACCCACCGGTGGTCACTTTGGTCCCAACTACACCGCCAAAAAAGTGTTTGACTCGGGATATTATTGGCCCACCATTTATCGTGATGCTCACGAGATGGTTAAACATTGTGATGCTTGCCAAAAACAAGGCAAGATCATACATAAAGATGAGATGCCTCAAAATTTCATACAAGAATGTGAAATCTTTGATGTATGGGGTATCGACTTTATGGGGCCATTCCCTTCATCTAAAGGAAACAAATACATCCTTGTAGCCGTTGACTACATTTCTAAATGGGTTGAAGCCAAAGCTTTACCCACTAACGACGTAAGGGTGGTTTGTAACTTTTTGAAGTCGCTATTCGCTAGATTCGGTGTGCCTCGTGCCATTATTAGTGATCTCGGGACTCATTTTTGCAATGACCAATTCGCAAGAGTCATGGCTAAGTATGGTGTCAATCATCGTCTTTCCACCGCATACCACCCACAAACTAATGGCTAGGCTGAAATATCCAACCGAGGGTTAAAGTGAATTCTTGAACGAACCGTGGGAGAGCATCATGCCTCATGGGATGATAAACTTGATGATGCTCTGTGGGCTTTTCGTACCGCATACAAGACTCCGATTGGTTGTACACCATATCGTCTCGTGTACGGAAAGGCATGCCACCTCCCCATTGAGTTGGAGCACAAGGCTTACTGGACCTTGAAATGGGCTAATTTCGACATCAACAAAGCCAGTGACCTACGCAAAATCCAACTCAATGAGCTCAATGAACTCCGGAATGATGCTTATGAAAATTCTTTGATCTATAAGGAAAAGACTAAGCTCATTCACCACTCTAAGATTAAAAACCGAGAGTTCCAAGCTGGAGACAAAGTTTTACTCTTTAACTCTCGATTGAAAATCTTTTCGGGCAAGCTGAAATCTCGTTGGTCCGGCCCATTCACCATTGCCCAAATTTTTCCATATGGTACTCTCGAGCTCGCTCAACCTAATGGACCTAATTTTAAGGTGAATGGCCAACGAGTGAAGTTGTATTTTGGTGAGGACATCTCTCATGAGATGATTCCATCCCTCACGATGTTTCCCATGAACTAATTTTGGGTCGAGTCAGGCTCGTGACTCGGTTATCAAAAACAAGCGCTCCTCGGGAGGCAACCCGAGTATCTATCCTTTTCCGTTTTACCTCCTAAGTGTAGGGGGACCTATATAGGTTGTTTGTTTTTTTGGTAATGGGTTACCCCGGTAAATATATTAACCAAAAAAACGTTTAAATACAAAGGAATGTGGCTGAGATACCACATTAACCTCAAGCTACATGCAGCTTGTTAACAAAGACTATGAAACATCAAAAGCCATAACCGAATCTAGAAGACAAACAGTAAACTAGATAAAAACCAAGATGTGAACATGAAACCGCGCTCACTCTTCAGCATCCAACTCCACCATGATAGGAGCAGGATGAATCCAAATAAGTCTGCCTCCTTAAAAAACCTTACCAAAGAAAACCCAGTGGGAAAAACCTTGGACAAGGAAAAAAGAGTACAACACTCACCCGGCACACCTATCATGGAACAAATCTAGAGCTCGGCACCCTCCATTTGTCAAGCAGCAAACTTGACCTGGTAGATAATTTCTTGAAACGGAAAGAAATCAACTTCAAGCGAATAGTATCACACAGAATCTGAAATAACTGATCAACAGACATCCGCTTCTTCTTGAATAGTCTTAAATTACGTTCCATCCAAATAAAATAAGCAGTAGCAGCCAACACAAGACGAGCAAGAATGCTAACACATGATTTCCCATTCGAAATTGAAATAACATGAGCTAATATATCATCAATACGAGGTGGGACAGTATCCATACCACACAAGGTCCGAACCTTAGACCAAACCTGCACAGAATAAGAACATTCAAAGAAAAGATGGTCATGTGAGTCCTGCACCAAACTACATAAAGGACACCGAAGAAGGCTTAAATCCACCAACGGGCCAACATCCCATTGTTTAAGCCTATCCTGTGTCTTCAATTTCCTTCTAACCACCAGCCACAAATTAATAGAATGACGAGGAATACAATGAGAAAACCAGACAGCTTTATACCAATTTACTTCCATAGCCCGATCACGTATGGAATCCCAAGCTAACGCCACAGAAAACGGCCGTGAAACACCACTAATATCCCTCGATAGCAACTCATCTTCTTTGTCATCATTAATAATAGGCACAGGTATAGAAACAATATTTGGAAATCTAGTATTCCAATCCTGCGGCCACTGCCAAGCACCATCAACGATAAGATCCCTCACCTTATTAGATAAAGAGAACCCCGATCTATTGATATTACGGACCGTGAGGATGTCCCATAGAGGACATAAATCTGCCCAATTATCAAACCACATAGAAGCAACTCTACCATTATTAATATTATACCATACAAACTTACGAACACGTGATCTGATTTGGAGAAGTTTTCTCCAGCCCCAACTCATGTCTCCAATACAAGGAACATCCCAAAAGCTTCTATCCTTTAACTTATAAGAATAGATCCATTTGACCCATAAAGAATCTTTACGAGTCAACATACACCAAATATGAGAAACCATTAAAGCAGCATTAAAATCAGAAAGCTTACGAATACCAAGGCCACCTTCAACAAAAGGATTACAGACAGAGTCCCAAGAAACTTTAGCCTTACCCTTCTTCATTTCACCTTGACACCATAAGAAGCCTCTCAAAAGCTGCTCCAAATCATGAATAATCCGCACAGGTAAAATAAAGACTGACGCCCAGTAAATATGCATAGAAGATAGGACTGAACGAACTAATTGGAGTCTTCCTGCTAAAGAAAGAAATTTATTGCGCCAATCATTAACTCTACTCTCAAGCTTTTCTACAAGGACCTTACAGTCCCTATACAGAAGCCTGGAAGAGATTAGAGGAACACCAAGGTATCGGACAGGTAACTCGCCTTCAGCAAAAGGCATTATATGTAAAATAGTGCTTTTAACAGCAGCGGAAACATTGCAGAAGAAAACAGTGCTCTTAGGGATACTTGGAACCAAACCAGAAGCAATTTTAAATTCCTCCAAAGCATCCATAATAACTTTCACAGAACCCAAATGACCCCTGGCAAACAAGAAAAGATCATCTGCAAAGCAAAGGTTAATAATTCGTTGTTGCTCACACCGGTGGTGGAAATAAAAGTCACCAGCATCAAGAACCCTTCGCTGCATCATGAGAGAAAGAACTTCCATAACCAAAGTAAAAAGATACAGAGATAACGGATCACCTTGTCTAAGACCTCTATTTCCTTGAAACCACCCATATAAATTACCATTGATACAAATCGAATACGACGTAGTAGAAACACATGTCATAATCCAATCAACCATTATATGATGAAAACCAAACCCAATCAGAGTGTTACGGAGAAACTGCCAATCCACCGTATCATAAGCTTTTTGAATATCAACTTTAAAAGCACATCTTGGCGGACCAGAATTTCTATGATAGTTTCTCATCAATTCCTGCGTCAATAATATATTATCCGAAATCCTGCGGCCCGGAACAAAAGTTGATTGATTAATATTAACCAAAACCCCCAAATCCCCTTTAATACGGTTAGCAATAATCTTGCTAATGCATTTAAAGATAACATTACAACAAGAGATAGGGCGATAATCAGTAATCTTGTTACGAACAGTAACCTTAGGGATAAGAGCAATAATAGTATGATTAACCTCTTTAAGTAGTTTTCCGTTAGAGAAAAATTCCCGAATAGCACAAGTAAAATCAGCACCCACAATATCCCAAGACTTCTTAAAGAAAGCAACAGTAAAACCATCCGGCCCAGGGGCTTTGTCATCACTCATAGAAAAAATAGCACTTTTAATCTCAGAATCAGAGATAGCACGAACCATGTGGGCAGCTTTCTGAGGACCAATCTTGCGAACAAATAAGTTAGAAGTATTAAATTCACCTGAAGCACTTGATTGACCAAGAAATTGCTCATAATGAGCAACAAAAGCACCAGGCACAGCACCTCCCTCATGAAGAACATTAAGAGAATCACGAACCATTTCAATACGATTACTAGCAACCCTACTCTTAACCGAATTATGAAAGTACGCAGTGTTAGAGTCACCTGCCCTATATAGGTTGTTTGTGTTTGTGTGGTGATGTGATTACAGGGATGAAAGCACTTTTGGAACCATTGAAGAACCGTGCTCCCGTGTTATCCGAAATCCGGTTCTATCTCTCAACTATCGTGATTCAATTTTCATCATACTCACATTTGAAATTGATCACGTTAGTCGTCTCTTCCTTAGCTTGATTTAACCAACGTGCACAATGTCATAAGTGTAGGGGAGACTTTTCCCACATGCTTAAACATTGAGGACAATGTTTATATTAAGTGTAGGGGAGACTTCTATCAAAGTTTTAAGTGGACTTTTCCATGAAAATGCCTTCATTTAACCGGAAAATCATCTTTTTCAGCATTTTTCAAATTTTTAATTAACTTTGGTCATATAGTCGTAATTTTTAAATTTTTATCGTTGCTTTCATATGTATATATCCCACAATAAAGTCAAAAATATTAATAAAGTGGTGTAGCTAGTTTTGAAGTCTTCGACATATTAGGCCCGTTGCGATTATTTTGACTCAACCCGAATAGACTTATCCAAGTTTATTCGAGCAAGTATCCTTAACCATGTAGACCTTAATTGGTTTATTAGGCTAAGCATCCACGAGTCTCATTACTTGAGATTTTAAATTGTGGAGAACGAGAAATGATAGAGCCAATTATAAGTCGGTATTCTTGCACAAGCACACTTGGTGTGATTATTTGCCTATTCTCTCATCACTTGCTAATAATTTATCTGCAATAAGTAAGGTCGTACGATTTTATTGGATAACTTAGCTTCTAGCCCAAGATCGTTTAAAAGTTGCTCGGTAATGATAAGAGTTCATAGCCAAGGCATAACTTATGAAGCGGGGCGCGAAGATTGGCGAGTCCGAAAAGGCCCTAACAAGGAATGAGGATTCCATTTTATTGCTAAAGATCCAAGGTGATGTGAAAAGCATTATTCCCAAAATCAATATGAAGGATCAAGACTCACGACGAAAAGCAATCAACTCCCATAAAGATCATGGAGAAATCTATCAGAAAAGACCCTAACAAGATATGAGGATAAACAGATCCAAGTCCGAAAAGGAGGCGGATCGTTGTATCTCAACATCCCAAATAACGATTGAAGAAATAATGATGAAGTCGTGGTCAACAAAGTTGGAGTATCCCTCAAAAGTCTCAAAGTGAAGAAACTCTATTAACGAAGAGAAGACCATTATCTCAAGAACGTCTCTCAAGATATTAAGTATGAAGTACATGCCAAATATCGGCCCGAGAAAGGTCTCAAATCGTGAAGCGAGTTATGCCAAGATATGAACTTTTTGATATCCCAAGAAGCAGTTTTAAGAGATTTTGTCCTTTATCTAACTATTAATCAAATCGTCCTACTTTGCTTTCAGCCTAAATAAACTATCGAAATAAGTCCAAAAATGCATCTTCATGATCATTCTAAGACAAAAATAAAATATAAGAGATACACCTAGGAATAAGGGAGTTTAAGCATATAATTAAGCCATGTGTGTAAGTGTTTGTTTTGTTAACTAATAATAACAATGATCTCGTTTTTAAGCTTAGTTTGGGGAACGTGAAACTTGAGGGTGATAAATCTTCGCAGCACTGAAGCCCTAATGTAAGTCCTTGATCTCTTTGCAAGTTATTTCCATGTAGCTATTTTTTCTAGTGAAAATGGTTTTCTATCCTTTTGTTTCCTTTAAAGTTTTAATTTCTCTTAGTACTTTAATTTTTGTTTAGAAGTATGTTAATAAGGCCAAGGTTGATTGATTATGAGAAAAATGTAAAATTGCTTTATCACTAAGCATTGCATGAGGGCATGGCAATGGTTAAGTGTAGGGGATTTGATAGGTGTGAAAACACCCATCCTTTTACCACTTATTTCTTGCTAAAACAAGACCAAAACGCGTATTAAATATCATTTGTTTGGAATTATGCGTGGTTTGTGTGTTTGTTGTGTTTTCAGAGTCAACCGGATAAATATTGAAGAAAACATGGGATTACACGGGTTTTATCGAAGAAAAAGACTCAAGACAAAGTCTATTGTCCAAGAGATGCAAATGATTTGAAGTCAATGGGCCTATTTGAAGATTTATCGAAGAAAAGGACCAAAGATGGAAGATTTACATATGAGGAAAGAACTCAAGTCTATTAAACGAAGAAATTAAAAGACGAGTCAAATTTATTCGTCGACAAATCCCGAATCAGAATCGAAAACGTCAACTTTTCTGAAAAGACGAGAAGACAAGAAGAAAGGAAGAAAGCCCACTCACCAACCAACCACTAGGCCTATAAATAGAAGAACCCTTCACATTTGACAACTAGCTTTATTTTTCCAGTTCTTTCTTTTTTTCTTTGTTTCGTAGGAAACCACAAACACCCTTAAGGTGTTTGGTAATTTTTCATCTTTAATTCACAAACTTTGTAAGTTTTTAATCCTTCCCTTTGTTTACTTAATCTTTATCTATCAATACAATCGTTCATTTCATCTTGTTCATCTTCATCTTTTTGATTTAAAGTTTAAAGTTCTTATTTGGTTGATTTTAATCTTCAAAAGTAAGTGGGTTTTGTGTTTTTATTGTTTTGATTTGATGTTTATTGTTAGTAAATGATTGGTGATTAGTTTTGTTTATGTTTTGGTTAAAAACTTGGTTGATTTTGGCTTAGAATCGTGTTCTTAAATTGTTACTGTTCTTCGAGTTCTTCAAATCCCCAGATTCTGAACGAAGCCCTATGTTCCGAATCAAGGTTTTCAGCAAGTATTCCGAACCAACATTTTCCTTGAATTGTTCTGAATCAGTGTTCGTTCATCCGGAATAATTAATATTCCGGATGAGTCTTTATGTTCCGAATCAGTTCTATTGAAAGTTCCGAATCAGTGTTTTTAAAAGTTCCTAATGAAAGGGTTTTGAAAGTTCCGAATGAAAGGTTTTTAAAAGTTCCGAATGAAAGGTTTTTGAAAGTTCCGAATGAAAGGTTTTTAAAAGTTCCGAATCAATGTTTTTTTTAAAAGTTCCGAATCAGTTTATTTTTAAAAGTTCCGAATCAGTTTATTTTTAAAAGTTCCGAATCAAGTTTATTTTTGAAAGTTCCGAATCAAGTTTATTTTTTAAAGTTCCGAATCAATGTTTTTTTAAAAGTTCCGAATCAGTTTATTTTTAAAAGTTCCGAATCAGTTTATTTTTAAAAGTTCCGAATCAGTTTATTTTAAAAGTTCCGAATCAGTTTTTTTAAATGTTCCGAATGAAGGATTTTTATATATTCCGAATGAAGGTTAATGTTCCGAATGAAGCTTTTGTTCAAATGTTCTGAATGAAGGTAAATGTTCCGAATGAAGGTTTTGTTTAGTATATTCCGGATCAAGCCTTAACATTCCGAATCAGTGACTTTTTCTGAGTTTAGGTAGTTAACTGTTTTATTTTAATTCAAGTTTTATTCTTATTAATTGCTTTTAGTTTATCTTTATTTACTTTACGCATTTACCTTTTTAGTAGAATAGAAAACCAAACCCGTTTTTAGTAACCAAGAACAACTATTCCACTTTGAACCGTGATCGATTCGAGAAGATACCGAAAATAAAAATTGAACCCCTATCAAAATCTCTTGTATCAGTGATACTCTCAAATCTCTCACAAGTGTTCCTTTTGTTGCATCAGGCGGATACTGAGATGGTTTAGCAAGCTCTATACCAGGATCAAAAATCCGTTCCTTGATGGGAAAACAACAAGTGGTGGCTGCCTTAGAAGATTCTCCCTTGTAGGTCACATGGTGAGAGAAAGGTTATGGAGTAATGGGTAACAACAAGCTCTTGGAAGGAACCATGATGACTTGTTTTCTTTTATCACTTTGAAAGGTTGAGGTGGACAAGGAAGAAGGTAAAGGATCTTCATATAATAGAGATTCTAGAAAGAGTATGTCCCCCTCCTCATCAATATATCCAAGAGTGTACTCAAAAGGGATATCAACCTCTAAAAACTCATCACTCTCATCCATGATAGAATCCTCCTCATCACCATAAACATAATAGATTGGTCTATCAAAGATTGGTGATTCCTCAAAACTTAAGGAAGTGTGATCATCAAAGAATGGAGAGTCACAAGTGGAGAGCTCATCATCACTATAAGCATCATATGTTGGTGAATCACAAAGAAGAGATTCGTCATCACTAAAATCCTTATTGATGTCTTTATCATGGTGGAAAAGTGGGTTATCATATGAGGTTTCAAAGAGAGGATTGGAATGAATCACAAAATCACCAAAGTTAAGCTCTTTAGGTTCATGAAAATTCAAGGATGAGGTAATAGAAGCAATGGTCTCAACATAAGAAAGGTCATAATCTCCACTTGAGCAAGCTTCATAAAAATATTCATCAAAAACTTCATCAAGGATATCATCTTGAGTTTCCTCCTCATTCACAACATCAATATGCTTCACTTTTTCGGGCTCATTAGATTTCTTTGACAAATTTCCCATGTTAAACCCAACTCTCTCATCTCCTACCCTCATTGTAAGTTCTCCTTCCGCCACATCCATAAGAGTCCGACCCGTTCTTAAAAATGGCCTACCAACAATCAAAGGAACTCTCGGATCCATATCATAATCAACCACCACAAAATCCGCGGGAAAGGTAGATCTATCAACCCCAACAAAAACATCCTCCGCAATTCCCACCGGATAAGCTATAGTACGGTTGGCCAACTCAAGAGTCATCTTAGTAGGAGTGAGCTCGGGAAGTGAAAGTCTTTTCCAAACCGATAATGGCATGAGATTTATGCTTGCCCCTAAATCCGCTAATACCATGCTTAGTAGGCAACTTCTTAAGCTAAACCGCGGAGCAATTTTTATTTAAGGAAGCATTAGGCAAATCCACCAATTTCTCCTTGTTAGAAAGTAAGTCCTTGATCATCTTAGCAAACTTAAGCATATTGGCTAAGGCTTCCGCAAATGAGATGTTTATGTTGAGTTGCTTGAACATCCGCAAAAATTTTGACACTTGTATATCATCTTTGTTCTTAAGCTTTTCTTTTCTCAATCTTGACGGGGAAGGGAGACTTGGTTTTGGTTGTGGTTGAGTAGTTGATGAAGGATTTTGTTTGTTGGGTTCTCCATTGATAGGTGTGGAAGTTAAAGGAGTAGGAGGTGTAGGTGTTGAAGTTGTAGAACTTGAGGATTGCGAACTAGATGTAGAAGGCTTATCACCAGATGGAATCATAGTAGGCTTTACCAAAGTAGGTTTGGGTGGTGAAGGATCATTAGTCGTTTTTACACTTCTTGTTGTGATAGCATTGACATTGGCACTCGTGTTTGTTTGTGTGTTAGAAGGTAAAGCCCCTTGTGGTCTTTGATTAAATGACATTAAAATCCTCTTGGTAGACTCCTCATTTATCATTCTCATTTGCTCTTGCATTCTCTTCTCACTTTCACGAATTCTCCTTTCAACATACTCATGATTATCATATTGCCCATATCCTTGATTTTGAACTTGAGGGTATCCTTGATTTGGGAAGGGTGGGAGTGGTGGATTAAATCCTTGATTGGGCGGGTGAAAGTTATTTCCTTGATTGTGAAAGTTGTTGGGTGATTTATAATTGTTCCCTTGGAATTGTGGCCTTGGTCCTTGGTTCCTTTGTAACAATTGAGGGAGATTGGGTTGAGTACGGTTGGGTGGATGGGGTGGGAATTCGGGTGGAGCAAGGTAGTTTTGAGACTTGTAAGAAATGTTGTTTTGATTGATGTTGGGTTTGAAATGTTCTCTATGTTCGTCTTGGTAAGCATAACACTCAACTTGATAACCTTGAAATTTATAACATTTTTGGTAGGAATGGGATGGGGACCTCCACAAGTCTCACATGAAAGAGCAATAGCATGCACATCATTGGTTGAATTGTTCAAGGAAAGGCCCTTAAGGGTTTGGATTAATTCTTGATTTGACTTAAGATTCATGTCTTGATTCCTTTCCATTATTTTGAGTATCTCTTGGTGACTCTTGAGGAATTGGTTATCACAAGGTGTTTGAGAACTATCTTACACAACATGAACCCTTTCATCAAATTGTGTGTTAGTTTGCACCATTGATTTGGTCTCAATAATGTCCCAAGCTTCTTGAATGGATTTAGCAAGAATATTTCCACCCGCGGAAGAATTGAGTGAATCTTGGTGATGAGGTCTTAATCCATTATAGACAGTATTGATTTGGTTAACTTCATTGAATCCATGATTTGGGCATTTTCTCAATAACTCCTTGAACTCCTCCCAAGCATCACTAAAGGTTTGACTAGGTTTTTGTTGAAAGCCGATAATTAGATTCCTCAAAGCTGTGGTCTTAGATGGGGGAAAGAACTTGTTCAAACACTTCTTAGTGAAATCATCCCAAGTAGTAATGCTCTCGGGTGGTTGTGTATCTAGCCAATACTTGGCATTGCCCTCTAGTGAAAATTGTATCAATATCAACTTAATGGCATCATAGGGAACTCCATTGTACTTAATGGTGTTGAAAAGAGCAAGAAACTTCTTAAGGGCATGTGGATTATCATTAGATCTTACAAAAAATGGTGTGTCTGAAACCAAGTTAATCATAGATGTCTTAAGCTCAAATGTGTTTGCGGGAATCTAGGGTATCTTAATAGCACCGGCATATCCTTGCACATTGGATTGCAAGTGCTCCATCAAAGGTCGAGTGTCAACGCCGGTCATGGCTTCTTGTTGTGTGTGGATCAAAGCACGATTCTCGGGATCGGCTTGATGGACGGTGGTGTTTTTACTCTTTCTCTTTTTCTTCCTTTTGGGAGGAAGGGGTTGTACACCAAATGGTATTTGTGCACGCCCGCGGGTGAGCATGCAACTCAAATCAAGGAGTGAGAGAGAAGCTCTCGTTCGACTTTGAAGAAGAAGGGATTATCCTCCTCGAGATTTAATATGAAATATCCACAAGAAAGTATAATATACGTAAGTACTACTTGGGTGCAAGACCCCCAATCAAGCCTTCCTTCTTAGAATACGCACTAGTGAACGGGGGTAATAACTGGTTTTTTGCCAAGTATAAAAATTTGTTCGTCTCGATTCAATTCGAATTGATTTCCGGTTCAAAGTGTGACTCAGTCGTTTTTGGTTAACAAAAAGAAAGTTTTGATTATCTATTTCTAAGTAAAAGTTAAATGCGAATAGTAATAAAAATAAGCTAAAAACCAATTAACTAAAAATAACGAAACAATATAGATAATAAAACATGAATTTAAAACGAAACAATTAATAAAAATAAAACTAAAAGACGAAATTAACTATCGACTCGAAAATAAAGTTTACTTAATGAAAAAGGAGAGAATACAACTAAAATGGTACTTTAAAGCTAAACGAGGCAAAACTTAAAGCAGGTACTAAATAAAAGATAAAACTTGAACTTTACGAAAAAATATTAATTTTGAAAATAGACGAAAAATTCAACTAAAAACACGTAACTATCAAAATAAAAATTGGAACAACTTTCAGATAAAACTAAACAATTACGGAACAATACTAATAAATAAACAAGCTAGCAGGCAAGCAGCTGGAAGCTGCCAACTAGGCACCACAGTTGGCGGGAAACTAGTGGAACCAGGCAGGCGGCTCAACTTTTTCGGAATAAGAACAGTAAATTTCGGAATTTCCATTTCTTCGCAATAAAAGTTTTTTCGGAAAAATGAGTTTTTCCTAAAAATGAGTTTTTCCCAAAAAAATGATTTTTTTCCCAAAAAATGAGTTTTTCCCAAAAAATGAGTTTTTCCCAAAAAAAGTGATTTTTTCCCAAAAAACAAGTTTTTCCGAAAAAGTGAGTTTTTCCCAAAAAATGAGTTTTTCCCCAAAAAAATGAGTTTTTCCCAAAAAGTGAGTTTTTCCCAAAAAAATGAGTTTTTTCCCAAAAAATGAGTTTTTCCCAAAAAATGAGTTTTCCCCAAAAAAGGAATTTCGGAATAATGGTATTTTCAGAGAAATGACTAATTTCAGAAAAACAAGTAATTCAGAGAAAACTAAATTCAAAAAAAGGAAATCTTCGGAATGTTAAAACCCTTTAGCGAAGATATGATGGACAGATACAGTAACATTAAAAATTCACGAAATAAGCTAAAAATAAACACAAATCAAATAAGCAATTAACTAAAACTTAATCTAAAACACTTTTAAGAAAAACTAATTTAGCCACAAATCAAAAACTTCAAAAACACCAATAAAACTAAAAATTAAAAATCAACTTTTAATAAAATAAACTAATAAAAACACTTAATTAAAAATAAGCAAAATCAAACAATAAGCATCAAACACCATAAGCTATCAAAATCAAACACATAAAAACCCATAAACATAATCAACCAAACGCATCAATAAATCAATAAACATTAAGATTAAGCAACTACATGATCATCTAAATCAACACAACATTAATAAAAAAGAAAGGAAGAATGAGAATGATTAATTGAAAAGCTTGATTAAGATTAAGATTAAGATCTAATACAAGATTAATGAAAAAAAAGAAAACATGAAATAAAAGATAGAGAGAGAAAGTGAAAACTAGAGAGAGAAAGTAAATCTACACTACTCCTAATCTAAACTAACTAACCTCCTCCTAATGACACATTAGGAGGGTATTTATAGGAGGAGTAAAATGTTGGTGCTTTCTTCCTTCTTTCTTCTTGTCTCGACTCGATTTAAATTCTTTGTCTTTCTCGACGTCGTCTCGGGATTTGTCTATATAATTTGAACTCGTCTTATAATTTTCTTCTTTAATTAGACTTGGTTCTTCGACTTCATTAAACTTCCGTCTTTAGACTTTTTCTTCGATAAATCTTCAGAATAAGCCTTGGACTTCCGTTCTTTTTGAACTCTTGTTCTTTTGACTTCGTCTTTTCTCGTTTTCTTGGATAAAAGCCCGTGAAAGCCTGTGTTTTCTTCCTTTTTCATCTTTTGGTCCTAAAACAAAAAAAAACACAAACCACGTATAATTCCGACATTTACGACATAAAATACACGTTTTGGCTTGGTTTTTATTATAATTAAGTGGTAAAAGGATGGGTGTTTTCACACCTATCAAATCCCCTACACTTGACCATTGCAATTCCCTCATGCAATGCATTAGTTACAAAGCAAGATTTACATTTTTAATCATAATTAACCCACCTTGGCCTTTATTAAACATAAGACATAATTAAAGGAAGAAAAAAAATTAAGAGATTAAAGACTTACATTAAGGTTTTGGATTGTAATGAATATTTATCACCCTCAAGTTTCACGTTCTCCATACCAAGCTTAAAAACGAGATCATTTTTATTATAAGTTAGCAAACTAACAATCACCAATGTGGCCCAATTATTTACTTAGACTCCCTTATTCCTAGGTGTACCTCTTATATTTTATTGTTGTCATAAATGATCACGAGGATGCATTGTTGACTTATTCCGATAGTTATTAAGGCTGAAAATAAAGTAGGACGATTTAATCAATAGTTAGCTAAAGGACAAAATATTTTAAAACTGCTTCTCGGGACCTCATAAAGTTCATATCTTGGTGATTGTGGTAAATTACGTCTCTTGTTTAGGAAAACAAAAGAGCGTAAATGAGCGGTAAGTATTAAACAAATGATTTAGGAAAATCAAGTGTTAATGACCCGTTTAAGTTCATTTCCCAAGGAGGTATATGTGTGTGACTAATATGTAACAAGATTTGAGATTAATATTTAAGAGAAGGGGATGAGAAAATAGAATGACGAAGACGTGAAATTAATTACTACGACGACTAAACGTAAAACCGTAAAAAGAGTTAAAATAAAAACTAATTCTAAAAATTCCCAAAAAATTTCCAAAAATCAAATTAAATAAACTAAGAGTTTACCAATGATCAAAACTTTTTCAAACCTTTTAATTAGTTAAATATTAATTTTTAAATGCTAATTAAAGCCCTAAAAATCAGATTAAGTATCAAAAAGCCCAAATAAAGATTTTTCAATTGGTAAACCTCTAAAATGACCTAAAAAGATTAAAGACTATTTTTATAAATTTTTAAACTAATAAAAACTATTTAAAATGATTTAAAAACTACTTAAAATTAAAATAATTATAAAAATAATTCTAAAGATGATAAAATTAATCTAAGAGTTGCAAAAATCCTATTTTAATGTATTAAAGCTAAGAAAAATATAAAAAGTGCAAAAATGTGAAATTTGAAAAATAATAATAAAAATCCAAAAATTATAAAAAAATCTAAAAACTTGGAAACTAGTTTATTTTAACCTAAATAATCAGAAAATGAAAGTGAAATTACCAAATTACCCCTAATGGGCCCCCAAATGGGCTAAAACCAAAAACAGTCAACCTTAACGGGCTTTTGGGCCCAAAAAGTCAAACTAGGCCCAAATGACCTGAAAGAGCCCTATCTGACTCAAAATTTAATTCTAAGCACAAAAGTCTAAAGGCCCAAAAGCTGGTATTGAGCTTATCACAGCTTAAAAGGTCAACAGCTTATTCTTATTGGGCTAATAAGCCCATTAAGCAATAAGCCAATGTCATAAGCTCTGGTTAAACACAACCTTCTTTTGAGATGCCTAAGAGATATGTGAAAAGCAATTTTGAAAAAGCACACTCAATAAGCCAGAAATAAGCAAAGTAGAAATCCACAAAACGAAAAATTAGTCGGGTTAGAGTTCTAGGCTGTTTCAGAAGCTCTGGTTTGTTGCAAAAGCTCACAAATAGCTTAACTAAGAATAATCAATCAAGAAAATCACAAAAAGCCAAGTAGAATAAGCTGTGTGAACCAATAAGCTGGCTGAAAAAGCCAAATAAGCTAGTTTTCTAGCAAAAGCTTAACCAAAAGACTTGTAACCTTCCAGATTTGTTATTAAGCTGAGAAAAATGACACCTATTACAAAAGCCAAGTTGCTGCATGTACCAATAAGCAATTCTCAAAAATAAGCCAAATTGTGCTTATTTGACCAAAAGTCAAAGTGCTCCAAAGTTCACCAAATGATCAGGGATGGTTTATAGGCTTGTTAAAAGCAACTTTTGTGAAGAACTCAAGGAGGAGTCCTTGTGAATCAAGTGGTCAGTTGACCAAATGATGACTAATTTTGGCAAAAAGGGCTTAATAAGCAAGTTAGCTTATAAGCCAACAATAAGGCACACCAAATAGAAAAAATCACTCACAAGCAGCACAATATCAAGTTCCAAGCAACAAAACAACAAGGCATACACTAGAATCACAAATGCAAGGACAAAATGAGGTGGTTACTTTGCTGATGCAAATGACCACTTCAGCCAACTTTGATAAGCTCTAGCACCTTCAATAAGCCACCAAATTCAACAAACAGATAATGCATAGATAGCTTATCACCTAAACTCTTCCCAAACCTGATTTCAGACCTTAGATCCAACAAACAACGATTTTATTGGATCTGATGTGTTTGACCAATTCAAAAACACTTTTTATCAGATTATTGCAAAACTTAAAATCCTTTTTCCAAACCTTTTGAAACTTAACCAGTGACTAAAATCTATTGTATATGACTTGTTTAGACCTCCCAAACCTTAAGAACTAAGGGAACAAGGCCACCAGGCCTTATTAACCCAAAGTCCCAAACAGCTTTTTATAAGCCCTTTTCAAATAAACTTCTTATTTCTACAAACAACCTACTGATTTTATAGATCAAATAGCTCAACAAGGTGAAAACTAACAGATATCAACTATAAAACACAAAGCACAAACACAAAATCAACAAATCACATAGCAAAGTATAAATCAGACCATAACATGTGATTTTTTAGAGGAATCTTAACAAGAGGTTATACCTATCCTACACAACATCCTAGGAGGATCAGCAATGCTCCTTGGACCTTGTTCAACAACTAGAACAAGACCAAGGTACTTCAACAAAGGAGATGATGACTGCCTTGGTTGATGTTTCAAAGTAGAAACTCAAGGACTTGATTTCTTCAACACAAGCAACAAACAGCCCAACCAAAGGCTCAAACCCCTTCACAAGCTTGGTGTAAACAAGCTTGTAAGATCTTATGGCTTTTGGTTAAGGATTGGTACAAGTAATATATCAAAAACAGATGACTGATTTCAAGTTATTTTCAAACATGAAAACCTTACCAAACATAAACGTCCTAAAACCACAAGATTTAAGCACACTTATAACATCAAATGGAACTCAGAATTACCCTTAAACAACACTAACTTTAAAAAACATAAAAAGGAATTACAATTTTTTCAAAATACCAACTTTTATAAAATTTAAAAAGGAATTACAATGTTTAAAAGGTAAAACTAGAACAAGGCTCTCTCACAAGTTGAGAAGTCCTTATATAGGCCACAAAGGCTGAGATTACAATGAGAAAACCCTAGCTATGAAGTTCCTGAAATGCCCTTGAATCTTCTAGACGAATTTCGATATTGAGTTGTCCAAATGCATCCTGGCTGTTCATTTTAGCTTTGTAGTTAAGCATTAAGTCTTGGCTGTTGATTTGGCTACGTGTCATTCCTTGTAGAGGAAGTTGGATCATGATTGGTTGACGTGTGAATGGGTGGGGTCCTTTGGTGAGTGGGAATTGGGGTTTTGAGTGTGGGAAGGGTTTGTGTATAGGTGAATCACACATGGGTGTGGGTAATTGGGATTTACCCCTTGGTTTAAGTGGAATGGTAACTGGGGGTGAAAGGTGAACAGTAACTCAATTTGATCCGTTTTGTAGGAAAGGTAAGTGTTTGGCGCAAAATCTGATTTGAATGTTTCATTTGCCCATGTTTGGTCCTTGTCTTTTGGCAAATATGGTAAAGCACGTTTTTCACCCATCACAACTTGATTCCTTTGTTAATAAACTTGCAAACTTAACACTTTTTCCCCAAAACTTTGCAAAAGGTTTTCAAGGGTTGTTTTTGCCATTTTTTCATATTTGAAGGACTGATCTTAGACATTCTTGATCTTCAAAGGTCTTCATTGTATCTTTGACTTCATGAGGGACCATAATTGACAATTTAGAATTGTTAAGGGACTAAACTTGCCAATTCTTCAAAGTTGAAGGACCATTTTGTAATTTTGACAAACTTAAGGGACCAAACTTGTAATTATGAATATACAAGGGTTTTAAGTGTCATTTCTTCATATTTTGAGGATCAATCTTGTACATCTTCAAGTCTTCAAGGGTTTATCTTGGATAATTCATGAACTAGGGCCCGGTTCTTTGTACGGCTTCGTTTCTGGTGTCCGTTTTTCCTTGATTCTTGTGTTCTTTTGTCTTTTTCACGATATCCATACCTAAAACACACACAAGTATATATGGTATTTTATGATATTTTTATGCATTTGAAGCCCGAAAAGAACGATGAGATCATGTATAAATGCCATCTCATCACTCCCCCATACTAAGCCATTGTCGTGCCCTCATGCAATACTAGAATAAAGTATCTAAGCATCACCAAAATTCAATTTTATTAACCTTTATTGAAAAGTAAAAGACTTGCAAGAATACTACGAAGATGTGTAAAGACATAATGTATGATTTTCATCACGAATGTGACTTTTAGGGTCAATGAATAGAAACAAGTAAATGTCCCATAGAGTAAATTTCGTCATCCTTGATTGTCATACATTCCATGCTAAGTGCAAAAACGAGATCATTGTTGGTACAAGTCACAATGCTAACACTACTCATACGTCCAAATTGTGTAATACTTTTTCTCCCCGCAATCCTAGTCATTATAAAGGAAATGGGTTTCTAGAATTTTTTTAACTATTTGTCATGGATCACAAGTGATTCATATTGACTTATTTGAGTATTTATTAGTCCGAAAGTAAAGTAGCATGATTTAATCGATAGTTAGCCGAAGGACAAAATCTTTTAAAACGGCTTCTCTTGTATCTCCTTAAGTTCATATCTTGGCACAACTCGTTTCACGATTTGAGACCTTTCTCGGACCGATATTTGGCATGTACTTCATACTTCAAATCTTGGGAAGACGTTCTTGAAATTATGGTTTTCTCTTCATATTTTGGAATTTCTTCGCTTGATGTTTTTGAGAGATTCTTCATACTTGGACCACGACTTCATCATTTATATTCAATCTTTATTTTTGACTTTGATATACAACGATCCGCCTCCTTTTCGGACTTGGATATATTTTTCCTCATACCTTGTAAGGGTCTTTTTGGATAGACTTTCTCCATGATCTTTAGGGGAGTAATTGCTTTTCGTCGTGTGTCTCGATCCTTCATATTGATTTAGGAATAATGATACTTTACATCATCTTGGATCTTTAGCAACAAAATAGAGCTCCTCATGCCTTGTTAGGGCCTTTTTGGATCTTCGCCAATCTTCGCGTCCCGCTTCAATAAGTTATGCCTTGGCTATGAACTCTATTCAACCCCGAGCAACTTTTAAACGACCTTGTGCTAGAAGCTAAGTAACCTTTCAAATCGTACGACCTTACTTATTGAAATTATTTTTATTCCTAATGCATTGATCTTATGGGAGGAAAAGCCACAATTAAAAACATATGTGTTTTTGAAAGAACATTTTCATGTTCTACGTTTAGCATGATCACTTGTCTAACTCTATCATCTCTCGTTCTTCACTATATAAAGACCTCTAATTAAAGAGACTCGTGAATACTTAGCCATGCAAGTCAAAATTAAGCCAAATTTGGATTAGCTTTCATTAAGACTATATCAAATCAAAGTTTTGGGTTTTCAAGCCACCTATAGGATCTTGCACTTTCTTGGACTTTTTCAAGTTTAGAGAATGCATTTTATAGTTTCCTTGATAAGTGACTTTCTAGGATCAGTTATAGGAACTTGCGAAAAGTTCTTGTTCTTAACCCGAATGAGCTAAGACTTTCGCGTTTTAAAGTTACCTATATAAAAGTCTAGCAAAAATTGAATTGAGCGGGTTAAGGAATGTAAAGGGCTCCAAATGCCCATCAAGTAAAAAATTAGCTCTTATTCTACCCATCGGAAAATATACATTCGTGTCTTAAAAACACTTATTAAACCTAAGAAATTTTTTAAAATTTGGCCATTTTTAGCCTTATTAAAAACAAAACAAAACAAAACATTGAAAGTTGGAAAACGTGAGGGCGTATCAAAGCAAGTACCTATTCACCCCCCATACTAAAATTAAACATTATCCTCAATGTTTTGAGTCTAAAGGTGGAGCACCCCCATACTAGAGACGAAGAGTCGAATGCTTAGGATCTAGCATGGAAAGGGTGATCAACAATATATCTAAAGCCGTTTATTAATTATGCTAAAAGATAATTGTTAGAACAATAAAGGATATGTAATGGATTCGTGAAAAACTTCTTCAAACAAACGATGGAGGCTCACGTAAACGAACACGAGAGTCTTCAATCGTAGATGATGATGATCTACATAACAAAATCACAAACAACCACGAGACAACGAGTTGGAAGGGCACAAATCCCCTCTCATTACTTATTAGAAAGCATAAAAGGATAAGCATGGGATCTCCCCCACGAGGCACCTCGTTTTTTATTACCGAGTCATGAGCTCGGCTCGATCCCCTTAATTCTAATTATCATTGGGGAATGTGACTTGGTCGAGGTTATCCAATGAAGGAATTTCCCCACCAAAGTAGTGCTTAAGCCTATGTCCATTCACCTTGAAGTTAGGACCATCATCTTAAGCTAGCTTGATGGTCCCAAAAGGAAACACTTGTGTAATGGTGAAAGGACCCGACCAACGAGATTTCAATTTCTCGGAAAATATCTTTAGTCTAGAGTTAAAAAGTAACACTTGATCACCAACGTTAAAAACCCGGTTTTTAATCTTTGCATCATGAAACTTTTTAGTCTTTTCTTTGAAAATCAATGAATTTTCATAAGCATTGTCTCTTAGTTCATCCAATTCATTCAATTGTATTTTCCGATGATCTCCTGCGGTCTTCAAGTCAAAGTTTGCATGCTTAACTTATAAGGAGTACAACCGATAGGTGTCTTATAAGCGGTCATAAAGGCCCATAAAGCGTCATCGAGTTTGTCGGACCATGAAGCACGATTTTCTCCAATCGACCTCTCTAAAATCCTCTTCAAAGCTCGGTTCGAAACCTCGACTTGCCCACTCGTTTGCGGGTGATAAGCCATAGAAAGACGATGAGTAACTCCATATTTCTTTAAGACCTTCTCGAATTGGTCATTACAAAAATGGGTTCCACGATCGCTTATAATAGCACGAGGGGTTCCGAACCGAGAGAATAGTTGCTTCAAAAAATTCACTACCACACGAGCATCATTAGTAGGTAAAGCCTTAGCTTCCACCCACTTAGAAAGGTAGTCGACGGCGACGAGGATATACTTGTTTCCATGAGACGATGGGAATGTCCCCATAAAGTCTATGCCCCAAATGTCGAAAATCTCACACACTTGAATTATGTTTTGCGGCATTTCATCACGTTGAGACGATTTTCCTTGACGTTGGCATGAATCACACGACTTCACAAGTGCGTGTGCATCACGATAGATAGAAGGCCAAAATAATCCGGCATCGAACACTTTCTTAGCCGTGAGATTAGCACCGTGGTGACCACCCGTGGGTCCCTCGTGACAAGCTCTAAGGATGTTAGAAGCTTCGGCACCAAAAACATAACGTCGAACGAGTTGATCCACACAAACCCGAAAGAGATAAGGGTCGTCCCAAAAATAGAGCTTGACGTCAAGAAAGAATTTTTGCTTTTGTTGTGTCGTCATACCCTTGATTACGAAATTGCCCGCATGGTAATTTGCAATGTCGGCAAACCATGGAGTGGTGTCTTTAGAATTCACTACACCGAGAGTCTCGAGAGGAAATGTTTCGGTGATTTCCTTGTTCTCGAAAACATCTTTGTGAGGATCTTCTAGACGAGAGAGATGATCGGCCGCTAGATTCTCGGCTCCTTTTTTGTCAAGCACGGTGACATCAAATTCTTGGAGGAGGAGCATCCAACGAAGCAATCTCGGCTTAGCATCTTGCTTGGCTAAGAGATACTTGATAGCTGAATGGTCGGTATACACGATGCTTTTAGTTATGACGAGACAAGGTTGGAATTTATAAAAAGCATAGACCATGGCAAGGAATTCCTTTTCCGTTGTGGTGTACTTTAATTTAGCCTCGGTCATCGTCTTACTAGCATAATGGATAGGACGGAAATGCTTTTCATAACGTTTCCCTAAGACGGCCCCTATAGCATAATCACTTGCATCACACACGATTTTAAACGGTAATTCCCAATTAGGAGCAACAAGAATGGGAGCTTCGGTAAGTTTCCTTTTGAGAGTTTCGAAAGCTCTAACACAATCCTCATTGAAACTAAAAGGAGCATCCTTCTCGAGAAGGTGTGTCATAGGTCGAGAGATTTTTGAAAAATCTTTGATGAAACGACGATAAAAGCCCGCGTGGCCTAAGAAACTCCTAACTCCGTTAACGGTTTTGGGATGAGGTAACATGGCGATGACGTCTACCTTAGCTTTATCGACCTCAATCCCCGCTTTCGAGACCTTATGTCCTAAGACGATTCCTTGTTTACACATAAAATGACATTTTTCCCAATTAAGCACAAGATTGGTTTCTTCACAACATTTTAACATTTACTCGAGATTAGATAAACACGACGTGAACGAATTGCCAAACATCGAAAAGTCATCCATAAACACTTCCATCGACTTCTCGATCATACCGTGAAAAATAGCCACCATACACCGTTGAAACGTACCCGGTGCATTACAAAGTCCGAAAGGCATCCTGCGATAAGCAAACGTTCCATAAGGACACGTAAACGTAGTCTTCTCTTGATCACGAGGTTCGATAGGGATTTGAAAGTAACCGGAAAACCCATCTAAAAAGCAATAGAATTCATTTCCCGCGGGTCGCTCCAACATTTGATCCATGAAGGGAAAAGGAAAGTGGTCTTTACGAGTGGTGTCATTTAACTTTCGGTAGTCAGTACACACCCTCCAACCGGTCACAACACGAGTGGGAATTAACTCATTGTTTTCATTTGGCACAACGGTCATTCCTCCCTTTTTAGGGACACAATGGATTGGGATCACCCATGGGCTATCGGAGATAGGATAAATCATTCCCGCGTCAAGGAGTTTTAAAACATCCTTTTTTATGACATCGTGGATTTTGGGGTTTACCCTTCTTTGACTTTGAATTGCGGGTTTGTAGTCCTCCTCCATTAAAATCTTGCGAGTACAAAATTTTGGGTCAATACCCTTAATGTCGGAAATTTTCCACGCAATTGCCCCTTTATGAGCATTAAGAACTTTCAAGAGCTCGGTTTTTTCATTATTAGCAAGACCTTTTTCAATAATAACAGACAACTTGTCACCACCTTCCAAGAATGTGTATTCAAGGTGAGATGGAAGATCTTTGAATTCAAGGATAGGCGGTTCCTCGATTGAAGATTTTTGCTCAACAATCATAACTTCCATCGGCGGAAGAAATGGTGGAATAGAAGTATCATCACTAATAATCACCTCATCTTCATTGTCGATCTCATTTGACGTAAAATCGCCTCCTTGGAATGGAGTGAGATTTGGTGTAGAATTAGAAAGAATCGGATCCAAAATAGTGGGATTGCCACTTGATGAGCTATCGGAAAAACCTAACACTTCTCGTGAAAACTCATCGCAAACCACATCAACTAATTCAATGTGATTGATGGCAGCGATTGCATAAACATGAGAAGGTTTTGAGTTTTGAGTTTTGAGTAGCGTTTATAACATGTTCCTCTTCGTTGAATCTCAAAGTGATAGTTCTTGCATGAACGTCGATAAGCGATCTCGAGGTGTCTAAAAATGGACGACCTAAAATTAGAGGAACTTGAGGATCCGCGGGGATGCCAACTACTATAAAATCAACGGGATAGTAGAACTTCCCCACTTTTACGAAAACATCCTCGGCTACTCCACATGCTAAAATTGTAGAATGATCGTCCATCTCGATAGACATGTTCGAAGGAGTAAGAGCTGGAAGAGAAAGCGATTTCCAAATGCAAAATGGCATCAAATTAATGCTCGCACCAAGATCGGCCTAGGCGAGGCATTCTTTCATATCTTGTATATCACAAGGAATGAGAAACTTTCCGAGGTCACCAACTTTTTCCGGTATGCGGTTAAGATAAACCGAAGAATAATTAGCAAGCTTTGAAAGCTTTTCCTTATCGCTCATCATACTTTTAAAAGTGGAAGCGAAACGAGGCATATATAACAACGCGTCGGCTAAACTTACATCAAAATGAACTTGTTGAAACATTTTTATAAAAAGCTCGATTTGTTGTTTGTTACGTTCTTGCAATTTCTCTTTGTTTCGTCTCGAAGGGTAAGGTAAGGGTGGTGTGGGTTGGACATTAGGAAACGGGCTTGGAATCTCGGGTTCCATGATTGGTATTGGTTCATCCGTAGGTATGGTTTGAGTGGTACTTCATGGGCTTGTGATATGCTCCTTTTCGGACATCACCTCGGGCTCTTTCTCGATTTCCTTCTCCGTACAAGTACTTGGACGAGAGATTGGTTCCTTGAAAGTTTTACCACTTCGTGTAGTAATAACCTTCATTTCTCCCTTCGGGTTTGCAATGGTATCACTAGGAAGACCACCCAAGGAAGAGGGTTTACACATGATTGCTTCAAACATTTTTGCCATTTGGTCTTCAAATTTTGATTGCCTTAAATCCGCTTTTAACAATTCTTGCTTAATCTCATGTTGTCCTTGTTCCATCTTTTGTTGATTTTGTTAAAGACGTTGAACATTTCCTTCCATTTTATTAGCATGAATCTTAAGTTCATTAGCAAGTTCTTTTTTAAGCTCGTTTTTCAACTCGGATCTTAAGCTAATCATCTCACGTTGCATGTTATCAAACTTAGAATCATTTGCTTTAGCATAATCCAAAAATTCTCCTTGAAGATTTTTAGTGTGAGCATTTTGAAAACCTTGTGTAGTGTTTTGAAAATCATGGTTTTGGTTTTGATTTGCAACTTGTCCATTCCCACTTTGATAATTCCCTTTGTTGTAGTTACGTGAATTGCCTTGATAACAACCATTTAGGTTGTTGTTTCGATAGTTATTAACATTTTGATTTGGTAGAGCTTGATTTGGGCGGGAACCTTGGCCGTTTTGGTTGTAAGTTCCCGTTTCTACGTAAGCACTCGAAGTGTTACCACCGGCGGTAATGCACTCGGAAAGATCATGAGCTCCACCACAAGACAAACAACTCTTTTCAACCGCTTTAACCGAAGCGGAATTCAAAGCATCTTGTGCTTTCCAATGAGTCATAAGATTTGAAAACCTATTGAAAAACCGATTTTCCTCATTAGCTTCATCATGTAAGACATTAATGTGACGAGACGATAACGACGATGACGAACCCATATTGGCAACACTTGGTGTGTTACGAGGGTTATAAAAGTTAGATCTATTCTCGATAATCTTTAAAGCTTCATCGGTCGTTTTGCACAAAAAGTTACCACCCGCGGCGGCATTCAAATAATCTCGTTCATGATCATTAAGCCCATTATAGAAAGTATCTATTTGATGCAATTCCGAAAAATCATGGTGTGGACATTCATGTAACATTTCCTTAAATCGTTCCCATGCCATTGAAAAACTCTCATTATTACGTTGTGTAAACCATGAAATCTCGTTTTTCAAATGTGTTGTTTTAGATGGTGGAAAAATTGGTTCACAAATTTAGAAACGAGATCACCCCAAGTCAAAATCGAATTTGGCGGTTCTTTCTAAAGCCAAATTTTAGGGGGTCCATCTAACGAGTATGGAAACAACATCATTTTAATGGCGTCATGTGGAACACTTTAAACTTGCTAGTTGCGGTGAGACGATTAAAATTCCTTATGTGGTAATGCGGGTTGTCTTTCTCATGACCTCTAAACTTATTTGCTTGCAACATAGACATTAAACCCGTCTTAATCTCGAAATTCTCCGCAAGAATGGAGGGAATCACAATGGCTTCTCCAAAACCCTCGGTGGGTGCTTGAAGCAACTCAATCATAGTACGATTAGCCATGACGACTTCTTGTTCTACAATAGGTTCAACAATTGGAGTTTGTTCTTCAATCAATGGCTCTTGATTTCCTTGACTTTGACGATGTTTACGAGCTCATTTTGCTTGACTACAAGTTAGCATAGACTTCACAAAGAATGGGAGGTGAGCAAAGAAGATTCTTTTTGGGTGTTTTGTGAATTTTCAATTTTTTTGTGTTTTTGATTGTTTTTAATTTTCTGGATTTTGTGTATCTTTGTAGACAACAATCTACCAAATCTCTCCTCGAATCAAACTCTTGATTAAAGAAGCCTCAAAAGAATGAAAACGATCACGTGGAGTGAACGCCTTCGAATGACTTTAGAACTTTGGTGAAAACCAAATTGTTCAAGAGGGTTTAATCACAAAGAGAACCAAGTAAATATATATGATACGTAATAATACTTTGGGCGGCAAAACCCTCGATTAGCCTTCAATCTCAAAATACTCACAAGCAAGCGGGGAAACGAGGCGGCGCAAAGCACTTAAGAGCCTTTTTCCTTAGGGTATATTTTATAATACCCGCCTTATACCCACCTTATAGTTTGTATTTTTCAAAATCAATCTTCGCGAAAGTATTTATCTATTTTTGCCTTTTTCTTTTTGTTTGAGATTCGAATACAATAATTAGGAGATCAAATCCCAATTAAGGTTGTGTTTTCACACTTTTGGAGATATTTTGTATTGATTGTGATACTTAATACAATATAGTAATAATAATTTCACAAGAAAAAACGAAAAAACCGATAATACGTATTAGTAGATTTCTACTAATACAAATACTATTTTTGGTTAATATTAAAAACAACAAGACAAATTAATCACGACACACCTCCCCGGCAGCGGCGCCAAAATGATTGTGGTAAATTACGTCTCTTGTTTAGAAAAAAAGAGAGCGTAAATGAGCGGTAAGTATTAAACAAATGATTTAGGAAAATCAAGTGTTAATGACCCGTTTAAGTTTGTTTCCCAAGGAGGTATATGTGTGTGACTAATATGTAACAAGATTTAAGATTAATATTTGAGAGATGGGGATGAGAAAATAGAATGACGAAGACGTGAAATTAATTACTACGATGACTAAACGTAAAACTGTAAAAAGAGCTAAAATAAAAAATAATTCTAAAAATTCCCAAAAAATTACAAAAATCAAATTAAATAAACTAAGAGTTTACCAATGATCAAAACTTTTTCAAACCTTTTAATTAATTAAATATTAATTTTTAAATGCTAATTAAAGCCCTAAAAATTAAATTAATTATCAAAAAGCCTAAATAAAGATTTTTCAATTGGTAAACCTCTAAAATGACCTAAAAAGATTATAAACTATGTTATAAATTTTTAAACTAATAAAAACTATTTAAAATGATTTAAAAACTACTTAAACTTAAAATAATAATAAAAATTATTCTAAAGATGATAAAATAATCTAAGAGTTGCAAAAATCCTATTTTAATGTATTAAAGCTAAGAAAAATATAAAAAGTGCAAAAACGTGAAATTTGAAAAACAATAATAAAATAATATTAAAATAATATTAAAAATCCAAAAATTATAAAAAAAATTCTAAAAACTTGCAAACTAGTTTATTTTAACCAAAATAATCAGAAAATGAAAGTGAAATTACCAAATTACCCCTAATGGGCCCCCAAATGGGCTAAAACCAAAAACAGTCAACCTTAATGGCCTTTTGGGCCCAAAAAGTCAAACTAGGCCCATATGACCTGAAAAAACCCTATCTGACTCAAAAATTAATTCTAAGCACAAAATTCTGAAGGCCCAAAAGCTGGTTTTGAGCTTATCACAGCTTAAAAGGTCAACAGCTTATTCTTATTGGACCAATAAGCCCATTAAGCAATAAGCCAATGCCATAAGCTCTGCTTAAACATACAACCTTCTTTTGAGATGCCTAAGAGATCTGTGAAAAGTAATTTTGAAAAAGCACACTCAATAAGCCAGAAATAAGCAAAGTAGAAATCCACAAAACGACAAAATAGTCGGGTTAGAGTTCTAGGCTGTTTTAGAAGCTCTGGTTTGTTGCAAAAGCTCACAAATAGCTTAACTAAGAATAATCAATCAAGAAAATCACAAAAAGCCAAGTAGAATAAGTTGTGTGAACCAATAAGCTGGCTGAAAAAGCCAAATAAGCTAGTTTTCTAGCAAAAGCTTAACCAAAAGACTTGTAACCTTCCAGATTTGTTATTAAGTTGAGAAAAATGACACCTATTACAAAAGCCAAGTTGTTGCATGTACCAATAAGCAGTTCTCAAAAATAATCCAAATTGTGCTTATTTGACCAAAAGTCAAAGTGCTCCAAAGTTCACCAAATGATCAGGGATGGTTTATAGGCTTGTTAAAAGCAACTTTTGTGAAGAACTCAAGGAGGAGTCCTTGTGAATCAAGTGGTCAGTTGACCAAATGATGACTGATTTTGGCAAAAAGGGATTAATAAGCCAGTTAGCTTATAAGCCAGCAATAAGGCACACCAAATAGCAAAAATCACTCACACGCAGCACAATATCAAGTTCCAAGCAACAAAACAACAAGGCATACACTAGAATCACAAATGCAAGCACAAAATGAGGTGGTCACTTTGCTGATGCAAATGACCACTTCAGCTAACTTTGATAAGCTCTAGCACCTTCAATAAGCCACCAAAATCAACAAACAGATAATGCACATATAGCTTATCACCTAAACTCTTCCCAAACCTGATTTCAGACCTTAGATCCAACAAACAAAGATTTTATTGGATCTGATGTGTTTGACCAATTCCAAAACACTTTTTATCAGATTTTTGTAGAACTTAAAATCCTTTTTCCAAACCTTTTGAAACTTAACCAGTGACTAAAATCTATTGTATATGACTTATTTAGACCTCACAAACCTTAAGAACCAAGGGCACAAGGCCACAAGGCCTTATTAACCCAAAATCCCAAACAGCCTTTTATAATCCCTTTTCAAATAAACTTCTTATTTCTACAAACAACCTACTGATTTTATAGATCAAATAGCTTAACAAGGTGACAACTAACAGATACCAACCATAAAACACAAAGCACAAACACAAAATAAACAAATCACATAGCAAAGTATAAATCAGACCATAACATGTGATGTTTTAGAGGAATCTTAACAAGAGGTTATACCTATCCTCCACAACATCCTAAGAAGATCAGCAATGCTCCTTGGACCTTGTTCAACAACTAGAACAAGACCAAGGTACTTCAACAAAGGAGATGATGACAGCCTTGGTTGATGTTTCAAAGTAGAAACTCAAGGACTTGATTTCTTCAACACAAGCAACAAACAGCCCAACCAAAGGCTCAAACCCTTTCACAAGCTTGGTGTAAACAAGCTTGTAAGAGTTTATGGCTTTTGGTTAAGGATTAGTACAAGTAATATATAAAAAACAGATGATTGATTTCAAGTTATTTTCAAACTTGAAAACCTTACCAAACATAAGCGTCCTTAAACCACCAGATTTAAGCACACTTATAACATCAAATGGAACTCAGAATTACCCTTAAACAACACCAACTTTCAAAAACATAAAAAGGAATTACAATTTTCTCAAAATACCAACTTTTATAAAATTTAAAAAGGAATTACAATGTTTAAAAGGTAAAACTGGAACAAGGCTCTCTCATAAGTTGAGGAGTCCTTATATAGGCCACAAAGGCTGAGATTAAAATGAGAAAACCCTAGCTATGAACTTCCTGAAATGCCTTTGAATCTTCTAGACGAATTTTGATATTGAGTTGTCCAAATGCATCCTGGCTGTTCATTTTAGCTTTGTAGTTAAGCATTGAGTCTTGGCTGTTGATTTGGCCACGTCTCATTCCTTGTAGAGGAAGTTGGATCATGATTGGTTGACGTGTGAATGGGTGGGGTCCTTTGGTGAGTTGGAATTGGGGTTTTAAGTGTGGGAAGGGTTTGTGTATAGGTGAATCACACGTGGGTGTGAGTAATTGGGATTTACCCCTTGGTTTAAGTGGAATGGTAACTGGGGGTGAAAGGTGAACAGTAACTCCATTTGATCCGTTTTTGTAGGAAAGGTAAGTGTTTGGCGCAAAATCTGATTTGAATGTTTCATTTGCTCATGTTTGGTCCTTGTCTTTTGGCAAATATGGTAAAACACGTTTTTCAGCCATCACAACTTGATTCCTTTGTTAATAAACTTGCAAACTTCACACTTTTGCCCAAAAACTTTGGCAAAAGGTTTTCAAGGGTTGTTTTTGCCATTTTTTCATATTTGAAGGACTGATCTTGGACATTCTTGATCTTCAAATGTCTTCATTGTATCTTTGACTTCATGAGGGACCATAATTGACAATTTAGAATTGTTGAGGGACTAAACTTGCCAATTCTTCAAAGTTGAAGGACCATTTTGTAATTTTGACAAACTTAAGGGACCAAACTTGTAATTATGAATATACAAGGGTTTTAAGTGTCATTTCTTCATATTTTGAGGATCAATCTTGTACATCTTCAAGTCTTCAAGGGTTTATCTTGGATAATTCATGAACTAGGGCCCGGTTCTTTGTACGGTTTCGTTTCTCGTGTCCGTTTTTCCTTGATTCTTGTGATCTTTTGTCTTTTTCACGATATCCATACCTAAAACACACAAGTAAACAAATACAAGCATATATATGGTATTTTATGATATTTTATGCATTTAGAGCCCAAAAAGAACGATGAGATCATGTATAAATGCCATCTCATCACTTGGCATAACTTGCTTCATGATTTGAGACCTTTCTCGGATCGATATTTGGCATTGACTTTATACTTCAAATCTTGAGAGACGTTCATGAAATAATGGTCTTCTCTTCATAATAGGAATTTCTTCACTTGAACTTTTTGAGAGATTCTTCATATTTAGACCACGACTTCTTTATTTTTCTTCAATCTTTATTTGGGATTTTGATATACAACGATCCGCCTCCTTTTAGGACTTGGATCTATTTATCCTAATACCTTGTTAGGGCCTTTTTGGATAGACTTCTCCATGATCTTTACGGGAGTTTTTGCTTTTCGTCGTGTGTCGCATATTGATATCGATAAATGATTCTTCACATCACTTCGGATCTTTAGCAACAAAATGTAGCCTTCATGTCTTGTTAGGACCTTTTCGGACTCGCCAATCTTCGCATCCCGCTTCAATAAGTTATGCCTTGGCTATGAACTCTAATTAATACCGAGCAACTTTTAAACGATCTTAGGCTAGAAGCTAAGTAACTTTTCAAATCGTACAACCTTATTTATTGCAATTAAATTTATTAACAAGCGATGGGAGAAAAAGTTCATAATCAACTCACATAAATTCATGAAAGAATACCAAACTTCTAATTGACTCTATCATCTCTCGTTCTCCACAATTTAAAATCTCAAGGAATGAGACTCGTGGATGCTTAGCCTATTAAATCAAAGTTTTGGGTTTTCAAGTCATCTATATGATCTTGCAACTTCTTAGACTTTTTCAAGTTTAGAATTCGCATTTTAAAGTTCCCTTGATAAACGACTTTCTAGGATCAATTATAGGAACTTGCGAAAAGTTCTTGTTCTTAACCCGTAAGAGTTAAGACTTTCGCGTTTTAAAGTTCCCTAAATAAAAGCCTAGCAAAACTTGACTTAAACACGTTAAGGATACTAGCTAGAGTAAACTTGGATAAGTAAACTCGGGTTGAGTCAAAAGATTTATGACGTTGAAAAATTAAAACCACTTTATTAAAGTTTATTCTAGCAAAGAAAGAAAATAACTATAACAAAGGAAAATACTACTATACAACTAGGCCAAAATAGATTAAAAATTTTGAAAAATGTCGAAAAATCAAATTTCCGGGTTAAAATGAGGACAAATAAAAGGAAAAGCCCACTTAACTTCGATAGAAGTCCCTCCTACACTTAATATAAACATTGTCCTCAATGTTTAAGCATGTGGGAGTAAACTCCCCTACACTTAGGACATTGTGCACGTTGTTTAAATCTTGCTAAGGAAGAGACAACTAAAGTGATTCCTATTTTAATATTGAAAAATATAAAATAGAGAATCAAAAGAGTTTAGGATAAAACCGGGAAGATGGGAACACAGAATCACGGGTCGTCAAAATTCATCAAGAATGGATCTTTGAAAGCTCGAATCCCTGCATATGATAAGAAAGAAAACAACAAACACATACTAGGGTCTCCCCCTACACTTATTAGAAAAACAGAATAACAGGAAAGATAATTGGGTTGCCTCCCAAAAAGTGCTTGTTTTTGTTAACCGAGTCACGAGCCTGACTCGTCCCCGAATTAAATGGTCCATGGGAAAGCGTGGCGAGGGATGAAATCATCTCATGAGAGATGTCCTCACCAAAGTACAACTTCACGCGCTGGCCATTCACCTTAAAATTGGGCCCATTTGGCTGAGAAATCTCAATGGTGCCATAGGGGAAGACTTTGGCGACGATGAATGGACCAGACCAACGGCTCTTCAGCTTGCCCGAGAAGATCTTCAACCGAGAGTTAAAGAGTAAAACTTGATCACCAACGTGGAACTCTCGGTTCTTAATCCTTGCATCATGGATGATCTTGGTTTTCTCCTTGTTGATCAGTGAGTCCTCATAAGCTTCATTCCTTAGTTCATTTAGCTCATTGAGTTGAATCTTCCGAAGATCGCCGGCTTTGTTGATGTCAAAATTCGCCCACTTCAAGGCACAATATGCCTTATGTTCCAGTTCGATAGGGAGGTGGCAAGCCTTCCCGTACACTAGACGATAAGGGGTGCAACCAATCGGTGTCTTATATGCGGTACGGAAAGCCCACAAAGCATCATCTAACTTATCAGCCCACGAGGCACGATACTCTCCCACAGTACGCTCAAGAGTTCGCTTCAATCCACGGTTAGATATCTCGGCTTGACCATTTGTTTGTGGACTATACGCGGTGGAAAGTCAGTGATTGACACCATACTTAGCCATGGCGTGCGAATTGATCATTGCAAAAATGAGTCCCGCGATTACTGATAATAGCACGAGGCACACCGAATCGAGCAAACAATTGTTTCAAGAAGTTAACAACCACCCTCACATCGTTCATAGGGAGAGCCTTAGCTTCAACCCATTTGGATACGTAGTCAACGTCTACGAGGATGTACTTGTTCCCTTTAGATGATGGAAATGGCCCCATAAAGTCGATACCCCATACATCAAAGATTTCACATTCTTGTATGAAATTTTGAGGCATCTCATCTTTATGTGTGATCTTGCCTTGGCGTTGGCAAGCATCACAATTTTTAACCATCTCGTGAGCGTCACGATAATTGGTGGGCCAATAGAATCCCGAGTCAAACACTTTCTTCACGGTGTAGTTGGGACCAAAGTGACCACCGGTGGGTCCTTTATGGCAAGCTTCGAGAATGTCTAAAGCTGCGGGTTCATCAACACATCGACGAATAATCAGATCAGCACATTGTTTGAAGAGATAAGGGTCATCCCAAAAGTAAGTCTTAACATCTTTAAAGAAATTCTTCTTTTGTTGGGATGTTAACCCTTCGATGAGAATACCACCCGCTAAGTAGTTTGCAATGTCCGCATACCACGGGGTGTCATCATGATTGGAATTGATAGACATTAAGGCCTCAAGGGGAAAAGAGTGATTGATCTCTTGATTCGGATGATCCCCTTGATAAGGATCCTCAAGTCTACTTAGATGATCCGCGACTAGGTTTTCGGCTCCCTTTTTGTCACGAATTTCGATTTTAAATTCTTGAAGGAGCAAAACCCAATGAAGAAGTCTTGGCTTGGATTCTTGTTTAGTCAACAAGTACTTCAACACGGAATGGTCGGTATAGACAATGGTGGTGGATAGAACAAGATAGGGGCAAAACTTCTCAAAAGCATACACTACAGCTAAAAGCTCTTTTTCGGTAGTGGTATAATGCAATTGAGCCCCCGTCATTGTCTTGTTAGCATAATGGATTGGTTGGAAGTGTTTGTTCACTCTTTGGCCCAAAACCGCTCCAATAGCAAAGTCGCTAGCATCACACATCATTTCAAAAGGTAGCTCCCAATTAGGGGTAACCAAGACCGGTGCCTTAGTTAGCTTATCCTTAATAAGATTGAAAGATTCGAGACACTCTTTAAAAAGATAAAAGGAGTATCTTTTTCCAAGAGGTGGCTCATCGGGCGAGCGATTTTAGAAAAATCTTGAATGAATCGACGATAGAAGCCCGCATGACCAAGGAAACTTCTCACACCCTTCACGGTTGAAGGTGGAGGTAATTTTGCTATGACATCAACTTTAGCACGGTCCACTTCAAGGCCGGCTTTTGAGATTTTATGTCCAAGCACAATGCCTTCTTTTACCATAAAACGGCATTTTTCCCAATTTAGAACAAGGCGAGTGTCTTCACACCGCTTAAGCATGCATTCCAAATTGGCAAGGCGTGAGAGAAAGAATCACCATAGACCGAGAAATCATCCATGAAGACTTCCATAGTTTCTTCAACCATGTCATGGAAGATAGCCATCATACACCTTTGGAATGTCCCAGGAGCATTACATAAACCGAAAGGAATTCTTTTATAAGCAAATGTTCCATAAGGACAAGTGAATGTGGTTTTCTCTTGGTCTTTAGGATTGATGGGAATTTGAAAATACCCAGAGAAACCGTCTAAGAAACTATAATAGTCATTACCCTCTAGACGTTCAAGCATTTGGTCCATAAAAGGAAGGGGGAAATGATCCTTTCTCGTAGCATCATTGAGTTTGCGATAGTCTATACAAACTCTCCACCCTGTAACGAGACGAGTAGGAATCAACTCGTTGTTTTCATTGGGCACAACGGTGATTCCGCCTTTCTTAGGCACACAATGGACCGGACTAAGCCATGGTGAATCCGAGATAGGGTAGATCATTCCCGCATCAAGAAGTTTGATAACCTCTTTTTTGATAACGTCATGGATCTTGGGATTCACCCTTATTTGGTTTTGAATAGTGGGTTTAAAGTCGTCCTCCATGAGAATTTTATGTGTGCAAAAGTGAGGATCAATTCCACGAATATCGGAGATTTTCCAAGCAATCTCTTTCTTGTGATTCTTCAGTACGGCGATAAGTCTAGATTTTTCTTCGTCTTTCAAGTCCTTAGCGATGATGACGGGTAACTTCTTATTGTCGTCAAGAAACACGTATTCGAGATGAGACGGCAGATCCTTAAGCTCTAAATCCGGAGGATTTTCGATGGAAGGCGTAGTCAAATTCTGATCATCGATAGAGATATCCTTAGGAGATGGTGGAGAAATATGGTCCTCATTGAGAAGTTTCTCAATGGTACGAATGTCTTCATCCCAATTGGAGGGAGAATCGACATATTGTAAATCCACATCCCCCAAAGTTGCTTCAAATTATTTCAAAAGGAAATCACTTTCTCCAAATGGAGTTAGTGAGGGAGCAATAGAGGCAACGGTCTCAACAATGGATAGAGAAGAAGAACCACTTTTACAAGCGTCTTTGAAATGTTCTTCGCAAGCCTCATCAAGAACGTCAATGAAATTAACGCTCTCGTTTTCAGAAGGCTGTTTAGAAAGTTTACCCATGTTGAAAACGATTTTATCGTCGCCAACTCTCATGATTAATTCGCCCGCGGCTACATCAATGAGAGTGCGACCGGTCCTCAAGAATGGACGTCCAACGATTAATGGAACACGGGGGTCCATCTCGTAGTCAACGACAACAAAATCCACCGGAAAGGTGAATTTGTCGACACCAACGAAGACGTCTTCGGCTATCCCCACCAGTTAAGCAACTGTACGGTTAGCTAATTCTAATGTCATTCGTTTGGGGACTAGCTCGGGTAGAGATAATTGTTTCCAAATGCTTAGAGGCATTAAGTTGATACTAGCACCAAGATCGGCTAGGGCCATACAATTCTCTACCCTAGGGAAGTTGCAAGGAATCAAGAAACGACCCGGATCACCAAGTTTGGTGGGTAATTTCCTTAAGAGCACTGCGGAGCAATTCTCGTTAAGTTGGGTCTGAGCATTGTCAAGAACTTTCTCCTTATCACTGAGAAGATCTTTAAACATTTTAGCATATTTGGGCATGTGAGCGAGAGCCTCGGCAAAGGAGATGTTGAAATTCAGTTGTTTAAGCATTTTAAGAAAGTTAGAAACCTGAATATCATCCTTGTTCTTCAACTTCTCTTTCCTTAACCTTGAGGGATAAGGTATATTGGGTTGAGATGAAGGCCTTGGAATAGAATTCTCACTCACATCCTTGGGTGGCGGAGGGGTGGAAGTAGAAGGCGGTGGAATTGGAGAAGTAGAAGTTGGAGGAATCGGAGAAGTAGAAGTTGGAGGAATTGGAGAAGTAGAAGTTGGAGGAATTGGAGAAGTGGACTCGTTTTCCTTTGTCACAATAACCGGTGTAGGTGTAGGAAGCTCGGGTTCCTTTAAACCTTTTCCACTTCGAGTAGTGATTGCTTTCATCTCCCCCCTTGGATTAGCAACGGTGTTACTCGGAAGAGAACCCGAACCAGAGGCTTGATTACTTTGGAAGAAACTAGCCATCATATCCCTTAAGTCATTCGTTTGACTGCTCAAAGAGTTTCGCATATCGGCTCGAAGATCATTCCCTTGTTTCACCATATCTCCTTTCAAGCTGGCCATTTGCCGCTGAAGATTCTGCACTATTGCGTCATTAGTCCTCAGGTAAGTTTCAACCTCTTGATGAAATATGGTGGGTTGGGTGGGAGGAAGAGCATGGTAGGCAGGTGGTTGATAAGCAGGTTGTTGGTAAACTTGGTTGTTTCCTTGAGGTGGATATGGGTTTCTGTGGGTTGGATATTGATTTGGAGCTCGAGGTTGGTTTTGATTGTTGCGATTGAGGTTGTTTAGGTTTTGAGGTGGAAAACCGGGTGTTGAAAGGAAGTTGTTTGAACGATAACTGAGCAAATTGCGGTCACCTTGCGGACGTGCTTGATAGCCTCCCATAGAATTGTTACCGTTAGCGGCATACACATTTTCCGGATTGTCATGAGTCGAAGGACAATCGGTGTATGAATGAGATCCCCCGCATATTTCACATGATTGACTCAAAGCATTAACTTGTGCATTGATAGCTTTGGTATTGTTAGCGGTTTGGAGAGCAAGTGTTTCAACAAGCGAAGTAAGCTTATCAATTCTCTTGTCGCTCTCATTAGTGCTAGCACTAGCCACATTAGTCCGAACACTCTTGGTTTGCACTCTAGACTTATTCTCAATAATGTCCCATGCGGCATTAGAAGACTTAACCAAAATATTACCCCCTGAGGCACTATTTAGTGAATCTTGGTCATTCATGCTTAAACCATTGTAAAAAGTATTTATTTGATGCACTTTTGTGAAACCATGTTGTGGACACTTTCTTAAAAGTTCCTTAAAACGGTCCCAAGATTCACTAAATGTCTCACCGTACTTTTGTTCAAAGGTAATGATTTCATTCCGCAAAGCAGTAGTACGTGAGGGTGGGAAAAAGTAGTTGATGAATTTAGTCTCTAAATCCGTCCACGTAAGAATACTTTGTGGCGGTTCCTTATCAAGACAATGTCGGGCTTGTCCCTCTAAGGAGAAAGGAAAAAGTTGTAAGCGAATTACCTCTTGTGAAACCCCATTATACTTGACCGTATTAGTGACTTGGAGAAACCTTTTTATATGGTCATGAGGATCATCAAGTGTACGCCCCAAGAATGGTTGAGTAGAGACCATTTGAATGAAACCGGATTTGAGATCAAAGTTGTTGGCTCCAATCTTGGGTATGACAATAGCATCGGTGTTGCCCTCTACTTACGATTGCAAAAGCTCGATCATTGGTTGATTGTCCATGGTGACAATAGGTGGAGTAATGACTTCGGCTTGAGCTGCTTTCTTCTTACGAGCACGAGTACGCATAGACACCTACAAAATGAAAAGAAAAATAGACAAGAAATATTTTTGGTTTTTTTATTATGTTTTTCTATTTTTTTTCTTTGGATTTTTTGAAAATTTTATAATTTTTATGGATTTTTGAAAATTTTTAAGCAAGGAAAATAACGTTCAAAAGTGAACGGATCCCAAAATCCAACGCGTCTCTCAATTAAAACCGTTAATCTTAACGAAAAGAGCCGGCAGCGACGCCATTTAATAACTGGTTTTTTGCCAAGTATAAAAATTTGTTCGTCTCGATTCAATTCGAATTGAATTCCGGTTCAAAGTGTGACTCAGTCGTTTTTGGTTAACAAAAAGAAAGTTTTGATTATCTATTTCTAAGTAAAAGTTAAATGCCAATAGTAATAAAAATAAGCTAAAAAACAATTAACTAAAAATAACGAAACAATATAAATAATAAAACATGAATTTAAAACGAAACAATTAATAAAAATAAAACTAAAAGACGAAATTAACTATCGACTCGAAAATAAAGTTTACTTAATGAAAAAGGAGAGAATAAAACTAAAATGGTAGTTTAAAGCTAAACGAGGCAAAACCTAAAGCGATTACTAAATAAAAGATAAAACTTGAACTTTACGAAAAAATATTAACTTTGAAAGTAGACGAAAAATTCAACTAAAAACACGTAACTATCAAAATTAAAATTGGAACAACTTTCAGATAAGACTTAACAATTACGGAACAATACTAATAAATAAACAAGCTAGCAGGCAAGCAGCTGTAAGCTGCCAACCAGGCACCTCAATTGGCGGGAAACTGGTGGAACCAGGCAGGCAGACTGCTCAACTTTTTCGGAATAAGAGCAGTAAATTTCGGAATTTCCATTTCTTCGCAATACAAGTTTTTCGGAAAAAATGAGTTTTTCCTAAAAATGAGTTTTTTCCCAAAAAAATGAGTTTTTCCCAAAAAATGAGTTTTTCCCAATGAGTTTTTCCCAAAAAAATGAGTTTTTCCAAGAAAATGAGTTTTTCCAAGAAAATGAGTTTTTCCCAAAAAGTGAGTTTTTCCCAAAAAAATGAGTTTTTCCCAAAAAAATGAGTTTTTCCCAAAAAAATGAGTTTTTCCCAAAAAAATGAGTTTTTCAGAAAAAGTGAGTTTTTCCCAAAAAAAACGAGTTTTTCGCAAAAAAGGAAATTTCGGAATAATGATATTTTCAGAGAAATGACTAATTTTAGAAAAACAAGTAATTCAGAGAAAACTAAATTCAGAAAAAGGGTTCGAAATGTTAAAGCCCTTTTGCGAAGATTTTGGAAAAAATGAGTTTTCCTAAAAATGAGTTTTTCCCAAAAAATGAGTTTTTCCCAAAAAATGAGTTTTTCCCAAAAAATGAGTTTTTCCCAGAAAATGAGTTTTTCCCAAAAAATGAGTTTTTCCCAAAAAAATGAGTTTTTCCCAAAAAATAATTTTTCTTTTCATAATTTTCTGTTTCTAATTTTCTAGAAAAGAAAATACTTTTCTTTTCTAGAAAAGAGTTGAGAATTTTGAAAACTTGTTTAGATAATATTTTTCATTTTCTAAAAAAATAAACAATGTTTAAACGAAACTATTTTCAACCATTTTTTTCATGATCAACTTTTTTTTCACGTTTTTGCTAGTTTTTTTTTTACGTTTTCGTCCGTTTTTTCCCGTCTTCTTTTTTCATATTTTCGTAATTTTTTTTACGTTTTAATTAGTTTTTTTACTTTTTATCAGTATTATTACGTTTTAGTGTATAAATTTACGTTTTCGTCAGTATATTTACGTTTTCGTCAGTAATTTTACGTTTTTTCTATAAATTTACGTTTTCGCCAGTAAATTTACGTTTTCGTCATTAAATTTACATTTTCGCCAGTAAATTTACGTTTTCGTCTTTATATTACGTTTTCGTCAGAAAATTTACATTTTCATCAGAAAATTCACGTTTTCGTCAGTAAATTTACGTTTTCGTCAGAAAATTTACGTTTTGGTCAGTAAATTTACGTTTTCGTCTGTAATTTTACGTTCTCGTCTGTAAATTTAGGTTTTCGTCAGAAAATTTACGTTTTCGTAAAAAATTTACGTTTTCGTCAGTAATTTTACGTTCTCGCTGTAAATTTAGGTTTTCGTCAGTAAATTTACGTTTTCGTCAAAAAATTACTTTTTTGTCAGAAAATTTACGTTTTCGCCAGTAAATTTACGTTTTCGTCAGAAAATTTACGTTTTCGTCAGTAAATTCACGTTCTCGTCTGTAAATTTAGGTTTTCGTCAGAAAATTTACGTTTTCGTAAAAAATTTACGTTTTCGTCAGTAATTTTACGTTCTCGTCTGTAAATTTAGGTTTTCGTCAGTAAATTTACGATTTCGTCAAAAGTTTACTTTTTTGTCAGAAAATTTACGTTTTCTCGTCTGTAAATTTAGGTTTTCGTCAGAAAATTTACGTTTTCTTAAAAATTTTACGTTTTCGTCAGTAATTTTACGTTCTCGTCTGTAAATTTAGGTTTTCGTCAGTAAATTTACGTTTTCGTCAAAAATTTACTTTTTTTTCAGAAAATTTACGTTTTCGCCAGTAAATTTACGTTTTTGTCAATAATTTTACGTTTTCGTCTGTAAATATACGTTTTCGTCAAAAAATTACTTTTTCGTCTGTAAATTTACTTTTTCGTCGGTAAATTTACGTTTTCGACAGAAAATTTACGTTTTCGTCAAAAATTTACGTTTCCGTCAGTACATTTACGTTTTCGTCAGTAAATTTACGTTTTCGTCAATAAGTATCTGTTTTCGTCTGTAAATTTACGTTTTCGTCAGTAAATTTACTTTTTTGTCAGAAAAATTAAATTTACGTTTTCGTCTGTAAATTTACGTTTTCGTCATAAAATTTTAAATTTAAATTTACTGACGAAAACGTAAATTTAAAGACGAAAATGTAAATTTACTGACGAACACGTTAGTTTACTGATGAAAACATAAATTTACAGACGAAAACGTAAATTTACTGCCGAAAACGTAAATGTACTGACGGAAACGTAAATTTTTGATGAAAACGTAAGTTTTCTAACGAAAAAGTAAATTTATAGACGAAAACGTAAATTTTCTGACGAAAACGTAAATTTTCTGACGAAAACGTAAAATTACTGACGAAAACGTAAATTTTCTGAGGAAAACGTAAATTTACAGACGAAAACGTAAATTTACAGACGAAAACGTAAACTTTCTGCCGAAAACGTAAGTTTTCTGACGAAAACCTAAATTTACTGGCGAAAACGTAAATTTTCTGACAAAAACGTAAATTTTCTGACGAAAACGTAAAATTACTGACGAAAATGTAAAATTACTGACGAAAACGTGAATTTTCTGAGGAAAACGTAAATTTACAGACGAAAACGTAAATTTACAGACGAAAACGTAAATTTTCTGACGAAAACCTAGATTTACTGGCGAAAACGTAAATTTTCTGACGAAAACGTAAATTTTCTGACAAAAACGTAAAATTACTGACGAAAACGTAATGTTACAGACGAAAACGTAAATTTACAGACGAAAACGTAAATTTACAGACGAAAACGTGAATTTTCTGACGAAAACCTAAATTTACTGGCGAAAACGTAAATTTTTTGAAGAAAACGTAAATTTTATGTCGAAAACGTAAAATTACTGACGAAAACGTAAAATTACTGACGAAAACGTAAATTTTCTAAGGAAAACGTAAATTTACAGACGAAAACGTAAATTTACAGACGAAAACGTAAATTTTCTGAAGAAAACGTAAATTTTCTGACGAAAACCTAAATTTACTGGCGAAAACGTAAATTTTCTGACGAAACGTAAATTTTCTGACAAAAACGTAAAATTACTGACGAAAACGTAAATTTACAGACGAAAACGTAAATTTACAGACGAAAACGTAAATTTACAGACGAAAACGTAAATTTTCGGACGAAAACCTAAATTTACTGGCGAAAACGTAAATTTCTGACGAAAACGTAAATTTCCTGACAAAAACGTAAAATTACTGAGGAAAACGTAAAATTACTGACGAAAACGTAAATTTTCTGACGAAAATGTAAATTTCTGACAAAAACGTAAATTTACAGACGAAAACGTAATTTTACTGACGAAAACGTAAATTTACATACGAAATCGTAAATTTACAGACGAAAACGTAAATTTACTGACGAAAACGTAAATTTTCTGACGAAAACCTTAAAATAATGATGAACGGTGAATACTGAATAGAGTAACGTGTTATTGAAATTGGTTAAATAAAACAATGGTGGGTATGAGGTGAAAATTTAGAAAAGGGTAAAATGGAGTTTTCTAATTTTCTATATAAATTTAGAAAATGAAAATTTTGTAATTTTTGAAAAATATTGAAAAATGATGTTGCTAAACAGGTTTTCTATTTTTCACTTTTCAAATGAAAATTTTTCTAGAAAAGTGGAAAAATTTTCTCTAACTAAACAGCCCCTAAGTTTTTCCCAAAAAGTGAGTTTTTCCCAAAAAATGAGTTTTTCCCAAAAAATGAGTTTTTCCCAAAAAAAGGAATTTCGGATAATGATATTTTCAGAGAAATGACTAATTTCAGAAAAACAAGTAATTCAGAGAAAACTAAATTCAGAAAAAGGAAATCTTCGGAATGTTAAAGCCCTTTTGCGAAGATATGATGGACAGATACAATAACATTAAAAAATTCACGAAATAAGCTAAAAAATAAGCACAAATCAAATAAGCAATTAACTAAAACTTAATCTAAAACACTTTTAAGAAAAACTAATTTAGTCACAAATCAGAAACTTCAAAAACACTAATAAAACTAAAAATTAAAAATCAACTTTTAATAAAACAAACTAATAAAAACACTTAATTAAAAATATGCAAAATCAAACAATAAGAGAAATTAAATCTACAGTACTCCTACTCTAAACTAACTAACCCCCTCCTAATGACACATTAGGAGGGTATTTATAGGAGGAGTAAAATGTTGGTGCTTTCTTCCTTCTTTCTTCTTGTCTCAACTCGATTTAAATTCTTTGTCTTTCTCGACGTCGTCTCGGGATTTGTCGATATAATTTGAACTCGTCTTATAATTTTCTTCTTTAATTAGACTTGGTTCTTCGACTTCGTTAAACTTTCGTCTTTATACTTTTCTTCGATAAATCTTCAGAATAGGCCTTGGACTTCCGTTCTTTTTGCACTCTTGATCTTTTGACTTCGTCTTTTCTCGTTTTCTTGGATAAAAGCCCGTGAAAGCCTGTGTTTTCTTCCTTTTTCATCTTTTGGTCCTAAAACACAATAAAAAGACAAACCACGCATAATTCCTACATTTACGACATAAAATACACTTTTTGGCTTGGTTATTATTATAATTAAGTGGTAAAAGGATGGGTGTTTTCACACCTATCAGGGGGGTTAGGTGGCGCGAAGCACTTAAGTACCTATTAACCCTTAGATGGAATTTTATAGCACATCGCCTTTCTATTCACTTTGTAGTTTGTATTCTTTAAATTCTTTCCTATTGGAAGTATTTATCTATTCTTGCTTAATTAAATTTGATCGATACACGTGTCAAGGACCGGAACGCTCCCTAACACGGTGTATTGCAAAAGCAATACTTATGGAGATATTTGTATTGATTGTTCGTATACGTATACGTATCTACATATAATAATATAGAGAAAATATTTTTGTATTTATTGGTTTTTTAAAAGAAAATACTATATGTACGTAAAAACCGAGGAAATCCTTTAATATATATTTTTGGGTGCAATCTCTTAGGAAAAAGATTGCTTTTTGATTTTTTAATTTTTTGGTCAATTCTTTAGGAAAAGAATTGTTTTTGTTATTTTTTAGTTTTTATATTTTTATATTTTTGATTTTTTATATGTTTTTTATTTATGATAAGTAAAAATAACTTTCACGTGGTGAAAGTCCTAAAAATTGAAAGTCCTAAAAATCTCAAGTCTTTAATTGTTCTTGGTTGTTAGGGTATTTGGAAATTCTATGTCTATTGCAATCAAAAAGTAAAAAAAATGAAAAATATTAAACCTACGTATCCGTCAAACACTTTGCAAATACCAAGTAATATGCACAAAAGTTCAAAATTAAAATGCATAAAAGTAAATGTGCTTGAAAATTAATCTAAATGAAAGTACAAGGGTTGAAATGTAAATTTCAGAAACTATAAGGACCAAAAATGTAAAATTCTAACAACTTATAACAAATTTAACAAACTTAAAAAACTGCCTAACCAATTTTATCAAAAACTGAAAGTTTAGGGACTAACAACTTGCAAAACCTAAAAACTAGTAATATTAGCCATGAATTCAAACAGTTACAAACCAAAAGGACTAAAGTGCAATTAACTTGTGTTATTTATCAAAAACGGGCACAACCAAATGAATAAGCTCGTTAGAGCTTAATAATGGACCAAATAATCTCTAACTTGTTTTAAAATGCTTAAAATGGAAAAATAGCTAGTTATGCAAAAGGAATCTGCTTAAAAGGTAGTAAAACTCAATTTAGCTTATTCAAATAAGCCAAGAATAAGCAAACTGAAAATCCAGACATCCACAACTTGATTTTAATGATAAATCTTGTTAAACAGCTTTTAAGAAGAATGGAATGTCTTTCCAATTTGAAAATGATTAACTAGATAAGCTAGAAACTCATTTTAAGCTGAAAAGAGCTTATTTGACCAACGTTGACCAGATTATCCAAAAAGCTGAAAACTTCAAAAATCACTCAAGACATGTTTTTGACAAGATCTGTGAAAGAAAATTGATACGTTTATGAAGTGGAAATGAAGGTCTAAGAAAACAATCCAGCTTTCATTACAGAAACTTGCATTTGGTCTCTAGCTTATTAAAAAGCTGATTTCTAGCTGAAAACTAAATACTGTATAGTTTCCTCTTACAAACTTAATCTTTGGATGTTATGCTACAACTAGAAACTGATTTTAAGAAAAATGATCAAGAAATGAAAGTATGCAAGTGATTTGAATAGAGCTAGTTTTTTTATGAAAATGTTAACAAAACTTGACTGATACTTTTTTCTAGCCAATTGCCTTTTTAACCAATGTTTTGACCTCAAAACTAAACACAAATGTTACCACTGGTTTACTAAATGTAACTGAGCAGGAATAACAGGTTTTTGACAAATTTTAATCACAAATGCTCACAATTCCAAACACCATTTAACAAGACTGCTAAGAACTTTTACAAAGCAATTTTGAGTAAAAGAGTGAATCAAGCTATGATTACTATCAAGACTTTTTATATGACCAAATGAAATGAGTTTCAACTAAAAGCAGGCAAGTAAACTACCTTAACCACAATATGATGTAAATGACCTTAACTAATGAATAACAAAGATGCAAATCAAGTAAACACAAAGTAGAGCTGCAATTACACTCAAAAGTTATCAAACTAGCTCAATTGCACTAACATCAAACTATACACATGATCATAGCAGCAGGTAATGTTTAATCTAGGAATTAAGCATGCAATACAATTCAGGGGAACTAAAATAAGAATTATGACACCTTCTAGCTTAAAGCCTCCATTGATGGAGTAGAGGAGTGCTGTACTCTCTAAAACAACTTCCTTCAACCCAATTCAGCTACAATCAACTACCAAATCACCAACATTAGCTATCTCTGAACCAAATCAACAAGTATTGCTACTAAACTGCTACAATGGGAACTAGAATGAACTGCTAGGCTGAATCAAACTGGATAGCTTCCAAAACGTCTCAAACATACTTCATTGATCAATGTTGATCAAATACATCACAATATAACAATAGTAATGCAGGATTGAGTAGAGTAAATGAAGATGAGAATAGGAAATGAATATTTTTGTGCTTTTATTGATTTAGGAGGGAAAAGTGGTTACAACAGTTAACTAACTATCTAACAAACTCTTAAGCGTGTGTCAAACACTTAAGAGTTGTTATCTAACTTAATGTAGAAAAAGATTTTAGAGGAAAACTAGAAGTGTTTGTTTTTCACACTTTTACTACTCTATGAAAATGAAGTGACTAGCTACTATTTATAGAGGTTTGATGATGAGTTGTTGGGGTAGTCGACGTGTCATGACTAATGAGGAGATGCCAAGTGTCAAGAACTGGTGAATTGTACATTCCTCATCAAGAACACAAAAGGGGTTTTTAAATCCGTTGATCTTCAGTCTAATTCACTTGTGTAGTTGGATTCGTCTTCTTATTTTGAGTATTTTTCATGTAGGAAGTTTGTTATGAAATGCCTTGTAGCTCATCTTTGATTTTGGGCTTGTTGCTTGAAAGAGATGACACGTGTCATGTTTTAATTGGATATTGGCCTCTCACACGGATCATTATCCAAAAATGGATAAAAGGATTATTGCATGGCTTGTTTTTATTGGTTGAAAGGTGTAGTGCGCTTCACTGTTCGGTTATTAAATAAGAGAGTGAGCTGGCAAGTTAGCTGGCAATCCGTACCCTTAATTTCTTGCGTTTTGATTGGCTTAAATGGTAATGACTCGGATCAAGTCAAAAGTATATGCAAAATTGACATTTTCAGTCCCTCACTTTAGCAGATTCTTCAATTGAGCTCATTTCTTCATTCCTTTGGCAATTAAGGTCCTTTGATTTGTATTCTTGACTTTTTAAGCCCATTGACTTGTTTGACTTGAAGTTTGAACAAGCGTGACTTTAATCTTGACTTTTCCAAAGTTTGCATTTTTTTTTGGTAAAAGGGTAGCAATGACCCCGGTAAATAGAACCAAAAAAAGCGTTGAAGTACAAGGAATGTGGCTGAAATACCACATTAACCACAAGCTACAGGCAGCTTGGTAAACAAAATATTTATGACAGGCCATAAACATTTACTAGTCTAGAATACTGGAAATATATAAGCTAGACAAAAACCAAGACGATAACATAAAATTACGAGGAGAATAATAAAATATCAACATGGGATCAGCCAGATGGAGTGCTTGCCCCAATATGAGTATTGAGAAGATTCACCGATTCATCAAAGACGACCTCGACTCCCTCCTTCTCCTCATTATCTTCCTCGCTTACTTGAGCCCCTTCGTCAATACCAGGCATGGACAAAGATGAAAATTTATTAGATGTAGAAACACTGCTCATTTGAGCTTTAGCCTTGTTCGGACCATTAAGATTGCTAGACTGCTGCACCTGACCAGATTTAGTATTCAACTTACTACTATTATCAGCACTCGCACTTGTAGTATCCAAGTGAGTTTTTGGGCGAAAAACAACCGTCTTACCTGCTTGGAAACCCTTGCTCAATGGAACACCTCTCGGAACTTGATTCCCTAAATTACCTTTGTACTTCTTCCTCTTGCTTTGCACTTGTTGGAACCCATCATTATCAACAGGAGTTGTCACTTTTTCAACCGTTATAGGTTTAACATTTTTCGGACAAGAATCAACGGAATGACCAAAAATATTACAAGTATGACATCTAGGCGGTTTCCATTCGTATTCAACTCGAATTAACTCCTTAGTACAACCAGAGCCTTCAAGATCAGGGACACCAATAGTAACGTTATCTATAAACTCCGAATCAGCATTCATCTCAATAAGACAACGAGCAAAACTACACCGACCCCAAGACTCTTTGCACATAGTATCAGTATAATTATCCATCATAATAAGCTTACCAAGAAACGAAGCAATTAAACTAATACCTTCCTCTTCAAATACCTGTAGCGGGACATCATGAAACTTAACCCATACCGGAATACGAGTTAGTTCCTCCTTTAGAAGATTCGTTTTCATAGTCCATTTCTTAAGAAAAATTGGTGAATTACGAACCATCCACGGACCACCTTCCAGAACCGCATTAAGACCCTCACTAGATCCAAATTGAAAAAAGAAAAAACCTTTCTCATTCATCATGATACGCTTAAGACCATGTTTTGCCCAGTTATTCTTAGCAAAATACTCAACCACAGGGAATGCAATCCTTTTACCAAGAAAGTAACCATATAAAGTGTTATGGTAGCGAGCATTTACTGTTTCAACAACCTTCCTAGGAATAGAGATATTAACCCCTTCATAGACATTTTCAGAATTAAACGAAGAAGAAACTGCATTAATACCTCCATTAGTAGACGTACCCATATCACCTTCAAATCTGCAAAGTAACTTCAGAATTTCTTTAGCACGATCAGGTGAGATCAATTCCCACAACGGATGTTTCTTCATTCTTAATTCCTGCATAAATTCACCCGCGTCACCAACCGTGCGAATCGTTACACCAAATAATTCCAAAACCGCATGTAGATTACACGGTTGCAAACCATTAATGGTAGCAGCCTTAGCTTCAAGGTCTATTTCCTCCAAAGTTTGCATTTAAGTCCCTCAACTTTTGCATGTTGTCAAGATAGGTCCCTTATCTTCAAATGGCTTGTCATCTTTTATCCTTCTCTTGTCTTTTCATCATAAATGAGCTTGATTTCCTCTTGTTTGCTTGAAATTGTATCCTTATTACCTATTTAAGCACAAACATAAAACATACCACATAATACTGCTTTATAGCACAAAAGTTAGGTATTTTCTATGTGTTTTAGGGTGATTTGTTGATTAATTGATATGAGATTTTGCTCATATTAACCCCCAAAACCTATATGTAAACCTACTATCTCTATCCAATATGATCGACACCGGCACTTAATGATTTGCCACTACATGTTCCATGTATTTCTTTGCAAACTTCTCCATCTTGTCATCCGCTTTCATTTCCACGAAATGTGCAGACTTAGTCAGTCTGTCCACTCTTACCCAAATCATATCATTACCACTATTAAACCTTGGCCGTTTTGTAATCAAGTCCATGGAAATATTCTCCCACTTCCACTCAAGAATTTTAGGTTGTTGCAGCAGTCCTGATAGTCTTTGATGCTCAGCTTTTACCTTGGCACAAGTCAGACACTCACTAACGTGTAAAGCTACATCCCTCTTCATTCCTGGCCACCAATACATATCTCTCATGTCCCGATACATCTTATCAGCTCCTGAGTGTATTGAATACTTCAACACATGAGCTTCCTCCAATATAATCTTCCTTGTATCACCATATAATGGAACCCAGATCCTATCCAAATAGTACGTACAACAATCTCCTCTTTCCTCCATGTACTGGTCCATACTATGTAGATTCTCTTCTCCCAGCTTCTCTTCCTTAGTAGCTTCTATTTGTGTTGCCTGGATCATATCCTTAAGAATCGACTGAATAGTCATACTCATTGCCCTTAATCTCCTTGGTTTTATCCTCTCTCTTCTACTTAAGGCATCAGCCACCACATCTCCGCTTGTTCATACACGACACGAAATAAGCTAACCATCTCTTCTACTAACAGGTACTACTCCCTTCTCTAGATGAAAGTTCTATTGTTCGTGATTACTAACCTCTAGCTCTAACAGTTTTCCTTCAATATCACTCCACTATCTTGACAATCTCTTGCTTCTTCAAGCCATTCTTCCTCCATGCTACTTTTCGCTTGTCTCCCACAATCCTAATTTCCGTATCATCTTCCATATCATCTTTAGCCTATAATTTAGGCGATCTTCTTTTATTACCTACATTTTCATCAATGAGGAATATGCCCCTCTCACTGGTGATTCTCTTTTGGTAGAAGAATTCTTCCTAATAAAATGTGTTCCCCAACTATCTCCAAACCTCACGCCAATGCTCTAGGCGTCTTTCCCAATTATCCCTATAGTATGCTCATACCAACCATTAGTCTGTAAATGGTATACTACTCTTGCTTCCCATCGTTTCTTCCCTTGCCATAATCCTTCATAAGGCATTCCATTACCCATTAGACTAACTTTTACGCAAAACCTACTATTCCATCACATCTGTACGCAATCCTTCCCACTTCGCAACTACGCAACTTCTCATTCTGCTTAGAATATGGGATGAATTAGTCAGTCTTTCGACTATCACCCAACTCTCATCACACTTATTCCTCCACCCCTTTATGTATTCCCTCTACCATCTTTATCCATACACCGCCCTTTCTAAGCTACTCCTATCTATGTAGGAAGTATAGCCTATGTCCCTTTTCTCTATATGATTGTCCAAGCCACGTAACAAAAATGTTGATGCGTTCTCTACTTTAGACAACTCAACTCATGCAACTTACATCCTTAATCCACACCATCCTAACATGTTATCCATATAGATCAAGTTCGTCTCAGCTTCACTTCCTTCTTCGTATTCCATGTCTCATCAACTATGCTTGCCTTTCCTAGATGCTACTTGGCCTTTCATACTTCTTCGCCTCCTAACTCCATCCATCATCTATGCCTAACGTCCAATCAAGGAGATTGAATGTGTGTTGGAGACGTCCATGATTTGTATAAATCATTCTCTATGTCTCGTACACCAAATTCCTCTAGCATTCTAGGCAGATCAACCAACCAACCCCACTATCTAAGTCTTATCTAGTTCTTCAAATCCTTCAGTTTCTGCAATGTATAAGTAATCTCCTTTCTTTGTCGTCCTCACACGCTTCCTAATCCTTGATCTACGTATCGTCGTGCTTCGCTGATTTCGTCCAGTCCTTCTGATAATGCCAAGATCGGCTCATTACCCATGCTAATTCTTTAGTCTCCAAAACGCTTCCTCGTCTTGCTTCGCTTCAACTTTGTTGGTTCCAACTAAACGCTATCCTCTCCAACCACCTTCCCCCACTAGCCAGTTTCCTAAAACTCTTACTTGATCATCTCACTTCTAATTCCCTTTTTCTAACATCTCCAAAACCAACTCATAATTCGCCTCACCTTCTTTCTTAACTTGTGTAGATTCAAGATGTCATCAATACTCCCGATGACAACTTGTCTATATACGGTCATGCACACTTGGTTCATTGACTCCATGAAGACCGCTAGTGCTTTGGCGAAGCCAAAGGCATAACCGTAATCCCAAAGCGTCCATATAACATACTTAACTATTTCAACTACGTCCTCCTTGCACCCTCTCTTGGCGGCAATAGAACAACTTCTACTTCATTCTACTCTCGAGCTTTTACGCACATCCTACAAGATTTATACTTCCTCTTACCAAACCATTCAAATGCTTTCACATCACATCTACTACTAGGCAACAGAGCCTTTTCCTTGCATTCCTAGAAATTTCTAACTCCTGCCTTTGAAATCATTCCATCAATAATCGCCTTGGAAAGGCACTAACTACAACTCATCTTAATTATCCTGCTGGCTCCATTCATGGTTCTACTTCACAATATTAGGCAAACCTACTAATCCTTAGGAAATTTTCGGAAACTTACATACCTTACGAACTTCATAAATACCCTTGAAGTATCATATCCCCTTCCAGCACTCTCCATGACGCGTTCCTTGTGCCAATATCCATACCCTACACCAACCTCTATTCCTCTCTCTTGGTACTCCTAAGAGATTATATATCCACATTAGTTCTTCTTCCCATGATCTTCTAACTCTTTCCCCATCCCTAAAGGCATTCCGACTATTCTCTCATAACTACTAACTTGGTCGTGTAGGCGCAACCAAGTCTTCCATATGCCTACATCAATGCTCTCGATCAATACGAAAACAAAATTACATCTACATTCTACCATATACGATCAATAGGTCAAATCCACTAATTACTAATGACATTTCACTCGAAGAATACGCTTCAACGGTGGTTGAATATCTAAAATAGAAGCGAGTTGGCCAACTTCCTAAGAATACCATCTGTGACAATCCGTCAATTTATGATTGATATTTTATTTTCAAGTATTATTTAAAAACATTATTTTAATGTTATATTATGAACTCACCCATTTATGGGAAGAAATTTGGATTTACGTCTTGAAGTAGCATCGACTACGTCTAAACCGGAGGATTCTACGTTACGTGCTCACGTTTACATACACCGTCTTTGGTGACAGTCCGACATTTCAGAAAATAAATTTGTCCGTGAATACTATTTTGAGATTTTAAATTTGTGTTGGTTCATAAACTCACAAATTTACGAGAAGAGATTAGGACTTACGATTATAATTTAACGTCCTTTACGACTAAACCGGAAACCTTAGGATTACGTATTTACGTTTTCGAACTCCGTTTTTGATGAGACAATTTTTATTAGATTCGTTTTGTGCCGTTGATTTATAATTTATAAAAACGTTTTTCGTAAAACGACCCTAGGGCACGCAAATCAAGGAAACTAGAATCGAAGAGTACCCGTAAATTAATGGGGATGGGACAAGTTTACACTTGCCCACCCCCATACATGTGGCGTCTAAACTAAGCCCACAACACACCATAGGTGTCAAAAACTTCTCAAAGAAGTTTAACACATGTATATACTTCCATAAACCATTCACTAAAACCATTTCCACCAAAAATCAACATGCAAAACCACTATAATCTCTCTCTCTCTCTCTACTCCTCCTAGCCGTCCCATCTCAACCAAAAACGGCCTCATTTGATCAATTTTAACCATGAAATCATGTGTTATTCACACATATGATGAAGCCCTTTTGAAGCTCTATAGATTGGTGGTGATTTTAACATCCAAAGAGAAGTTTGCAAGATGAATTAGGGCTGATTTTCAAAGACCAACATCTCCCTTGGTGATCTTGAAGATTGCATACAAGAGTTCATAAGATTTGGTGACCCAAAACCAAGTCTTGATCCTTCAAACTACTTAATCTTGGTGGTATAAAGATTGTTCTTCCTATCCTCTTTTTATTTTGATTATGTAATCTTGTAATTTCTTTATTTATGTATATGTATATGATGATAAATGATGATTAAAAATATTATGTGGGGATTTGGTGTTGATAGATTTGATAAACATGGTTAAAAAGATAAAAAAACCATAGGTAAAATGGTTAAAATCTTGCTTAATGTGATGGCTGTATAAAAAAAGTAAGTAACCAAATGTTAAACTGATAAAATGGTAAAATGGAATCAATATAAAGTAAGTATTAGATGTTATACACATGTGAGAATTTGCCCATGCAATGGAATCATCAAAATGAGTGAGATATGATCAAAACAAATTTAGAGTGCAAATCTGCCTACACTGTTTTGGACGAATTTATTAAAATACTTAGAGGTTGATTCATCAGTAACTATAAAGGAATATAATGAATCACATATCATGTAGTTCCTGTGATAAAAATTTGAGGTCCTATCTCATTATAGAACTCTAGATATGGATATTTTAGTGAACTTAAAATTTAGGACTGATTTTGTGAAATTAAAGTTTAATATTATTATATAAGCACTCAAATAAATATAGTATAAAAAGTGAACTAAAACCCACTAACTTATATATTTCATTTATATAATTTACATAAGGATAAATAAATGGACATTATATAAAAATGGTAGTTTGGTAAGTTTTATAAGTTATAAAAACTATAAACATGATTTTTACGTCTTTTCGGCTAGTACCGTAAAATTAACGTTTTTCGTCAATTAAAACTTAGACGATCGGACCCGTCTAATGTAAACTTTTTAAAAGTCATATACTGATATATAAGTACTTAATACACATAAAAACCGATAAAACCCGAACTATATAACATATGGACATTAACGGGCTAAGTTAGCATTATTGGACTAATAATCCAACTAAATGGGCTAAACACTTATAAATTTACTTATTGGGCTTAACCCACTTAGGCCCAAAATGTAAAGTATAATACTGATAATAAAAGTATAATTGGGCTAATGAAATGTATTGGGCTTGTAATGGGCCTATTGGGCCTCCAAAGTGTAAACAAGTTAAGCTAGTGTAACTAGTATAAAAGTTACCAACACATAAACACTATAATGAATGAGTAAAAATGTACAATCCCACTTGATCATCATCATATGTATACATAATTGTTATTTTTATAAAGGCATTGGACAAGAGTCTAAGACGAGTATTATTTGTCTAAGTTTCTGTGATTGAAGCACGTACCGTACATCCGAATTGCCGATAACCCGCTTTCCCACATCAACGTGGGTTCATAGCCTCGCACTCTTTTAAATGTTTTTGTGAAATGTTTTATAAACTCGCGAGGGAGATAACATGTTAGCTTTGATAAAATAGGACACTAGTTGTCCCAAATGTTTGTTTATTGATTTGGACCCGAATGATTGTATGACCCGATGAATGAATATATGACCCGATAAATGAAATTAAATGGATTATTAAAGTTAGGTTATGTCACTAAAAGTCCCATTAGCATGAATTGTGAACTACAGGGATTTGGTAGACGCTTATGCATATAATAGTACTATTTGGGGACGATCACCCTAGTTCGCGCCTTGACGGTTGATCCCCGTCGTGCCACATTGATTGGTAAGCGAATTTATGTATGAGAAGATTTACACAAGCGTGATTATTGTGACGGCACGCTAATTTAGATGGGCAAACGAGTTTCGGGTTAGCTACCCATTGTTTGTTGTAGTAAGGTAACAATGTCATGCGGCTTATAATAACCCAAATAACGAAAATACTGCTATAAGCATTGAATTACAATATATTGACTGACTAGCAATACAGGGTCTATTTATCGGTATTATGTTCGTGTTTTGGTTGTATATAACCATATCCATATAACGGTTTCTATTTAACTTTATACAACGTTATAAAACGTATTGTATGATGTTTTAACGACAATGGTTCGTATAATGATTTTGAAGGCGAAAGCCTATATTATGATTTTTGATAACAATTTGTATAAAATGACTTTGGCTATTTTATGGCCTATTACAATGATTTGTACATAAATGATTTTCTGTAATAATTATATACCGATGATATATTAATGGTTTTATTAAACTCTATGAATTCACTCGGCGTTATCGCTGACCTTTTCTTTTAACATGTTTTATCTCAGGTACTTAAAGGTAATTCTCGGGAAGACGACAAGAATTCATGGCCCGCACTTAAATAACAATTTCCATTCAAATGCTTTGTAAAACCTATATGAAATACAATGACGTGGGACCTATGTAACTTGAGATTTATGAATGGAAATGCTTAATTATTAAACGACGTGATTTTTAAGCGTTGTCTATGATGTGAGTAATGTGCTATCCCGTAACACCAACGAGTCTTCCGCTGTACTGAATTGTATAAAATTGGGGGTGTTACAGTTTGGTACCAGAGCTCTCGTTATAGAGAACGAAAGATTTTTAAAACCAAGGTTTTGAATAAAACATTTCAAAATCTTTTAACTATAAACATTTTTCTAAAAATGTCGAAAAATCTTTTGACTATAACGGTGCCGAAGAATTCCCGAGTTACCGACAAGGTCAGACTGAGAAGTGTAATTTTAATATATATAACTTGGATTATATATACACATATGATGTAATTTGATTACATGATTGTTTGATGATTATTTTGATATTTATACAAGGTATTTATACGACGTAGATTGTCACAAGGAACCCTAACTCCCCTAGTAAATTAATCGAAGCTATTCCCGTAGGAATTCTAGCTATCCTAGATCTAAACCAAGTTGTGGATGTTCATAATCCCAACGAAATGGTTGATCTTCGTAGAAATGTTAATATTAGTTGATTGTGATATTAAAAAAGATTTGGCGAGATTAAATCTCATATCGATGTCATGACGATCTTTCCTTATAGAGTGGAGTTTGACAAAACGTTACCACCTGGAAAGGTGTCATCTGATTCGTTGTCACCCAATTCTTAAAATTGAAATCGAAAGGGGTGAATTTTGCACTTGAGGCTGTCATTGGAACCATTACCCAAAAGCCTCATGCCACTAGTACCTTTCCGAGAAGTCTAATTGAATGATCGAGTCATTTCATACTAGTGACTCATTTGATAACTATTGTTGAAAGAGCTATAGGATTGGAAATTAAGTGTTGTTCATATCGAGCTTTTATTGCCCTATTAAGGTCTAAGAATAAGGTTGAAAGTATTGGAGAATGATGTAGGATATCGCATTGAGTATGATTTGGTTGAAACTTGAATAAAGTAAAATTTAACTCGTATGGAATATGAGATTTTTAAGAGGAAGTCGTTAAGTCCTGTGATTGAATTATAAGGTTTTAATTGATTGTTTATTCGTGTTAAGGGTTGTTCCTAGGCCATTGTCCAATGACGAGGATGCCCAGTGTCTAATAAATAAATGGAAGAAATCTTCTACTGTATTGGGACCGATGGATCTTCTGGGACAGGTGGGACACCTAATGACTCTTGTAGATTAGTATTCATTGTGGTATCTTTTAAAAATAATCCCTAACTTAACTGAGACATCAGTTGGTAGGATGAGTTCTTGGAATTGTATGACATAGTGACACATAATGTGTTACGGTACAATTTTGACTTGTTTGTGATTAATGAAAAGACTACCATTGATTGCTAAATTCTACATGTATCGATGTTATCTATCCTTTATTGCTTCATCCTAATGTTCGCATTAGTGATGCAACCATTGAACAAGTACTCATCTTGATTTGAGTTACGTTGTGGATTATTCTTTTCGAGTGCCATCGAGGTCATGAACCTCATGATAAAGTGGCTAAGCTCATTTCCTATTATATTGTAGTTAGTTCTTGGTGAACAACTCTTCATCACTCTTTTGTAGATCACACATTGTTTTTATAAAGTTAAAACAGTATACCTTGTGAAAAATTGAATTTTCATCACTATAAGGATTATTTAAAGTGAGATTTATGAGTAAACGTTATCGAAATAAGGTTGTTTATGAAACACTTTGGAAAACTTAATTGTTTTCATAACAAAGAAAATCTTTGTAAATTTATTTTTGATTCTTATTTAAGAATTAAGCATGAAAGTGTTTTTATTATAAACATGATGATAAAATTTTGGCGAACTGAGTATTGCATCGTTAATCTTGAAATTTTATATAGTTGCGCGCCTACATACAATTTGGAAGTGACCATGCAAGGCTGATTAGTGGTCACAATGAAATTCTTAATAAACACTAAATTTTCTTTAAAGATTGTGAAAGATTAAATTTTATGAGATCTGCAAGAAGTGAAAAATAGGGACATAGTGTTAGGGACACCTACATATGTGCCTGTAGCATCTATTCTTCTGAGTCGAATTTACTCATCTGTGGAAATTGTCTTATTTGACAATTGACAATTCTTTCTTGTCCAATTCTCCCGTAGTGAGATTCTTAGGAAAAGTATCTGATTACTGAGTGTTGATACCCGACTGGATGTATCGACGTTCCTATCATTTCTTTTGATTTGATTTCATTTGAATGACCTGGGTAACGATCCGAGGAGCTTTCGAATGCGTACTCAAATTATGAAAACATGAGATATATTCATATTCATTAAATGCTTTCGTCTGTATCTGATTTGAAATTCTCTCTCGTAGATTATGCGTTGACCTTACTCTTTTAAGGTTAGTTATGTCTCTAGATATCCTTGAACTTGTGAAGGATTATGAGTTATTATTAGTCTTTTGAGACATTCACATCTTATCGACGACAATGGAACTGGAAAGTTAATAGTTCCAGTAGAATGGATTGATTGATTATGACATGACGACATTGTATTAATTGATGGGAACTCGAGTAGAATTCCCCTAAATGATAAGATGTTGATTATCAAAAGTGATCTAAATAATTCTTGATGGATGACCATATCCTGCATTTAGACTTGAAATTATACCGTGAATGGTTGTGAATTAGTCACAGATATTATAATCTAGAAAGAACCTATTATGAGTTTATTAAAAGATGTTTCTGTTATCTGAAACTTTAGGAGGTATTTGCTGGTGAATTACCTAGACTTTCGCCATTAAGGCAAGTTGAATTTAGTATTGATTATATTCCCGGTGTTGGACCTGTGGCATGTGCACTATACGTCAGCATCATCTGAATTAAAGGAATTACCGTACAACTGAGAGAGTTGTCGGAGAAAAATTTTATTCTATCGAGCTTGTCATCATGAAGAGCTATGGTATTATCATTCCTTATATTAATTAATTACCGTGAACTAAGTAAATTGATGATTAAAATCTATATCCACTACCCAAGATGATAGATTGTTCGATCATTTACAAGGTTCTAGCGTGTATTCAAAGATTTGATCCTGGGCATGGTTATCATCAACTTCGCGTCCCTGAAAAAGATTATCTATTCTAATTACTACATCCAGAACTTGTAATGAACATTATGAGTTTCACGTGATGTCGTTTGGATTGACTAATACACATGTAGCATCCATAAATTTGGTGAATCACGTGTGTAGGCTGTAATTTGATAAATTCATGCTTGTGATCATTAAGGACCATTTGTTTATTTATAAGAATAAGAATGAGTTAATAATCATTTGTAGAATGCCCTGAGTCGGCCGAGTAGTGAAAACTTGTACCTTGAATATTTAACATGTGATGAAAGACTTAATCCTTTACATTATTTGACTGTGTGATTAATAAGATAATGGAATCTATATTGACTCTTCAAAAGTTTAGAGCCCTTTTAAGACTTTGGGTTTTACCAAAAAGAAAGTGCAAATGTGTCTTGACAAATGTTTTATCGAAAAGAACTTTTGAGGGATTATTCCCTTATACCCAGAACATTTAACTAAACTCTTGTTTAGGGGTAAATATTCATGTATACCTCAAGACAACCTAAGAGGGATTGAGGAAACCATTTAAACCATGACTTGAAATTTGAAACGACACTTTTTGCTTTTCAACTAAGAAAATTTTGACCAAAGTATAACCAACGATTTTTCAAACATTTACGAATCTTATTAGTTATTTTCGATAAGCAAAAATCGTGTTAATTAAATTCAAATTTGTTTTGAACATTTTATTATAATTGGTCGAACTAAGAAATTTAAACTTTTAACGTTTACGTTTCATAAAAACTTAATATTTATTGTTAATTTACGTGTAATAATTATCGACGCTTTAAACGTCGGATTGAGCAAAACTGATAAAAAATGATAGTTGAGACGAAACTAAAACTTGGAAAATATAAAGAAAGAATTTCTGAGTAAAATGTGGACATGATAATTATTTCATCAGGAAAGATGAATATAAATACTGACGCATTATGTAAAAAGGATAAAGAATCAATTAGAATGTGTTCCTTAGTAATGACTGTGCAAATAAATTACCGAGTAATTTAAAATATAGCCGATGCTTATAAGAAGGATAATATAAATAGTAAATGGGGGTTCGCGGCTAATGTGAACCATTAGAATTGAGAAGGCAATGGCGTTAAATGTTTTAACAGGCCGTTTATGGTTGCCTAAATATGGAGGATTGTGAGATATAGTTATGTTGGAATTTTGTAAGTATAAGTATTTTATTCCTGTCATTTCTGATTAAATGTATCTTTATCTGAAGAAAAGTTGTACTAATGGCAAATTATGAAGACATAAATTGCTTCATACATTAGTAAACGTCTAGTTATTGCAAAGGTCATCATCTGAATTTGATTCAATTTGGTTCATCATCGACAGACTGACCAAATCTGCTAATATCATTCCTGTTAATGATAGATTATTGATGAAGAAATTGACTCTTTTGTATTTAAAGGAGTTGTGTAAACATAGTGTGCATATATCGATCATCTCTATCAAGATCCTCGCTTCGCATCGAATTTCTAGAGATTTGCTCAGAAGTCATTGAGAATGAATCTTGATGAGAGTACTGTGTACCACCCCAATCGAAGGGACGAGGTAAAGTAACGATACAAAATACTATAAGTGCTGTTTTATGTTTGAATGATTGACCTTTGGTAATAAACTGTAAAATTGTTTTCCTTTGGAGAGATTATCATTGATAATTATCGTATTAGGATCAAGATCGAATCTTGTGAGTATATATATTAGAGCATCTGTAAGCAGTAGTTGGGATGAAGACACCCGACATACACCCATTTTGAGTTGGACATGTCTTTTAGGTTTAAGGTTTCCTATGATGGCGAACCTAACCTTACAAAATACTCGATCCGCGAGACCTGAATTTATTGTTGAAATTAGGATTTGATTATTGACTGCCAGTAGTGGGCAGGAGGTTATATGAATACGAAATGTAGATATTGAAGTGCAGGATGGGTAGCGAAGTTATGCCAAAATATTTCACCTTGGAAAAATGAAGTGATGATCGGAAAGATCATGGGAAATAAGTCCTCGTTATATGGGACAACTGAGATAATATAAAGAGTTGATTTGAAGGGCATATAAGCTGGATCTACCCTAGGACTTCAAGAGCTGCGTGAATTATGTCTCGTATATCGAACTTGATAAAATGTGTATCAAGTGAGAATCTGATCAATTTTAACCATGAAATCATGTGTTATTCACACATATGATGAAGCCCTTTTGAAGCTCTATAGATTGGTGGTGATTTTAACATCCAAAGAGAAGTTTACAAGATGAAGTAGGGCTGATTTTCAAAGACCAACATCTCCCTTGGTGATCTTGAAGATTTCATACAAGAGTTCATAAGATTTGGTGACCCAAAACCAAGTATTGATCCTTCAAACTACTTAATCTTGGTGGTATAAAGATTGTTCTTCCTATCCTCTTGTTATTTTGATTATGTAATCTTGTAATTTCTTTATTTATGTATATGTATATGATGATGAATGATGCTTAAAAATATTATGTGGGGATTTGGTGTTTATAGATTTGATAAACATGGTTAAAAAGATGGAAAACCATAGGTAAAATGGTTAAAATCTTGCTTAATGTGATGGCTGTATAAAAACAGTAAGTAACCAAATGTTAAACTGATAAAATGGTAAAGTGGAATCAATATAAAGTAAGTATTAGGTGTTATACACATGTGAGAGTTGGCCATGCAATGAAATCATCAAAATGAGTGAGATATGATCAAAACAAGTTTAGAGTGCAAATCTGCCTACACTGTTTTGGACGAATTTATTAAAATATTTAGAGGTTGCTTCATCAGTAGCTATACAGGAATAAAATGAAGCACATATCATGTAGTTTCTGTGATAAATATTTGAGGTCCTATCTCATTATAGAACTCTAGATATGGACATTTTAGTGAACTTAAAATTTAGGACTGATTTTGTGAAATTAAAGTTTAATATTATTATATAAGCACTCAAATAAATATAGTATAAAATGTGAATTAAAACCCACTAACTTATATATTTCATTTATATAAATATACATAAGGATAATTAAATGGAAATTATATAAAAATGGTAGTTTGGTAAGTTTTATAAGTTATAAAAACTATAAACATGATTTTTACGTCTTTTCGGCTAGTACCGTAAAATTAACGTTTTTCGTCAATTAAAACTTAGACGATCGGACCCGTCTAATGTAAACCTTTTAAAAGTCATATACTGATATATAAGTACTTAATACACGTAAAAACCGATAAAACCCGAACTATATAACATATGGACATTAACGGGCTAAGTTAGCATTATTGGACTAATAATCCAACTAAGTGGGCTAAACACTTATAAATTTACTTATTGGGCTTAACCCACTTGGGCCCAAAATGTAAAGTATAATACTGATAATAAAAGTATAATTGGGATAATGAAATGTATTGGGCTTGTAATGGGCCTATTGTGCCTCTAAAATGTAAACAAGTTGAGCTAGTGTAACTAGTATAAAAGTTACCAACACATAAACACTATAATGAATGAGTAAAAATGTACAACCCCACTTGATCATCATCATATGTATACATAATTGTTATTTTTATAAAGGCATTGGACAAGAGTCTAAGACGAGTATTATTTGTCTAGGTTTCCGTGATTGAAGCACGTACCGTACATCCGAATTGCCGATAACCCGCTTTCCCACATGAACGTGAGTTCATAGCCTCGCACTCTTTTAAATATTTTTATGAAATGTTTTATAAACCCGCGAGGGAGATAACATGTTAGCTTGATAAAATAGGACACTAGTTGTCCAAAATGTTTGTTTATTGATTTGGACCCGAATGATTGTATGACCCGAGGAATGAATATATGACCCGATAAATGAAATGAAATGGATTATTAAAGTTAGGTTATGTCACTAAAAGTCCCATTAGCATGAATTGTGAACTACCGGGATTTGGTAGACGCTTATGCATATAATAGTACTATTTGGGGACGATCACCCCAGTTCGCGCCTTGACGGTTGATCCCCGTCGTGCCACATTGATTGGTAAGCGAATTTATGTATAAGAAGATTTACGCAAGCGTGATTATTGTGACGACACACTAATTTAGATGGGCAAATGAGTTTAGGGTTAGCTACCCGCTGTTTGTTGTAGAAAGGTAACAATGTCATGCGGCTTATAATAATCCAAATAACGAAAATACTGCTATAAGCATTGAATTACAATATATTGCCTGACTAGCAATACAGGGTCTATTTATCGATATTATGTTCGTGTTTTGGTTTTATATAACCATATCCATATAAAGGTTTCTATTTAACTTTATACAACGTTATAAAACGTATTGTATGATGTTTTTAACGACAATGGTTCGTATAATGATTTTGAAGGCGAAAGCCTATATTATGATTTTTTTTATAACAATTTGTATAAAATGACTTTGGCTATTTTATGGCCTATTACAATGATTTGTACAAAAATGATTTTCGGTAATAATTATATACCGATGATATATTAATGGTTTTATTAAACTCTATGAATTCACTCGGCGTTATCGCTGACCTTTTCTTTTAACATGTTTTATCTCAGGTACTTGAAGGTAATTCTCGGGAAGACGACAAGAATTCATGGCCCACACTTAAATAACAATTTCCATTCAAATTCTTTGTAAAACCTGTATGAAATACAATGACCTGGGACCTATGTAACTTGATATTTATGAATGGAAATGCTTAATTATTAAACGACGTGATTTTTAAGCGTTGTCTATGATGTGAGTAATGTGTTATCCCGTAACACCAACGAGTCTTCCGCTGTATTGAATTGTATAAATTTGGGGGTGTTACAGTTTGGTACCAGAGCTCTCGTTATAGAGAACGAAAGATTTTTAAAACCAAGGTTTTGAATAAAACATTTCAAAATCTTTTAACTATAAACATTTTTCCAAAAATGTCTAAAAATCTTTTGACTATAACGGTGCCGAAGAATTCCCGAGTTACCGACAAGGCCAGACTGAGAAGTGTTATTTTAATATATATAACTTGGATTATATATATACATATGATGTAATTTGATTACATGATTGTTTGATGATTATTTTGATATTTATACGAGGTATTTATACGACGTAGATTGTCACAAGGAACCCTAACTCCCCTAGTAAATTAATCGAAGCTATTCCCGTAGGAATTCTATCTATCCTAGATCTAAACCAAGTTGTGGATGTTCATAATCCCAACGAAATGGTTGATATTCGTAGAAATGTTAATATTAGTTTATTGTGATATTAAAGAAGAATTGGCGAGATTAAATCTCATATCGATGTCATGACGATCTTTCCATATAGAGTGGAGTTTGACAAAACGTTACCACCTGGAAAGGTGTCATCGGATTCGTTGTCACCCAATTCTTAAAATTGAAATCGAAAGGGGTGAATTTTGCACTTGAGGTTGTCATTGGAACCATTACCCAAAAGCCTCATGCCACTAGTACCTTTCCGAGAAGTCTAATTGCATGATCGAGTCATTTCATACTAGTGACTCATTTGATAACTATTGTTGAAAGAGCTATAGGACTGGAAATTAAGTGTTGTTCATATCGAGCTTTTATTGCCCTATTAAGGTCTAAGAATAAGGTTGAAAGTATTGGAGAATGATGTAGGATATCGCATTGAGTATGATTTGGTTGAAACTTGAATAAAGTAAAATTTAACTCGTATGGAATATGAGATTGTTAAGAGGAAGTCGTTAAGTCCTGTGATTGAATTATAAGGTTTTAATTGATTGTTTATTCGTGTTAAGGGTTGTTCCTAGGCCATTGTCCAATGACGAGGATGCCCAGTGTCTAATAAATAAATGGAAGAAATCTTCAACTGTATTGGGACCGATGGATCTTCTGGGACAGGTGGGACACCTAATGACTCTTGTAGATTAGTATTCATTGTGGTATCTTTTAAAAATAATCCCTAACTTAACTGAGACATCAGTTGGTAGGATGAGTTCTTGGAATTGTATGACATAGTGACACATAATGTGTTACGGTACAATTTTGACTTGTTTGTGATTAATGAAAAGACTACCATTGATTGCTAAATTCTACATGTATCGATGTTATCTATCCTTTATTGCTTCATCCTAATGTTCGCATTAGTGATGCAACCATTGAACAAGTACTCATCTTGATTTGAGTTACGTTGTGGATTATTCTTTTCGAGTGCCATCGAGGTCATGAACCTCATGATAAAGTGGCTAAGCTCATTTCCTATTATATTGTAGTTAGTTCTTGGTGAACAACTCTTCATCACTCTTTTGCAGATCACACATTGTTTTTATAAAGTTAAAACAGTATACCTTGTGGAAAATTGAATTTTCATCACTATAAGGATTATTTAAAGTGAGATTTATGAGTAAACATTATCGAAATAAGGTTGTTTATGAAACACTTTGGAAAACTTAATTGTTTTCATAACAAAGAAAATCTTTGTAAATTTATTTTTGATTCTTATTTAAGAATTAAGCATGAAAGTGTTTTTATTATAAACATGATGATAAAATTTTGACGAACTGAGTATTGCATCGTTAATCTTGAAATTGTATATAGTTGCGCGCCTACATACAATTTGGAAGTGACCATGCAAGGCTGATTAGTAGTCACCATGAAACTATTAATAAACACTAAATTTTCTTTAAAGATTGTGAAAGATTAAATTTTATGAGATCTGCAAGAAGTGAAAAATAGGGACATAGTGTTAGGGACACCTACATTTGTGCCTGTAGCATCTATGTTTCTGAGTAGAATTTACTCATCTGTGGAAATTGTCTTATTTGACAATTGACAATTCTTTCTTGTCCAATTCTCCCGTAGTGAGATTCTTAGGAAAAGTATCTGATGACCGAGTGTTGATACCCGACTGGATGTATCGACGTTCCTATCATTTCTTTTGATTTGATTTCATTTGAATGACCTGGGTAACGATCCGAGGAGCTTTCGAATGCGTACTCAAATTATGAAAACATGGGATATATTCATATTCGTTAAATGTTTTCGTCTGTATCTGATTTGAAATTCTCTCCCGTAGATTATGCGTTGACCTTACTCTTTTAAGGTTAGTTATGTCTCTAGATATCCTTGAACTTGTGAAGGATTATGAGTTATTATTAGTCTTTTGAGAAATTCACATCTTATCGACGACAATGAAACTGGAAAGTTAATAGTTCCAGTAGAATGGATTGATTGATTATGACATGACGACATTGTCTTAATTGATGGGAACTCGAGTAGAATTCCCCTAAATGATAAGATGTTGATTATCAAAAGTGATCTAAATAATTCTTGATGAATGACCATATCCTGCATTTAGACTTGAATTTATACCTTGAATGGTTGTGAATTAGTCACTGATTGTGGTAAATTACGAGCTTTAGGAAAAGGTGCGTAAAAGCGGTAAGTATTAAGCGTACGTTTAGGAAAACGTAAACACTAATGACCCTTATGATATGAAAGTTCGTTTCCCAAGGAGGTATATGTGTGTGACTAAGATGTAAATGATTTGAGATTAATAATTGGTTTAGAAGGGGATGAGAAAAGAAGATGACGAACACGTGAAATTAATACTACGACGACAAAACGTAAAACCGTAAACACTACAAAAATAATAATTAATTCTAAAAATTACCAAAAATTCACCAAAAATCAAAATTAATAAACTAAGAGTTTACCAATGATCAAAACTTTTTCAAACCTTTTAAATAATTAAATATCCAATTTTTAAATGCTAATTAAAGCCCTAAAAATCAAATAAATTATCAAAAAGCCCAAATAAAGATTTTTCAATTGGTAAACCTCTAAAATGACCTAAAAAGATTAAAAACTTTTTTTAGAAATTTTTAAACTAATAAAAACTATTTAAGATGATTTAAAAACTATTAAAACTTAAAATAATTATAAAAATTAATCTAGAAGTGATAAAATTATTCTAAAAATTGCTAAATTCCTATTTTAATGTATTTAAGCTAAGAAAAATGTAAAAAGTTGGACAATGTGAAATTTGAAAAATAATAATAAAATAATATTAAAATAATATTAAAAATCCAAAATTTATAAAAAAATTCTAAAAACTTGCAAACTAGTTTATTTTAACCTAAATAAACAGAAAATCAAAGTGAAATGACCAGAATACCCCTAATGGGCCCTCAAATGGGCCAAAACCAAATTCAGTCAACACAAATGGGCTTTTTAGCCCAAAAAGTCAAACTTGGCCCAATTGACTTAGAAAAGCCTTATCTGACTTAAAATTTGATTCTAAACATAAAACTCTAAAGGCCCAAAAGCTGAAAGTGAGCTTATCACAGCTTATTATGCAAACAGCTTATCCTTATTGGGCTTTTTAGCCCATTAAGCAATAAGCTAATGCCATAAGCTCTAATTTAACACACAACCTTCTTTTGGGATACTAAAGAGATTTGTAAAAAGAAATTTTGAAAAAAGCACACTCAATAAGCCAGAAATAAGCAAAGTAATATTTCACTAAAAGACAAAATAGTCTTTTTTGAGAAATAAGGCACCTCAGGACTTGATTCAACTTGCAAAATGTCACAAATGGACTCAAAAAGCCAAAACAATCAACAAAATTCCAATAAGCAAAACCAATAAGCCAGAATAAGCCAATAAGCACTTATGAAAAAGTCAATTAAGTTGGTTTTCTAGTCAAACCCTAAAGTCAACCCACCAAATGCTCCAGTATGAACAAATGGGTCAAATAATGAGCACCTATTACAAAATCCAAGTTGTTGCATGTACCAATAAGCAAAACAGATTCAATAAGCCTTGAAACCAAGTTTGACCAAAAGTCAAACGCTCGTAAGTGAAAATCAAACATTGACAAGAACAAAGTGGACGTTGACAGACTTAATGAAGTATATAGACTTGTTTTTCACCCTGCTGGTCAAGGTTTGAGTGCATACCTTGTGAATCAAAGCCTACCAGTTGGGTAGACTTGATGTGTTTTGGCACAAATAAGCCAATAAGCCAGTAGGCTTATAAGCTATCAACAGATAAGACCAAATAACCAAATAACCTCATAAGCAGCATACAATAAGATCCAAACAGCAAAACAACAATCCTTATACTAGATATCACAATGCAACACCAAATGAGGTGGTCACTTTGCTGATGCAAATGACCACTTCAGCCAACTTTGATAAGCTATAACCAACACAATAAGCCACCAAATTCAACAATCAGATAACCAATAGATAGCTTATCACCCAAACCAGATTTCAGACCTTAGATCCAAGTAACAAAGAAGTTATTGGATCTGATGTGTTTGACTAATTCCAAAACCAATTTTATCAATTTTTAGCAAAATTTCCAATCCTTTTTCCAAAATTTCAGAGACTTAACCAATGACTAAAACTTGTTCAAAATGAGTTGTTTAGACCTCACAAACCCTAAGAACCAAGGGCTCAAGGCCACAAGGCCTTATGAACCAGTTATCCCAAACAGTCCTTAATCCACCACTTTTCAAAGCAACTTGTGATTTTTAAACACAACCTACTGATTTTATCATTCAAATAGCTACACTAGGTGACAACTAACAGATTTCAACCATAAAACACAAAGCATAAACACAGAATCACCAAATCGTACACCAAAATGCAAAACAGGCAGTAACATGAAATTTTTAGAGGAAAATTAATCAAGGGATTATACCTGCCCTCCACAACATCCTAGGAGGGCCAGCTATGCTCCTTGGACCTTGTTCAACAACTAGAACAAGACCAAGGTCCTTCAAAGAAGAAGATCAAATCCTGCTGTTGTTCAAAGTAGAACAAGGATTTGATTATGATATATCTTCAACACAAGTGAGCAAACAACTCAACCAAGAGCTCAAAACTCTTCTCAGGCTTGGTGTCAACAAGCTTGAAGGAGCTTAAGGCTTTTGGATAAGGGTTAGTACACAAAAATAAGCAAATTTAGAAACCTCTTTTCAAGCTTTTTCAAACTTGAAAAACCTTACCAAACATAAACGTCCTTGAACCAAATGATTCAAGCACACTTATAACAACAAATGGAACTCAGAATCACCTTTAAACAACACCAACTTTCAAAAACATAAAAAGGCATTACAATTTTCTAAAAATACCAACTTTTATAAATTTCAAAAAGGAATTACAAGTGTAAAAGGTAAAACTGGAACAAAGCTCTCTCACAGGTTGAGGAGTCTTGATATAGGCAAATGCCAAGGCTAGCACTATTCACAAACCCTAGAAGTGAATTTCCCTAAATGTCCTTGAGTCTTCTAGACGAATCCTTGGTGTGAGCTGTCCAATGTGATCAAGGGCGTTCATTTTATCTTTAGGATGAAGCACAGGATCTTGGCTGTTGATTTTGCCACATAGGATGACTTGGAGGTTAAGTTGTCACATGATTGGTGGACGGGTATTTGGGGGTGGGGTCCATTGTGAGTGGCAATGAGTGTTTTAAGGTTGGGAAGGGTTTCTGGGCGTGTGAATTAAGTGTGTGTCAAGGTAATTTAAATTAACCCCTTGATTTAAGTGGTGTAAAATCTGGGTGGTGAAAAGGTGAATAGTGGTGCTTTTGATCCGTTTTTGGTGGATTGGTTTTATGTTTGGCGCAATTTCATTTGAATGTTTCAAATCTGGCAACTTAAACCCTTGTGTTTTGGCAGAAAGTGTATAGCACGTTTATTTTGCAAACCAACTCATATCCTTTGTAAATAACTTTCAGATTTTGACAATTTTGGCACAAGACTTTTCCAAAAGGGTTGCAAGGGTAGTTTTTTTGCCATTTTTGGATAATTCAAGGGCTGATCTTGGACATTGTTGATCTTCAAAGGTCTTCAATGCAACTTTAACTTCATGAGGGACCATAATTGGCAATTTAGAATTGTTGAGGGACTAAACTTGCCATTTCTTCAAAGTTCAAGGACCATTTGTGTAATTTTGACAAACTTAAGGGACCAAACTTGTAATTATGATTTCACAAGGGTTTTAAGTGTCATTTATTCATTCATTGAGGATCAATCTTGCATGTCTTCAAGTCTTCAAGGACAAATGTTGGATAAATCATGAATTAGGGCCCGGTTCTTTGTACGGCTTCGTTTCTCGTGTCCGTTTTTCCTTGTTTCTTGTGATCTTTTGTCTTTTTTCACGATATCCATACCTAAAATACACAAGTAAACAAACACAAACATATATATGGTATTTTATGACATTTTTATGCATTTAAAGCCCGAAAAGAACGATGAGATAATGTATAAATGCCATCACATCACTCCCCCATACTAAGCCATTGCCGTGCCCTCACGCAATGCTAGAATAAAGTATCTAAGCATCACCAAAGTTCAATTTTATTAACCTTTATTGAAAAGTAAAAGACTTGCAACACACTACGAAGATGTGTAAAGACATAATGTATGATTTTCATCACGAAAGTGACTTTTAGGGTCAAAGAATAGAAACAAGTAAATGTCCCTTAGAGTAAACTTCGTCATCCTTGATTGTCATACATTCCATGCTAAGTGCAAAAACAAGATCATTGTTGGTACAAGTCACAATGCTAACACTACTCATACGTCCAAATTATGTAATACTTTTTCTTCCCGCAATCCTAGTTATTATAAAAGGAAATGGGTTACTAGCATTTTTTAACTATTTGTCATGGATCACAAGTGATTCATACTGACTTATTTGAGTAGTTATTAGTCCGAAAGCAAAGTAGCACGATTTAATCGATAGTTAGCCGAAGGACAAAATCTTTTAAAACGGCTTCTCGTGTATCTCCTTAAGTTCATATCTTGGCATAACTCGTTTAACGATTTGAGACCATTCTCGGACCGATATTTGGCATGTACTTCATACTTCAAATCTTGGGATGACGTTCTTGAAATTATGGTCTTCTCTTCATATATTTGGAATTTCTTCACTTGACGTTTTTGAGAGATTCTTCATATTTGGACCACGTCTTCATCATTTTTCTTCAATCTTTACTTTGGATTTTGATATACAACGATCCGCCTCCTTTTCGTACTTGGATACATTTATCCTCATACCTTGTAAGGGTCTTTTCGGATAGACTTTCTCCATGATCTTTGGGGGAGTAATTGCTTTTCGTCGTGTGTCTCGATCCTTCATATTGATTTTGGAATAATGATACTTCACATCATCTTGGATCTTTAGCAACAAAACAGGGCTCCTCATGCCTTGTTAGGGCCTTTTTGGATGATCGCCAATCTTCGCGTCCCGCTTCAATAAGTTATGCCTTGGCTATGAACTCTATTCAACCCCGAGCAACTTTTAAACGATCTTGCGCTAGAGGCTAAGTAACCTTTCAAATCGTACGACCTTACTTATTGCAATTATGATTTATTCCTAATGCATTGATCTTATGGGAAGAAAAAGCCACAATTAAAAACATATGAGTTTTTGGAAAGAACATTTTCATGTTCTACGTTTAGCATGATCACTTGTCTAACTCTATCATCTCTCGTTCTTCACTATATAAAGACCTCTAATTAAAGAGACTCGTGAATACTTAGCCATGCAAGTCAAAATTAAGCCAAATTTGGATTAGCTTTCATTAAGACTATATCAAATCAAAGTTTTGGGTTTTCAAGCCACCTATAGGATCTTGCACTTTCTTGGACTTTTTCAAGTTTAGAGAATGCATTTTATAGTTCCCTTGATAAGTGACTTTCTAGGATCAATTATAGGAACTTGCGAAAAGTTCTTGTTCTTAACCCGAATGAGCTAAGACTTTCGCGTTTTAAAGCTCCCTATATAAAAGTCTAGCAAAACTTGAATTGAGCGGGTTAAGGAATGTAAATGGCTCCAAATGCCCATCAAGTTAAAAATTAGCTCTTATTCTACCCATCGGAAAATATACATTCGTGCCTTAAAAACACTTATGAAAACTAAGAAAAATTTTAAAATTTGGCCATTTTTAGCCTTATTAGCAACAAAACAAAACACTGAAAGTTGGAAAGCGTGAGGGCGTAGCAAAGCAAGTACCTATTCACCCCCCCCCATACTAAAAGCAAACATTGTCCTCAATGTTTCGAGTCTAAAGGTGGAGCACCCCATACTAGAGACGAAGAATGGAATGCTTAGGATCTAGCATGGAAAGGGTGATCAACAATATATCTAAAGTCGTTTATTAATTATGCTAAAAGATAAATGTTAAAACAATAAAGGATATGTCATGGATTCGTGAAAAACTTCTTCAAGAAAACGATGGAGGCTCACGTAAACGAACACGAGAGTCTTCAATCGTAGATGATGATGATCTAGATAACACAATCACAAACAACCACGAGACAACGAGTTGGAAGGGTACAAGTCCCCTTATTAGTGAATAGTAAGCATAAAAGGATAAGCATAGGATCTCCCCCATGAGGCACCTCGTTTTTGATTACCGAGTCATGAGCGCGACTCGATCCCCTCAATGCTAATTATCATTGGGGAAGGTGACTTGGTCGAGGGCAACCATTGAAGGAATTTCCCCACCAAAGTAGTGCTTAAGCCTATGTCCATTCACCTTGAAGTTAGGACCTTCATCTTGAGCTAGCTCGATGGTCCCATAAGGAAACACTTGTGTAATGGTGAACGGACCCGACCAACGAGATTTCAATTTCTCGGAAAATATCTTAAGTCGAGAATTAAAAAGTAACACTTGATCACCAACGTTAAAAACCCGGTTTTTAATCTTTGAATCATGAAACTTTTTAGTCTTTTCTTTAAAAATTAGTGAATTTTCATAAGCATTGTCTCTTAATTCATCTAATTTATTCAATTGTATTTTCCGGTGATCTCCCGCGGTCTTCAAGTCAAAGTTTGCATGCTTAAGGGCCCAATATTCCTTGTGCTCCAATTCAATGGGCAAATGACAATTCTTCCCATAGACTAACTTATAAGGAGTGCAACTGATAGGTGTCTTATAAGCGGTCCTAAAGGCCCATAAAGCGTCATCGAGTTTGTCGGACCATGAAGCACGGTTATCTCCAATCGACCTTTCTAAAATCCTCTTCAAAGCTCGGTTCGAAACCTCGACTTGCCCACTCGTTTGCGGGTGATAAGCCGTAGAAAGACGATGAGTAAATCCATATTTCTTTAAGACCTTCTCGAATTGGTCATTACAAAAATGGGTTCCACGATCGCTTATAATAGCACGAGGGGTTCCGAACCGAGAGAATAGTTGCTTCAAAAACTTCACTACCACACGAGCATCATTAGTAGGCAAAGCCTTAGCTTCCACCCACTTAGAAAGGTAGTCCACCGCGACGAGGATATATTTGTTGCCATGAGACGATGGGAACGGCCCCATAAAGTCTATTCCCCATATGTCGAAAATCTCACACACTTCAATTATGTTTTGCGGCATATCATCACGTTGAGACGATTTTCCTTGAGGTTGGCACGAATCACACGACTTCACAAGTGCGTGTGCATCACGATAGATAGAAGGCCAAAAGAAGCCGACATCGAACACTTTCTTAGCCGTGAGATTAGCACCGTGGTGACCACCCGTGGTTCCCTCGTGACAAGCTCTAAGGATATTAGAAGCTTCAGCACCAAAAACACAACGTCGAACGAGTTGATCCGCACAAATCCGAAAGAGATAAGGGTCGTCCCAAAAATAGAACTTGACGTCAAGAAAGAATTTTCGATTTGGTTGTGTCGTCATACCCTTGATTATGAAATTGCCCGCATGGTAATTTGCAATGTCGGCAAACCATGGGGTGGTGTCTTTAGAATTCACTACACCAAGAGTCTCAAGAGGAAATGTTTCGGTGATTTCCTTGTTCTCGAAAACATCTTTGTGAGGATCTTCTAGATGAGAGAGATGATCGGCCGCTAGATTCTCGGCTTCTTTTTTGTCAAGCACGGTGACATCAAATTCTTGGAGGAGGAGCATCCAACGAAGCAATCTCGGCTTAGCATCTTGCTTAGCTAAGAGATACTTGATAGCCGAATGGTCAGTATACACAATGCTTTTAGTCAAGACGAGATAAGGTCGGAATTTCTCAAAAGCATAGACCACGGCAAGGAATTCCTTTTCCGTTGTGGTGTACTTTAATTGAGCCTCGGTCATCGTCTTACTAGCATAGTGGATAGGACGGAAATGTTTGTCATAACGTTGCCCTAAGACGGCCCCTATAGCATAATCACTTGCATCGCACATGATTTCAAAGGGTAATTCCCAATTAGGAGCAACAAGAATGGGAGCTTCGGTAAGTTTCCTTTTGAGAGTTTCGAAAGCTCTAACACAATCCTCATTGAAATTAAAAGGAGCATCCTTCTCGAGAAGGTGTGTCATAGGTCGAGAGATTTTCGAAAAGTCCTTGATGAAACGACGATAAAAGCCCGCGTGGCCTAGGAAACTCCTAACTCCCTTAACGGTTTTGGGATGAGGTAACTTGGCGATGACGTCTACCTTAGATTTATCGACCTCAATCCCCGCTTTCGACACCTTATGTCCTAAGACGATTCCTTGTTTACACATAGATTGACATTTTTCCCAATTAAGCACAAGATTGGTTTCTTCACAACGTTTTAACATTTGCTCGAGATTAGATAAACACGACGTGAACGAATTGCCAAACACCGAGAAGTCATCCATAAACACTTCCATTAACTTCTCGATCATATCGTGAAAAATCGCCATCATACACTGTTGAAACGTACCCGGTGCATTACAAAGTCCGAAAGGCATCCTACGATAAGCGAACGTTCCATAGGGACACGTAAACGTAGTCTTCTCTTGATCACGAGGGTCGATAGGGATTTGAAAGTAACCGGAAAAACCATCTAAAAAGCAATAGAATTCTTTTCCCGCGAGTCGCTCCAACATTTGATCCATGAAGGGAAAAGGAAAGTGGTCTTTACGAGTGGCGTCATTTAACTTTCGGTAGTCAATACACACCCTCCAACCGGTCACAACACGAGTGGGAATTAACTCGTTGTTTTCATTAGGCACAACGGTCATTCCTCCCTTTTTAGGGACACAATGGATTGGGCTCACCCATGGGCTATCGGAGATAGGATAAATCATTCCCGCGTCAAGGAGTTTCAACACTTCCTTTTTAATGACATCGTGAATTTTGGGATTTACCCTTCTTTGACTTTGAATCGCGGGTTTGTAGTCCTCCTCCATTAAAATCTTTTGAGTACAAAATTTTGGGTCAATACCCTTAATGTCGGAAATTTTCCACTCAATTGCCCCTTTATGAGCTTTAAGAACATTCAAGAGCTCGGTTTTTTCATCATTAGCAAGACCTCTTGCAATAATAACCGGCAACTTTTCATCACCTTCCAAGAAAGCGTATTCAAGGTGAGAAGGAAGATCTTTCAATTCGAGGATAGGTGGTTCCTCGATTGAAGATTTTGGTTCAACACTCATAACTTCCATAGGCGGAAGAAATGGTGGAATAGAATTATTATCACTAATCAACACCTCATCTTCATTGTCGATTTCATTTGAAGTGAGATCACCTCCTTGGAATGGAGTGAGATTTGGTGTGGAATTAGCAAGAATCGGATCCAAAATAGTGGGATTGCCACTTGACGAGCTATCGGAAAAACCTAACACTTCTTGTGAAAACTCATCGCAAACCACATCAACGATGTCGATGTGATTGATGGTAGCGATTGCATAAACATGAGAAGGTTTCGAGTTTTGACTAGCGTTTATAACAAGTTCCTCTTCGTTGAATCTCAATGTAATAGTTCTTGCATGAACGTCGATAAGCGATCTTGAGGTGTCTAAAAATGAACGACCTAAAATTAGAGGAACTTGAGGATCCGCGGGGATGTCAACTACTATAAAATCAACGGGATAGTAGAACTTCCCCACTTTCACGAAAACATCTTTGGCTACTCCACATGCTAAATCGTAGAATGATCGGCCATATCGATAGACATGTTCGAAGGAATAAGAGCCGGAAGCGAAAGCGATTTCCAAATGGAAAATGGCATCAAATTAATGCTCGCACCAAGATCGGCCAAGGCGAGGCATTCTTTCATATCTTGTATGTCACAAGGAATGAGAAACTTTCCGGGGTCACCAACTGTTTCCGGTATGCGGTTAAGATAAACCGAAGAACAATTAGCAAGCTTTGAAAGCTTTTCCTTATCGCTCATCATACTTTTAAAAGTGGAAGCGAAACGAGGCATATACAACAACGCGTCGACTAAACTCACATCAAAATGCACTTGTTGAAACATTTTTATAAGGTCGGCCGCTAGATTCTCGGCTCCTTTTTTGTCAAGCACGGTGACATCAAATTCTTGGAGGAGGAGCATCCAACGAAGCAATCTCGGCTTAGCATCTTGCTTAGCTAAGAGATACTTGATAGCCGAATGGTCAGTATACACAATGCTTTTAGTCAAGACGAGATAAGGTCAGAATTTCTCAAAAGCATAGACCACGGCAAGGAATTCCTTTTCCGTTGTGGTGTACTTTAATTGAGCCTCGGTCATCGTCTTACTAGCATAGTGGATAGGACGGAAATGTTTGTCATAACGTTGCCCTAAGACGGCCCCTATAGCATAATCACTTGCATCGCACATGATTTCAAAGGGTAATTCCCAATTAGGAGCAACAAGAAGGGGAGCTTTGGTAAGTTTCCTTTTGAGAGTTTCGAAAGCTCTAACACAATCCTCATTGAAATTAAAAGGAGCATCCTTCTCGAGAAGGTGTGTCATAGGTCGAGAGATTTTCGAAAAGTCCTTGATGAAACGACGATAAAAGCCCGCGTGGCCTAGGAAACTCCTAACTCCCTTAACGGTTTTGGGATGAGGTAACTTGGCGATGACGTCTACCTTAGATTTATCGACCTCAATCACCGCTTTCGACACCTTATGTCCTAAGACGATTCCTTGTTTACACATAGATTGACATTTTTCCCAATTAAGCACAAGATTGGTTTCTTCACAACGTTTTAACATTTGCTCGAGATTAGATAAACACGACGTGAACGAATTGCCAAACACCGAGAAGTCATCCATAAACACTTCCATTGACTTCTCGATCATATCGTGAAAAATCGCCATCATACACTGTTGAAACGTACCCGGTGCATTACAAAGTCCGAAAGGCATCCTACGATAAGCGAACGTTCCATAGGGACACGTAAACGTAGTCATCTCTTGATCACGAGGGTCGATAGGGATTTGAAAGTAACCGAAAAAACCATCTAAAAAGCAATATAATTCATTTCCCGCGAGTCGCTCCAACATTTGATCCATGAAGGGAAAAGGAAAGTGGTCTTTACGAGTGGCGTCATTTAACTTTCGGTAGTCAATACACACCCTCCAACCGGTCACAACACGAGTGGGAATTAACTCGTTATTTTCATTAGGCACAACGGTCATTCCTCCCTTTTTAGGGACACAATGGATTGGGCTCACCCATGGGCTATCGGAGATAGGATAAATCATTCCCGCGTCAAGGAGTTTCAACACTTCCTTTTTAATGACATCGTGAATTTTGGGATTTACCCTTCTTTGACTTTGAATCGCGGGTTTGTAGTCCTCCTCCATTAAAATCTTGTGAGTACAAAATTTTGGGTCAATACCCTTAATGTCGGAAATTTTCCACGCAATTGCCCCTTTATGAGCTTTAAGAACATTCAAGAGCTCGGTTTTTTCATCATTAGCAAGACCTCTTGCAATAATAACCGACAACTTTTCATCACCTTCCAAGAATGCGTATTCAAGGTGAGAAGGAAGATCTTTCAATTCGAGGATAGGTGGTTCCTCGATTGAAGATTTTGGTTCAACACTCATAACTTCCATAGGCGGAAGAAATGGTGGAATAGAATTATTATCACTAATCAACACCTCATCTTCATTGTCGATTTCATTTGAAGTGAGATCGCCTCCTTGGAATGGAGTGAGATTTGGTGTGGAATTAGCAAGAATCGGATCCAAAATAGTGGGATTGCCACTTGACGAGCTATCGGAAAAACCTAACACTTCTTGTGAAAACTCATCGCAAACCACATCAACGATGTCGATGTGATTGATGGTAGCGATTGCATAAACATGAGAAGGTTTCGAGTTTTGACTAGCGTTTATAACAAGTTCCTCTTCGTTGAATCTCAATGTAATAGTTCTTGCATGAACGTCGATAAGCGATCTCGAGGTGTCTAAAAATGAACGACCTAAAATTAGAGGAACTTGAGGATCCGCGGGGATGTCAACTACTATAAAATCAACGGGATAGTAGAACTTCCCCACTTTCACGAAAACATCTTTGGCTACTCCACATGCTAAAATCGTAGAATGATCGGCCATATCGATAGACATGTTCGAAGGAATAAGAGCCGGAAGCGAAAGCGATTTCCAAATGGAAAATGGCATCAAATTAATGCTCGCACCAAGATCGGCCAAGGCGAGGCATTCTTTCATATCTTGTATGTCACAAGGAATGAGAAACTTTCCGGGGTCACCAACTGTTTCCGGTATGCGGTTAAGATAAACCGAAGAACAATTACCAAGCTTTGAAAGCTTTTCCTTATCGCTCATCATACTTTTAAAAGTGGAAGCGAAACGAGGCATATACAACAACGCGTCGGCTAAACTCACATCAAAATGCACTTGTTGAAACATTTTTATAAAAAGCTCGATTTGTTGTTTGTTACGTTCTTGCAATTTCTCTTTATTTCGTCTCGAAGGGTAAGGTAATGGTGGTGTGGGTTGGACATTAGGCAATGGCCTTGGAATCTCGGGTTCCACAATTGGTATTGGTTCAACCGTAGGTGTGGTATGAGCGGTACTTCGTGGGATTGTAATGTGCTCCTTTTCGACCATCACCTCGGGTTCTTTCTCGATTTCCTTCTCCGTAGAAGTACTTGGACGAGAGATTGGTTCCTTGAAAGTTTTACCATTTCCTGTAGTAATAACCTTCATTTCTCCCTTCGGGTTTGCAATGGTATCACTAGGAAGACCACCCGAGGAAGAGGGTTTACACATGATTGCTTCAAACATCTTAGCCATTCGGTCCTCAAATTTTGATTGCCTAGCATCCGCTTTTAATAACTCTTGCTTAATCTCATGTTGTCCTAATTCCATCTTTTGTTGATTTTGTTGAAGACGTTGGACATTTCCTTCCATTTTATTAGCATGAGTTTTAAGTTCATTAGCAAGTTCATTTTTAAGCTCGTTTTTCAACTCGGATCTTAAGCTAATCATCTCACGTTGCATGTTATCAAACTTAGCATCATTTGCTTTAGCATAATCCAAAAATTCTCCTTGAAGATTTTTAGTGTGAGCATTTTGAAAACCTTGTGTAGTGTTTTGAAAATCACGGTTTTGGTTTTGATTAGTGACTTGTCCATTCCTACTATGATAATTCCCTTTGTTGTAGTTACGTGAATTGCCTTGATAATTACCACCTTGGTTGTTGTTTCGATAGTTATTAGCATTTTGATTTGGTGGAGCTTGATTTGGGCGGGAACCTTGACCGTTTTGGTTGTAAGTTCCCGTTGCTACATAAGCACTCGAAGTGTTACCATCCGCGGTAATGCACACGAAAAGATCATGAGCTCCACCACAAGACAAACAACTCTTAGCAACCGCTTTAACTGAAGCGGAATTTGAAGCTTCTTGAGCTTTCCAATGGGACATAAGATTAGCAAATCTATCAAAAAACCGATTTTCCTCATTAGATTCATCATGTAAGGCATTAATGCTACGAGATGATGACGACGATAACGAACCCAAATTGGCAACACTCGGTGTGTTACGAGGGCTATAAACCTTAGATCTATTCTCGATAATCTTTAAAGCATCATCGGTCGTTTTGCACAAAAAATTACCACCCGCGGCGGCATTTAAGTAATCTCGTTCATGATCATTAAGCCCATTATAAAAAGTATAAATTTGATGCAATTTCGAAAAATCATGGTGTGGACATTCATGTAACATTTCTTTAAAGCGTTCCCATGCCATTGAAAAACTTTCATTATTTCTTTGAACAAATTGTGAAATCTCATTTTTCAAATGTGTTGTTTTAGATGGTGGAAAAAACTTGTTCACAAACTTAGAAACGAGATCACCCCATGTCAAAATCGAATTTGGCGGTTCTTTCTCAAGCCAAATTTTTGCGGGTCCATCTAACGAGTATGGGAACAACATCATCTTAATGGCGTCATGTGGAACATCCTTAAACTTGCTAGTAGCGGTGAGACGATTAAAATTCCTAATGTGGTAATGCGGGTTGTCTTTCTCATGACCTCTAAACTTATTAGCTTGCAACATCGACATTAAACCCGTCTTAATCTCGAAATTCTCCGCAAGGATGGCGGGAATCACAATGGCCTCTCCAAAACCCTCGGTGGGTGCTTGTAGCAACTCCATCATAGTACGATTAGCCATGACGACTTCTTGTTTTACAATAGGTTCAACAATTGGAGGTTGTTCTTCAATCAACGTCTCTTGATTGACTTGCTTTTGAAGACGTTTACGAGCTCGTTTTGCTTGATTACGAGTGATTATAAACTTCACGAAGAATGGGAGGTGAGCAAAGAAGATTCTTTTTGGGTGTTTTGTGAATTTTCAGTTTTTTTGTGTTTTTGATTGTTTTTAATTTTTTTAGATTTTGGTGTATCTTCGTAGACAACAATCTACCAAATCTCTCCTCGAATCAAACTCTTGATTAAAGAAGCCTCAAAGGAATGAAAACGATCACGTGGAGTAAACGCCTTCGAATGACTTTAGAACTTTGGTGAAAACCAAATTGTTCAAGAGGGTTTAATCATAAAGAAAACCAAGCAAATATATTATACGTAATAATTCTTTGGGCGGCAAAACCCTCGATTAGCCTTCAATTTCAAAATACTCACAAGCAAGCGGGGAAACGAGGCGGCGCAAAGCACTTAAGAGCCTTTTTCCTTAGGGTATATTTTATAATACCCGCCTTGTATTTTTCAAAATCGAGCTTCACAAAGTATTTATCTATTTTTGCCTTTTTCTTTTGTTTAAGATTCGAATACAATAATTAGGAGATCAAATCCCAATTAAGGTTGTGTTTTCACACTTTTGGAGATATTGTTTATTTGTTGTGATACTTAATACAATATAGTAATAATATTTTCACAAGAAAAACCAAGAAAACCAATAATACGTATTAGTAGATTTCTACTAATACAAATACTATTTATGGTTAATATTAAAAAACAACAAGACAAATTAATCACGACACACCTCCCCGGCAGCGGCGCCAAAATGATTGTGGTAAATTACGACCTTTAGGAAAAGGTGCGTAAAAGGGGTAAGTATTAAGCGTACGTTTAGGAAAACGTAAACACTAATGACCCTTATGATATGAAAGTTCGTTTCCCAAGGAGGTATATGTGTGTGACTAAGATGTAAATGATTTGAGATTAATAATTGGTTTAGAAGGGGATGAGAAAAGAAGATGACGAAGACGTGAAATTAATACTACGACGACAAAACGTAAAACCGTAAACACTACAAAAATAAAAATTAATTCTAAAAATTACCAAAAATTCACCAAAAATCAAAATTAATAAACTAAGAGTTTACCAATGATCAAAACTTTTTCAAACCTTTTAAATAATTAAATATTCAATTTTTAAATGCTAATTAAAGCCCTAAAAATCAAATAAATTATCGAAAGCCCAAATAAAGATTTTTCAATTGGTGAACCTCTAAAATGACCTAAAAAGATTAAAAACTATTTTTAGAAATTTTTAAACTAATAAAAACTATTTAAGATGATTTAAAAACTATTAAAACTTAAAATAATTATAAAAATTAATCTAGAAGTGATAAAATTATTCTAAAAGTTGCTAAATTCCTATTTTAATGTATTTAAGCTAAGAAAAATGTAAAAAGTTGGAAAATGTGAAATTTGAAAAATAATAATAAAATAATATTAAAAATCCAAAATTTATAAAAAAATTCAAAAAACTTGCTAACTAGTTTATTTTAACCTAAATAAATAGAAAATCAAAGTGAAATGACCAGAATACCCCTAATGGGCCAAAACCAAATTCAGTCAACACAAATGGGCTTTTTAGCCCAAAAAGTCAAACTTGGCCCAATTGACTTTGAAAAGCCCTATCTGACTTAAAATTTGATTCTAAACACAAAACTCTAAAGGCCCAAAAGCTGAAAGTGAGCTTATCACAGCTTATTATGCAAACAGCTTATCCTTATTGGGCTTTTTAGCCCATTAAGCAATAAGCTAATGCCATAAGCTCTAATTTAACACATAGCCTTCTTTTGGGATACTAAAGAGATCTGTAAAAAGAAATTTTGAAAAAAGCACACTCAATAAGCCAGAAATAAGCAAAGTAATATTTCACTAAAAGACAAAATAGTCTTTTTTGAGAAATAAGGCACCTCAGGACTTGATTCAACTTGCAAAATGTCACAAATGGACTCAAAAAGCCAAAACAATCAACAAAATTCCAATAAGCAAAACCAATAAGCCAGAATAAGCCAATAAGCACTTATGAAAAAGTCAATTAAGTTGGTTTTCTAGTCAAACCCTAAAGTCAACCCACCAAATGCTCCAGTATGAACAAATGGGTCAAATAATGAGCACCTATTACAAAATCCAAGTTGTTGCATGTACCAATAAGCAAAACAGATTCAATAAGCCTTGAAACCAAGTTTGACCAAAAGTCAAACGCTGGCAAGTGAAAATCAAACGTTGACAGGAACAAAGTGGACGTTGACAGACTTAATGAAGTATATAGACTTGTTTTTCACCCTGCTGGTCAAGGTTTGAGTGCATACCTTGTGAATCAAAGCCTACCAGTTGGGTAGACTTGATGTGTTTTGGCACAAATAAGCCAATAAGCCAGTAGGCTTATAAGCTATCAACAGATAAGTCCAAATAGCCAAATAACCTCACAAGCAGCATACAAATATGATCCAAGCCGCAAAACAACAATCCTTATACTAGATATCACAATGCAACACCAAATGAGGTGGTTACTTTGCTGATGCAAATGACCACTTCAACCAACTTTGATAAGCTATAACCAACACAATAAGCCACCAAATTCAACAAACAGATAACCAATAGATAGCTTATCACCCAAACTATTCCCAAACCTGATTTAAGACCTTAGATCCAAGTAACAAAGAAGTTATTGGATCTGATGTGTTTGACCAATTCCAAAAGCAATTTTATCAATTTTTAGCAAACTTTCCAATCCTTTTTCCAAACTTTCAGAGAATTAACCAATGACTAAAACTTGTTCAATGAGTTGTTTAGACCTCCCAAACCCTAAGAACCAAGGGCTCAAGGCCACAAGGCCTTATGAACCAGTAATCCCAAACAGTCCTTAATCCACCACTTTTCAAAGCAACTTGTGATTTTTAAACACAACCTACTAATTTTATTATTCAAAGAGCTACACTAGGTGACAACTAACAGATTTCAACCATAAAACACAAAGCATAAACACAGAATCACCAAATCATAAACCAAAATGCAAAACAGGCAGTAACATGAAATTTTTAGAGGAAAATTAATCAAGGGATTATACCTGCCCTCCACAACATCCTAGGAGGGCCAGCTATGCTCCTTGGACCTTGTTCAACAACTAGAACAAGACCAAGGTCCTTCAAAGAAGAAGATCAAATCCTGCTGATGTTCAAAGTAGAACAAGGATTTGATTATGATATATCTTCAACACAAGTGAGAAAACAACTCAACCAAGAGCTCAAAACTCTTCTCAAGCTTGGTGTCAACAAGCTTGAAGGAGCTTAAGGCTTTGGGCTAAGGGTTAGTACACAAAAATAAGCAAATTCTGAAACCTCTTTTCAAGCTTTTTCAAACTTGAAAAACCTTACCAAACATAAACGTCCTTGAACCAAATGATTCAAGCACACTTATAACAACAAATGGAACTCAGAATCACCTTTAAACAACACCAACTTACAAAAACATAAAAAGGAATTACAATTTTCTCAAAATACCAACTTTTATAAATTTCAAAAAGGAATTACAAGTTTAAAAGGTAAAACTGGAACAAAGCTCTCTCACAGGTTGAGGAGTCTTTATATAAGCAAATGCCAAGGCTAGCACTATTCACAAACCCTAGAAGTGAATTTCCCTAAATGTCCTTGAGTCTTCTAGACGAATCCTTGGTGTGAGCTGTCCAAAGTGATCAAGGGCGTTCATTTTAGCTTTAGGATGAAGCTAAGGATCTTGGCTGTTGATTTTGCCACATAGGATGACTTGGAGGTTAAGTTGTCACATGATTGGTGAACGGGTATTTGGGGGTGGGGTCCATTGTGAGTGGGAATGAGTGTTTTAAGGTTGGGAAGGGTTTCTGGGCGTGTGAATTAAGTATGTGTCAAGGTAATTTAATTAACCCCTTGATTTAAGTGGTGTAAAATCTGGGTGGTGAAAAGGTGAATAGTGGTGCTTTTGATCCGTTTTTGGTGGATTGGTTTTGTGTTTGGCGCAATTTCATTTGAATGTTTCAAATGTGGCAACTTAAACCCTTGTGTTTTGGCAGAAAGTGTATAGCACGTTTATTTTGCAAACCAACTCATATCCTTTGTAAATAACTTTCAGATTTTGACAATTTTGGCACAAGACTTTTCCAAAAGGGTTACAAGGGTAGTTTTTTTGCCATTTTTGGATAATTCAAGGGCTGATCTTGGACATTGTTGATCTTCAAAGGTCTTCAATGCAACTTTAACTTCATGAGGGACCATAATTGGCAATTTAGAATTGTTTAAGGACTAAACTTGCCATTTCTTCAAAGTTGAAGGACCATTTGTGTAATTTTGACAAACTTAAGGGACCAAACTTGTAATTATGATTTCACAAGGGTTTTAAGTGTCATTTATTCATTCATTGAGGATGAATCTTGCATGTCTTCAAGTCTTCAAGGACAAATGTTGGATAAATCATGAATTAGGGCCCGGTTCTTTGTACGGCTTCGTTTCTCGTGTCCGTTTTTCCTTGTTTCTTGTGATCTTTTGTCTTTTTTCACGATATCCATACCTAAAATACACAAGAAAACAAACACAAGCATATATATGGTATTTTATGACATGTTTATGCATTTAAAGCCCGAAAAGAACGATGAGATCATGTATAAATGCCATCTCATCAGTCACAGATATTATAATCTAGAAAGAACCTATTATGAATTTATTAAAATATGTTTCTGTTATCTGAAACTTTAGGAGGTATTTGCTGGTGAATTACCTAGACTTTCGCCATTAAGGCAAGTTGAATCTGGTATTGATTATATTCCCGGTGTTGCACTTGTGGCATGTGCACTATACGTCAGCATCATCTGAATTAAAGGAATTACCGTACAACTTAGAGAGTTGTCGGGTCAAGATTTTATTCTACCGAGCTCGTCATCATGAAGAGCTATGGTATTATCATTCCTTATATTAATTAATTACCGTGAACTAAGTAAATTGACGATTAAAATCTATATCCACTACCCAAGATGATAGATTGTTCGATCATTTACAAGGTTCTAGCGTGTATTCAAAGATTTGATCCTCGGCATGGTTATCATCAACTTCGCGTCCCTGAAAAAGATTATCTATTCCAATTACTACATCCAGAACTTGTAATGAACATTATGAGTTTCACGTGATGTCGTTTGGATTGACTAATACAAATGTAGCATCCATAAATTTGGTGAATCACGTGTGTAGGCTGTAATTTGATAAATTCATGCTTGTGATCATTAAGGACCATTTTTTATTTATAAGAATAAGAATGAGTTAATAATTATTTGTAGAATGCCCTGAGTCGGCCGAGTAGTGAAAACTTGTACCTTGAATATTTAACATGTGATGAAAGACTTAATCCTTTACATTATTTGACCGTATGATTAATAAGATAATGGAATCTATATTGACTCTTAAAAAATTTAGAGCCCTTTTAAGACTTTGGGTTTTACCAAAAAGAAAGTGCAAATGTGTCTTGACAAATGTTTTATCGAAAAGAACTTTTGAGGGATTATTCCCTTATACCCAGAACATTTAACTAAACTCTTGTTTAGGGGTAAATATTCGTGTATACCTCAAGACAACCTAAGAGGGATTTAGGAAACCATTTAAACCATGACTTGAAATTTGAAATGACACTTTTTGCTTTTCAACTAAGAAAATTTTGACCAAAGTATAACCAAAGATTTTTCAAACATTTACGAATCTTATTAATTATTTTCGATAAATCTGCAAAAATCGTGTTAATTAAATTCAAATTTGTTTTGAACATTTTATTATAATTGGTCGAACTAAGAAATTTAAACTTTTAACGTTTACGTTTCATAAAAACTTAATATTTATTGTTAATTTACGTGTAATAATTATCGACGCTTTAAAGGTCGGATTGAGCAAAACTGATAAAAAAATGATAGTTGAGACGAAACTAAAACTTGGAAAATATAAAGAAAGAATTTTTGAGTAAATTGTGGACATGATAATTATTTCATCAGGAAAGATGAATATAAATACTGACGCATTATGTAAAAAGGATAAAGAATCAATTAGAATGTGTTCCTTAGTAATGACTGTGCAAATAAATTACCGAGTAATTTAAAATATAGCCGATGCTTATAAGAAGGATAATATAAATAGTAAAAGGGGGTTCGCGGCTAATGTGAACCATTAGAATTGAGAAGCCAATGGCGTTAAATGTTTTAAAAGGCCGTTTATGGTTGCCTAAATATGGAGGATTGTGAGATATAGTTATGTTGGAATCTTGTAAGTATAAGTATTCTATTCCTGTCATTTCTGATTAAATGTATGTTTATCTGAAGAAGTTGTACTAATGACAAATTATGAAGGCAGAAATTGCTTCATACATTAGTAAACGTCTAGTCATTGCAAAGGTCATCATCTGAGTTTGATTCGATTTGGGTCATCGTCGACAGACTGACCAAATCTGCTAATATCATTCCTGTTAATGATAGATTATTGATGAAGAAATTGACTCTTTTGTATTTAAAGGAGTTGTGTAAACATAGTGTGCATGTATCGATCATCTCTATCAAGACCCTCGCTTCGCATCGAATTTCTAGAGATTTGCTCAGAAGTCATTGAGAACGAATCTTGATGAGAGTACTGTGTACCACCCCAATCGAAGGGACGAGGTAAAGTAACGATACAAAATACTATAAGTGTTGTTTTATGTTTGAATGATTGACCTTTGGTAATAAACTGTAAAATCGTTTTCCTTTGGAGAGATTATCATTGATAATTATCGTATTAGGATCAAGGTCGAATCTTGTGAGGATATATATTAGAGCATCTGTAAGCTGGAGTTGGGATGAAGACACCCGACATACACCCATTGTGAGTTGGACATGTCTTTTAGGTTTAAGGTTTCCTATGATGGCGAACCTAACCTTACAAAATACTCGACCCGCGAGACCTGAATTTATTGTTGAAATTAGGATTTGATTATTGACTGCCAGTACTGGGCAGGAGGTTATATGAATATGAAATGTAGATCTTGAAGTGCAGGATGGGTAGCGAAGTTATGCCAAATAATTTCACCTTGGAAAAATGAATTGATGATCGAAAAGATCATGGGAAATAAGTCCCCGTTATATAGGACCATTGAGATAATATAAAGAGTTGATTTGAAGGGCATATAAGCTGGATCTACCCTAGGACTTCAAGAGCTGCGTGAATTATGTTTCGTATATCGAACTTGATAAAATGTCTATCAAGTGAGAATCTGATCACTTCTTGATGAAGTTTAGATTGGCGAAAAGTTGCATTCATCAAAAACCCGTGAACATCATGGATAGAGAAAGTAAGTCAACATTAAGCCTGATCTTATTCCCGTAGTTATGTTTGATGAAACTCGCGTATTGTAATGAATTACACTTGTGAGGAAAGACCGAATGTGGAGGTAATACCCACATGGCTTTAACTCTATAAGAAGCGAGTAGTAAGATAAGATGATCTTTGAGGATAAAGATCCTGTTTAAGGGTAAATGCTGTGACAATCCGTCAATTTATGGTTGATATTTTATTCTCAAGTATTATCTAAAAACATTATTTTAATGTTATATTATGAACTCACCCATTTCTGGGAAGAAATTTATATTTACGTCTTGAAGTAGCATCGACTACGTCTAAACCGGAGGATTCTACGTTACGTGCTCACGTTTACATACACCGTCTTTGTTGACAGTCCGACATTTCAGAAAATAAATTTGTCCGTGAATATTATTTTGAGATTTTAAATTTGTGTTGGTTCATAAACTCACAAATTTACGAGAAGAGATTAGAACTTACGATTATAATTTAACGTCCTTTACGACTAAACCGGAAACCTTAGGATTACGTATTTACGTTTTTGAACTTCGTTTTTGATGAGACAATTTTTATTAGATTCGTTTTGTGCCGTTGATTCATAATTTATAAAAACATTTTTCGTAAAACGACCCGAGGGCACGCAAATCGAGGAAACTAGAATCGAGGAGTACCCGTAAATTAATGGGGATTGGACAAGTTTACACTTGCCCACCCCCATACATGTGGCGTCTAAACTAAGCCCGCAACACACCATAGGTGTCAAAAACTTCTCAAAGAAGTTTAACACATGTATATACTTCCATAAACCATTCACTAAAACCATTTCCACCAAAAATCAACATGCAAAACCGCTATAATCTCTCTCTCTCTACTCCTCCTAGCCGTCCCATCTCAACCAAAAACACCCTCATTTGATCAATTTTAACCATGAAATCTTGTGTTATTCACACATATGTTGAAGCCCTTTTGAAGCTCTATAGATTGGTGGTGATTTTAACATCCAAAGAGAAGTTTGCAAGATGAAGTAGGGATGATTTTCAAAGACCAACATCTCCCTTGGTGATCTTGAAGATTTCATACAAGAGTTCATAAGATTTGGTGACCCAAAACCAAGTCTTGATCCTTCAAACTACTTAATCTTGGTGGTATAAAGATTGTTCTTCCTATCCACTTGTTTGATTATGTAATCTTATAATTTCTTTATTTATGTATATGTATATGATTATGAATGATGATTAAAAATATTATGTGGGGATTTGGTGTTGATAGATTTGATAAACATGGTTAAAAAGATGGAAAATCATAGGTAAAATGGTTAAAATCTTGCTTAATGTGATGGATGTATAAAAACAGTAAGTAACCAAATGTTAAACTGATAAAATATTAAAGTAGAATCAGTATACAGTAAGTATTAGGTGTTATACACATGTGAGAGTTGATCATGCAATGGAATCATCAAAATGAGTGAGATATGATCAAAACAAGTTTAGAGTGCAAATCTTCCTACACTGTTTTGGACGAATTTATTAAAATATTTAAATGTTGATTCATCAGTAGCTATAAAGGAATAAAATGAATCACATATCATGTAGTTTCTGTGATAAAAATTTTAGGTCCTATCTCATTATAGAACTCTAGATATGGACATTTTAGTGAACTTAAAATTTAGGACTGATTTTGGGAAATTAAAGTTTAATATTATTATATAAGCACTCAAATAAATATAGTATAAAATGTGAATTAAAACCCACTAACTTATATATTTCATTTATATAAATATACATAAGGATAAATAAATGGACATTATATAAAAGTGGTAGTTTGGTAAGTTTTATAAGTTATAAAAACTATAAATATGATTTTTACGTCTTTTCGGCTAGTACCGTAAAATTAACGTTTTTCGTCAATTAAAACTTAGACGATCGGACCCGTCTAATGTAAACTTTTTAAAAGTCATATACTGATATATAAGTACTTAATACACGTAAAAACCGATAAAACCCGAACTATATAACATATGGACATTAACGGGCTAAGTTAGCATTATTGGACTAATAATCCAACTAAATGGGCTAAACACTTATAAATTTACTTATTGGGCTTAACCCACTTGGGCCCAAAATGTAAAGTATAATACTGATAATAAAAGTATAATTGGGCTAATGAAATGTATTGAGCTTGTAATGGGCCTATTGGGCCTAAAAAATGTAAACAAGTTGAGCTAGTGTAACTAGTATAAAAGTTACCAACACATAAACACTATAATGAATGAGTAAAAATGTACAATCCCACTTGATCATCATCATATGTATACATAATTTTTATTTTTATAAATTCATTGGACAAGAGTCTAAGACGAGTATTATTTGTCTAGGTTTCCGTGATTGAAGCACGTACTGTACATCCGAATTGCCGGTAACCCGCTTTCCCACATCAACGTGAGTTCATAGCCTCGCACTCTTTTAAATGTTTTTATGAAATGTTTTATAAACCCGCGAGGGAGATAACATGTTAGCTTTGATAAAATAGGACACTAGTTGCCCCAAATGTTTGTTTATTGATTTGGACCCGAATGATTGTATAACCCGATGAATGAATATATGACCCGATAAATGAAATGAAATGGATTATTAAAGTTAGGTTATGTCACTAAAAGTCCCATTAGCATGAATTGTGAACTACCGGGATTTGGTAGACGCTTATGCATATAATAGTACTATTTGGGGATGATCACCCCAGTTCGCGCCTTGACGGTTGATCCCCGTCGTGCCACATTGATTGGTAAGCGAATTTATGTATGAGAAGATTTACACAAGCGTGATTATTGTGACGACACGCTAATTTAGATGGGCAAATGAGTTTCGGGTTAGCTACCCGTTGTTTTTTGTAGTAAGGTAACAATGTCATGCGGCTTATAATAATCCAAATAACGAAAATACTGCTATAAGCATTGAATTACAATATATTGCCTGACTAGAAATACAGGGTCTATTTATCGATATTATGTTCTTGTTTTGGTTTTATATAACCATATCCATATAACGGTTTCTATTTAACTTTATACAACGTTATAAAACGTATTGTATGATGTTTTTAACGACAATGGTTCGTATAATGATTTTGAAGGCGAAAGCCTATATTATGATTTTTGATAACAATTTGTATAAAATGACTTTGGTTATTTTATGGCCTATTACAATGATTTGTACAAAAATGATTTTCGGTAATAATTATACACCGATGATATATTAATGGTTTTATTAAACTCTATGAATTCACTCGGCGTTATCGCTGACCTTTTCTTTTAATATGTTTTTTCTCAGGTACTTGAAGGTAATTCTCGGGAAGACGACAAGAATTCATGGCCCGCACTTAAATAACAATTTATATTCAAATGCTTTGTAAAACCTGTATGAAATACAATGACTTGGGACCTATGTAACTTGATATTTATGAATGGAAATGCTTAATTATTAAACGACGCGATTTTTAAGCGTTGCCTATGATGTGAGTAATGTGCTATCCCGTAACACCAACGAGTCTTCCGCTGTATTGAATTATATAAATTTGGGGGTGTTACACCATCGATAATGGTAGGGGATCATACATATATAGGCATATTAGGATACATATATTATACTAGCATGTATTAACCCTCTTTCATGCAATCATACTTAGGAATCCATTCAAGTTGTGGTACTTGTAAAACTATGTTGGCCACTATACTTATACAATTACCCTTTCTCCAATGCACTCCCTCCTATGATGACACTTATAAGAATCAATACAACATATATCACATACATCTACCAATTAAGCACGCTCACATAACCAAAAAGGTCCAAAAATTCATTTATTACAATAACATAGTCAAAACACATAAATCCATAGTCAAGCTAAACTAGCATAGAAAGAAATCCAAATGAAAGCAAAATTAATACTAAGTCATGTTGCCCATAAGAGTGGAACGTCCTAAACTAGATAAACAAATAATTGTTGGATGTCGTGGATTCAGTGTCCGCTTCTTGTCCTCCATTATTGTTACTATCCGGATAAACAGGTTTAGTCATGACATTCCCCAATAGCAGTTCCTTATTCCCTTCCTTAGTTGTTATCGTTAACACAGTCTTATAGACCTACATATTATTCACTACCAACTTAGACATGTGTGTTATAGCCTCAAATGGACACCACTCATATGGAACTGTCCTCCTATAATTAGTACGCCGGTTGCATCCTATCCTCGTAATTATAGTGGCTTGCACTACTACTTGTCTCTTAGGGGACATGACTTAAACTTCAGAAGAAAATACTATACATAAAATAACTTAACAATACCATTAACCACAATATGTACTATAATGTACAATTAAAACAAAATTTAACAATGACTAGCGTCGAAGATTGTGGTTCAACCCGTACTAGTCAAAACCCGAAAAGAAAATAACATGTGGCTAAGTATGAACCATAGTAGTTCATAACTTAACAAACATCGCAATAAATAAAAAATCATCCATAAACACTTCAATTAACATAAAATGCACACATACTCCTATGACGCCTATATTCAGGGACCCTTAAGCTATACACTAGTCTACTAAACTAAGCAACCTAATTATCTGTAACCATTGTCTCTAATACCATTCTATCACACCCCATCATGGCGGAATATGGGGCGCAAACTATGGATATCATCACAACATGGCGTGTCTATAGAGAGAACTAAATGAAATTGAAATATCATAAATGGTGACAAAAATGTCATGACAATATCTCAACAAATGAAGGAATCTAGGTAAGTAGGTACAAGTCCCACCTCTTACCAAAGACACAAATATAACAAACATTCACACATAGGTGTCCATGTATCATTTATTCAAAAGATAAAAATGAACTAAGAAGGAACGGGGATCTCCTTTTATATGCATTTCCTACGCGTCTCTAGTCCTAGCCACTAATGTTCTCACACTTAACCTCATTATTGCCTGAAAGAGACACTAAAACATGTAAACAATAATGTTGATGAGTCATAGGTTTAGACTCCAACACCAAAACATATACATTTTTTGGATAAAAGGGACATTTTCCCCGGTAAATTATATTACACCAAAAAAACCATAAGTACAAATGGAATGTGACTGAAGTATCACATTAACCTCAAGCAAAGCTTGAACCACCACTAAATCAAATGACACGCTATTTGACCACTACCTAGCTATTACATAACTCAGCACACCCAGAACCATCTAATGGTGTATAAACAAATAGTACTAAGCATAAACAATCAAATAAAGAAACCATCTGGAAGGTCCCATAACCTTGCCATTTGAATCCTAGCCTTGGATCTCTTCACTCTACTAGACACTAGCTTGAGCCGAAATGCAGACGAGATACAATCACATAACTGCTTCACAGAGCTCTTGGATTTTTTTATACAACCTCCAATTTCTTTCTTGCCAAATGTAGTATGCCGAAGCCGCTACTACAAGTTTAGCTATAATGCTCAAAAAGGTTCTTCTACCTGCAATTGGAAGAATACGAGCCATAATCTGAACCGAAATGGGAGGAAAATTATCAAGCCCAACCATATGACGTAAGCTATTCCAAACATCAGCCGAAAAAGAACATTTATAAAACAAATGTTCATGCAAATCTAGTTGAACATCACATAAAGGACATATAGAGCCAAGCGAAACTGAAAAATACCACACAGCTGTAAGATCCTGAGTTTTCAACATCCTCTTAATAATAAACCATAAGTTAAAAGAATGTCTTAGGATGCACGAGGGAAACCACACCAGATCATACCAACCAACCTTTGCATCCATAAATCTGATATCAAACCAAACTTGTTTAATAGAGAAAGACTTAATTAACAACCCCATACCTGTCATGCCTACCAGAACGTCACCAGATCCCGTATTAACTTGAGCATTGCAAGATGAGAGGAAAATATATTTTACCACTAGTCCAGCTGACCATATAATCATACCATTAGTACATACATCTTAAATACATGACTGAACATTTAGACCAGCTTTATGAAAATCCCGAGGAGTAATCTTATCCGATAATGGGCCTCAAACACACCACCTATCAAACCATAAAGATGTAGTAGACCCATCCCCAATCTTATGCCAAATAAAAGCACGAATGGATGGCCAAAGCTGTAAAATCTTTCTCCAGCTCCATGACATGTTCCTATCCATCCTTTCAATAACATTAGCTGTGAATAACGACATTCAATAACATTTAAGACAATTGGACAGTGTACTACTATCATGCATAACTATTCAGTACTTAGCACTTATCCTTTTTGTCCCAGGCTCCAAGCCTTTCCAATCCTTCCTTCCTTCCATGGCATATTAGGCGCCCAAACACCTAATAACCAACGCTAAGACCCAGTTGTCCCCAAGGCCCAGCCTTGTCCTCCTTGAAATCAAGTATACTTAAATAAATTAAGTATTCCACATAATAGTTAAATGCATAGGTAAACACATAATGTCCAGACTAACATACAAAAAAATTCACAGCAATTTCATTTAAAAGAACAAGTAACGAGTGTCTCTTCCATCCCATCTAGAAGTAAAAGATAAAGAAAATGGGACTATAAAACTCACCTGGTTGAGCTTCTCCAAATATTATGCGCACTAGCAAAAAGGTAAAAAAATAAATACATAACATCAAGACATGAACCAATAACTAAAATGGCTCATCGATCTATGATGGACATCTAACCCTCTCCTATAGATTTACCTTATTTATATGCTCTATGCATCCCATTACCCTTCTTTAACAACTCCTTAACTTAGTTAAGTTCGATACCAATCCCTTTTACATTTCACCCAAAACAGTCTTGATTTTTAGTCTCCAAACTATGAGCCAAATGCCCACCTAACCAAATCCATGCTTTCTATAAAGAAAACCCTATGCCCTTACATGTGTTATCTAACTCTTCTCTTTTCCCCTAACCTTAAAGCTACTGTTAAGGCCTCGATATATATATATATATATATATATATATATATATATATATATATATATATATATATATATATATATATATATATATATATATATATATATATATATATATATATATATATATATATATATATATATATATATATATATATATATATATATATATATATATATATATATATATATATATATATATATATATATATATATATATATATATATATATATATATATATATATATATAGGGAGGGGATACACTAAAAAGCCCCTTAAAATAAAAAGCCTAGGAAGGAATCTCAGCCCTTGGATTTGATTTTAATAATAAAAAAAGCGGAGTGGCATAACTGTAATTTCCTGAAAAGTTTGAGGGCAAATCGGTCATTTCCATCCCACTAACAACTTTCTTATTTTAGGGTTGAAAACCCCCGCCGCTACCTCGTTCTTTTTTACTAGGTTGTTTTCATTTCCGTCTCAAAAAACACACGCAACAAACCCTATATCTAATAAATCTTTTCAAATACTGTTAAAAAAAAATCTCTTCAATTGAGCATATAATCAAACACGCAGACCTTGAGAATCATCAAATCTATCAGTGTAAGTTAATTTATAATCGATCTATTTTCATCGATTTGTTTAATTTTTACGTTTGAATCACCATTCGAAAACCATACTTCATCAACGATGGGGAAAAAAAACCTAAAAAAGGTTATAAATCACTGGAAGTTCATTTTGTTAATGGGTTTTTTAATTCTTATTTACTAAAATCTTATTTTTATTAATTAATTTAGCATGTATAAAAAGTAACAATCCAATATGTTAATTTTGTTTGCTGCATATGAATTTGAGTTGTGATATACTACGTGGGCAATTATTACGTATAAAGATGAATTAGGCAATACGTGGTTGTGTTATGTTCCAAGATGTGTTTGTATGCTAGATTGTTTGTTAATGCACCTAAATTTTAGGTGTGATGCAGTACGTGGCAACTTGTTGTGTATAAGGACAAATTCGGCTAACTCTAGGTTGTAATATGTATGAAAACGTTTTTATATGCTAGGTTGTTTCTTTAATGCACCTGCTTTTAAGGTGTGATGTAGTATGTGGTCATTTGTTCTGTATAAAGATAAATTAGGGTAATATAAGTTCCTTTATGTACGAAAACGTTTTTGTAAGCTAGCTTGTTTGATTAATGCACCTGAATTTAAGGCCTATTGCAGTACCGGTTGTTGTGTACAAGTATAAATTAGGCTAAATATAGGTCGTGTTATGTATAAAAACGTGTTTGTATGATAGGTTGTTTGTTTAATGCACCTAAATTTAAGGTGTAATGCAGTACATGGCCGTTTGTTGTGTATGAGGATAAATTAGGTTAACTATTGGTTGTTTTATGTACAAAAATGTGTTTGTATGCTACGTTGTTTTAATGCTCCTGAATTTAAGTTGTGATGCAGTACGTGGTCGCTTATTGTGTAAAAGGATAAATTGCGCTAAATGTTGGTTCTGTTATGTATGAAATTATGTATGTATGCTAGGTTTTTTGTTTAATGCACCTAAATTTAAGTTGTGATGCAATACATGGCCACTTGTTGTGCTTGAGGATAAATCGATTTAATGTATGTTTTATGCTGTTGCTAGTGGTGGTGATGCCGCGACGATAATTGGAGAAGTGGTGGGTAAGCGGTGGTTAGTGGTGGAGAGAAATATCGCCAGAAAAATCAGATAAATATATCATCTAGTATGTGATTTTAATTAAATTGATCTATTATTTATATATATTTTGCACTTAGTTTTTACATGTTATACTGTGATGCAGTATGTATATATTACATGTGGGCTAAATTATGTTACGTGTACTAGTTTTACACTTTGATGCACTTAGTTTTAGGCTGTGATGTTTAGAACATTTTTAGAAAATAATAGATAAAAGTTTGTTTAGGACAGTTGCACACTAGTGTGTTTAAGACAGCAGGTTTTTTGCCGGCTTGATGCGGGCTTGATGCGGGCTTGATGCAGGCTTGATGCGGTCTTGCAGCGGTCTTGCAGCGGGCTTGCAGCGGGCTTGCAGCGGGCTTGCAGCGGGCTTGCAGCGGGCTTGCAGCGGGCTTGCAGCGGGCTTGCAGCGGGCTTGCAGCGGGCTTGCAGCGGGCTTGCAGCGGGCTTGCAGCGGGCTTGCAGCGGGCTTGCTGCAGGCTTGCAGCGGGCTTGCAGTGACTGGACTAAACACCTTGTGTGGAACTGTCCTAAACACACTATTATATATTATTTCTTTATCAAACTCAGAATATGTATATGATGCAGCACTTACTTTATGTATTGTAGAACATTAATGCAGTTATTGTGGATTATGATGGTAGAATAGTTAAAAAACAATGAATTGATGCATTTTTGTATAAAAATTGATGCAACACTTTTTTTCTATTTTAGTTATATGTGCTCTCTTTTGATTTAAGTATTCGTTGTGCTCTCACGTTTGATTGATGTTCAATTTGATCAGATTATTCATAAATTAGGGCTTCAGATCTGTATCAAGCTGTCTTAGGGCGAAATTCCTAGCTTTGTTGTGCGTGTTTGATTGTGCATGACTTAGAAAATTTGTTTGTTATATGTTGTAAATTGATTAGATATTAGGGGGTGTTTGTTTAAGCTGTATTTGTGATGCGCATTTGTTTGTTATATGTTTAAATTTTGATAGATATAAGTTGATGTTGACAAGGATTGATTTTGACAAATGTTGAACTAATCTGTGAAAAGAAATGTATACAGTATCTATCTGATGAACAACTAGTCAAAAGAAATACTGCTACTCTTAGCGTAACTAACTCTATTTAACTTGACAGAATGAAATTCGCATACGCAGATAGGGTCAGACATTGAAAAAAGACTCATATATATTAGCTAGCCTCATTTGATAAGCTCTTGTTTGCTTTAATGCCTTGTGATTTTGATAGAGTACTTGGTCAGTTGGTCAATTTGCATGCTTGGTTTTCTTCCAAAGTACCAAAAGCATCCTTGGTTGTATCTGCTTGTATTATTGAACCCGCCTGCTTCTGATTTATATGCTAGATTATGTACTGAAGATAAGGGTGCTTATATATGATTTGATGTCCAATGTCAGAAGACTAGCAATATAATGCACCATTTTCATTTGTACATACTCTAGCGTGTTTTTCCGCCTCAATCCAAGGCTCTAATTAGATAATCAAATACAGCAGATCTAAGACTAATAGAGGTATATTTTTTATCACATAGTAATATAAAAAGAGTTACTTTGACAAAACTAAAAACAACATGCAATGCACCAGATTAAGAAAAATAAAAAGAGTTGCTTGTGATTTGCTGATCTGACATAGCTAAACGTGCCGCTATGCGTCTGAAAGCAGGGTGTTTAAACTAAGAACAAAAGAGGAACAAATCGCTTTAGACCAAGCTTCAGTCATTTGCTGATCTGACAGCAGGGTGTTTAAACTAAGAACATGATGCAAACAAAACTTCTACACTATTTAGCAGACCAAAAGAGGAACAAATGCCTTTAGACCAAGCTTTATTTTCTACACAATTAAGCAGATTGTTCCATTAGTTTTAACACCTACTGAAACTGTGAGATTCTTTTCAAAATACTAGTATATCGTTGATTGCAAGTTTGTTTCCAGTTATTTTTTATAAATATTATAATAAAGTGAGTTGCTATACCGTACGTATTTAGCTTTCACCATGTGGTCTTTGAATGCTTACCGGCCTCACAATTTGCACAATTCTTTGCTTTGACTAGTTGATCCTTTGAACCAGTGATGATTATAAGAAATTGATGATTATAAGAAATCCTTGTTTTTTAATATCATAATGCAACTGCCCAGATTTTGTAAGTTATACTATTCAACGACCACATGTGAAATTTTGTGAATGAAATTTTGTGCTTTGATGCAGTTTTTATATGTGCTTTGATGCATTTTTTTGTAAGTGCTTTGTAGCAACGTTAGTGAAATTTTGTGAATGAAATTTTGTGCTTTGATGCAGTTTTTATATCTGCTTTGTAGTAACGTTAGTGAAATTTTGTGAATGAAATTTTATGATTTGATGCAGTTTTTATATGTGCTTTGATGCAGTGTTTATATGTGCTTTGTAGTAACATTTGTGAAATTTTGTGAATGAAGTTTTTTGAATGAAATAATTGGTCTTTATCAGATGTGTAATGATTTTGTACATTATGAGAATATATGTTGTGCATTATGAAATGATTGTGAATGAAATTGGTCGTTATCAGATGTGAAGTTGGTAGTTAACAGAATATATTTTGTGCATTCTAAGGTTAGATAAGTTTGTGTGATGATGTTTGTTTTTATTTATCTGAAATATCATTTTGATGCAGCTAATATTATACATTGATGCAGTTTTTATATGTGTTTGGTAGCAACGTTAGTGAAATTTTGTGAATTAAATTTTGTGCTTTGATGCAGTTTTTATATGTGTTTTGTAGCAATATTAGTGAAATTTGTGAATGAAATGTTAGTAAAATGGATATGATGCACTTACTTTATGTATTCTAAAAACACTGATGTAGTTATTGTGGGTTATGAGGTTATAATAGTTAAAAAAATAATGAATTGATGCATTTTTTTTTGTATAAAATTGATGCAACATTTTTTTTCTATTTTAGTTATTATGCTACTTTTTTTTGCTATGACATATATGTGCTTTGTAGCAACATTAGTGAATTCGGTATTATCAAGTTTAATGTTATTTTCTATATGAGGTTTTGTGAATGAAATTGGTTGCTATCAGGATCTGCATATGAGATTTTAAGAATGAAGTTTTCTGAATGAAATTGGTCGTTATCAGATGTGAAATGATTTGACATGATCTGGTTCCAATCTGGTAGTTGATGTAATGGATTGATGCAGTTGATGTAATGGATTAGTTTTTATATGAACTGTTAACTGTCTAAAAATGTCTTTGTCCTTGATGCAGTTGATGTAATGGATTGATGCAGGAGACAATTGGTTGGTAGTGGTTAGAAATGGTGAGGACGAATTTGAAGGAATTTTTATCCCTCAGGTAAATATTATTGAAAACCCTAATTATTTTTATTTTTTATTTTATGTTTATTAAATACTTATACAAAATTTAATTTAATTGATTTAGTAAAAAGAAAAAGTGCTAGACTGTGGTTGAAAAAAAAGTATTTTATGGGAATCATAAAGAAAAGTCACCAGAAAACTCGATAACTATATCATCTAGTAAGTGATTTTTTTAAAATTGATCTATGATTTATATTTATTTTGCAATTAGTTTTTATATGGTAGACTCTTATGAAGTATTTGTATGATATATGTTGGCTAAATTATGTTAAGTGTACCAGTTATGCAATGTTTTGCAATTAGTTTTTATATGGTCTTGCTACAGTCTTGATGCAGGCTTGATGCGTGCTTGCTGCGTGCTTGTTGCGGTCTTGCAGCGGGCTTGCTGCGGGCTTGCAGCGGCTTACGATTTTTTAAGATTGTATAACTTTATTCAGATCGTATAACTTTAATGTCGAAATGTGATTGCTTAGGTGGTTGTATGAATGAAATTCTGTGAATGATATTTTGTGCTGTGATTCAGTTTTAATATGTGTTTTGTAGCAATGTTAGAAAAGTTTTGTGAGTGAAATTTTTTGTATGAAATTTTGGGATTTGATGCAGTTTTTATATGTGCTTTGATGCAGTTTTAACATGTGCTTCGTAGTAACGTTAGTGGAATTTTGTGAATGAAATTTTGTTAATTTACGAACATACATTATTGTTTAGGTATGATTCGGCTTGAGAGTTTGGTGAAATAGGATTAAACTTGCCTGTTTTCGACTGTGGTTAAAAAATGGATAATATATATAGTTAGTCACTAGCTTTGGTATGACATATCTGCTCTTTAAAGCTCCACATAAACGACATTTTAAGCCTGTTTGCTCTTCAAGGTAGTTATCACCATAATTCCTCGTTCTCGTGAACATGATCTTCTTTCCTAATAATTGAATCCAATATGCATTAGCATCTTTTAGTTTATCCTTTTTAGTAAAGTACCTCATAATTTGGCATTCATATTCGCTTTTTATGGTATTGATTATATTGGTATCAATCAAAGACCGAATGCGAAGGTCAAAATTTGAGCTATTTACATAAAAAAGGCTAAACGAAAAGAAGTTGGTCCATATTGGATTCAATTATTAGGTAAAAAGATGATGTTCACGAGAAAGAGAAATCCTGGCCATAGCTACCTTGAAGAGCAAACTGTCTTAATATGTTGTTTATGTGGAGCTTTAAAAGAGCAGACATGGGATACCAAAGCTAGTGAGTAACTATATATATTTAATTTTTGGATGTGTAATGTATTTGTGTTTGATTTAATGTCATTTCTGATTTTTTAAAATTGTATATCTTTATTCAGATTATATAACTTTAATGTAGTGTTTGCATTGAATTAATGTAGTTTGCGATTATCAACGGGTCTGAGAATAAGATATAAAAGGCGGCAGATTTGTTTAGATGTATGAATTGTGTGTTTGTTTGAGCGCATTTGTGAAATTTTAATGCATTGTAAAATACTTTGAGAGCAAATATGTCGTTTATGTTGAATTCAAAACTTTGAGAGCAAATATGTGTTACCGAAGCTAGTGAGTAGCTATGTTATCCTTGTTTGTTATTGAATATATAAGTCACTCATGCATTAAACTTTGATTGTGTATAAGTCACTGAGAGAAGTTAGATTATGTATAAATCACTCATTTATTTTAATTTGTTGAATGTGATTTACAGGTAGTAATGATAATGAAGCGGATCAAAATGACGAGATAGCAAGCACAAGATCATCAAAAAGGCAAAAAGTTTGTTCAACCAAACTTGTCGGTACGCGAAATCATGCCCAGGGAGACGAACCCGAAGAAAGTAGCCATCGGGCAAAAAAGAAAAAGAGCCAAAATACGGATGGAAATGATTTACCTGATCAAAATCCACCAGAATCAGATGATATTCAGAATACTCCGAAGCAGGCGAAAAAGAGAAAAGGTTTTTCTTTAATACATTTGAATTTAAGTTTTGATGCCGTAGTGGTTAGATGTTTTAAAGGACAGCTAAACGTAGATTGCGTTATATATGAAAACGTAGGTTATGGTGTCTAACAAAATTTTTTAGAATTATTCAGGGAACATCATTTTGATAGAAGATAATTTAAATTGTAATGTACTGGTCTGTTTTGTTTAGTGTAGTTTGTGTTATTTGCGGAAATGTGTTTATAATGCAATATGTGTTTGTTTGCTAGGTTGTTTGCTTAATGCACTTAAATGTACGTTATGATGCAGTATGTGGCAATAATGTGTAAATATGAGTTAGTCTACTAGGTTAAATGTGTTCTTATGCTAGGTTGTTTGCTAAATGAAAAATTCTTTCTTAGCATTATTTATGATAGGTTTTTTTAGTTGTGTACTTGATATCGCTATTTGTATAGGTGTGATACAGTTACTTTTACTGTGATGCACTTAATTTTATTCTTTGATGCAGCAGCAAAAACTGTGAGTGATGCATTAGTTTAAACTGAAATTTAGATTTACGTTTGTGTTTCATTAGTTTGGTATGATGTATTTAATTTTTGCATTATGTACAGTAGGTTTGTTTTAGTTTTGTACTTGATTTACTGGTGTGATGCACTTAGTTTTATTCTTTGATGCAGCAGCAAAAATTGTGAGTGCTGCATTAGTTTAAACTGAAATTTAAATCTACGTTTGTGTTTCATTAGTTTGGTATGATGTATTTAATTTTTGCATTATGTACAGTAGGTTTGTTTAGTTTTGTACTTGATGTACTGCTGTGATGCACTTATTTTTATTCTTTGATGCAGCAGCAAAAACTGTGAGTGATGCTCCGTCACCTGTTGATGTGAATAAGTTGAAGGGTAAAATGTTAAGTCTTGGAAACGACGTAGATGTTGTTGGGAAAATGGCAAAGAAAGGTACTGAAGTGGGTGTAGACAAGTTGGCTGGGAGAAAGAAACTGGCAAAGGGGAATAAAGGTATTCACGATAGTCAAATAGTCGTTGTGAAAAAGAAAGTTGCTATTAAAGGAAAAAAAAGGTTAGTGATGATGATGTTATGGAGCAAGATCCTCTATCGATTGATGTTGGAAATATGGATTCTGATGGTGAAAAAAAGGTTACTTTTCCTAATATTAGTTCAAGAATATCTTCTAATCAATTGAAGCTTGTATTGGAATCTTTAACAAACGCCCAGGTTGAGACTATAAAAGAAATGGGTTTGGGAGAATATTATAATAATTTTGATTACCCTTCCATTCCATCAAAGCTTTCGTACTGGGTTGCGTTTAACTTTGATTGTGATACGGACACAATACACATGGATGATGGAAGACAGATTAAGGTCACAAAGGAGTTAATTCATGAAATGCTTGGAATACCCATGGGAGATAAAGAAGTGATTGCTCTTCGAGCTACAACGACAGAAGACAAAACAACAACGGATTGGAGAGCTACAACTCCATGGGGAGGGGATAAAGCACCAAGGCCTCATATATCTATAGTTGTTGATCATGTTTGTAATTTGATAACAACCGGGTTGGGAGTTCAAAGTTGGATTTTTAGTGGTGTTTTTAAATATTGTGGCTGGGGGTAATAAGGATGGCACAATCAATCAAAGGTTCTTGCCTACATTAAGAGATATTGAAGATTTTCAAAACTATGATTGGTGTGGATATGCTTTAGAATGCATTCGGTCAGGAGTTAAGACATGGAAAACAAGTCCAGGAGGTTATTTCGGTGCTTCCAAACTTCTTTTGGCTACGTTTTTTTAATGCTTCTAAACTTCTTAGTATGTTTAATCTTATTTTCGCAGCATCAATACCTTTTTTCACTGCATCATATATAAGATAAAACATAACAGTTATTCCGTATATTAAATGCATCATTTCCTATATTAATTGCATCACTTCCTTTTTTTGTAGCTACTATACTGCAGCTCCACAATCTCACCAACTATAACTGTGGAAAGAACATCACCTGTTTTCAAAGGATGGAACACCGATTTGTTGAAACAACGAGAGAAAGAAGAAATGGATGTTATGAAAGGTTTCGGGAAATTTCCAATCTTGGAAGGTTACGAGTTCTTCCCCCCCAAGCAGAAGGTTGGCAAGACAAAGAAAAAGAAAAATATTGGAAACACAAGTCAACCAGACGAGGATCTTATACAGTTTAGATAAAAAAACAAGTCAGGTAAAAACTAAGTTTCATTTTGCTGCTGTAACATAGGGTGATATGTCTTATTTTGATGCATTTGATATTTTGCGAGTTAAACCCAAAAATTAGGTCAAAAAATTTCTGGGTATTGCTCAAAATCAAATCTCTAAAAAACACATGATTTAATCTCTTGAAGTTATTATAACCATAAAAAGTTGAGCCAACTTGTGTTATATTTTGTTGATAAAAAGTTGGTGATCTCAGTAGGCCAAAAGCTTAAGGTTTAGTTTGGATCAAACCATCCTGACCTATACCAAGATAACCCTTTTTGACCGGGCCTACCACTTCAAGCTCTATGTCTTAATTTGACAGTTTTTAAAACTTTTAAAAACTGCATCATAGTTATTATTCACTGCATCATAATGTATTTTTTAAAAAATAAAGGATTAATAAAGGATTTTAAAGTATTAATAAAGGATTTTAAAGTATTCACTGCATCATAATGTATTATTCACTGCATCATAATGTATTTTTTAAAAAATAAAGGATTAATAAAGGATTTTAAAGTATTAATAAAGGATTTTAAAGTATTCACTGCATCATAATGTATTATTCACTGCATCATAATGTATTTTTTAAAAAATAAAGGATTAATAAAGGATTTTAAAGTATTCACTGCATCATAATGTATTATTCACTGCATCATAATGTATTTTTAAAAAAATAAAGGATTAATAAAGGATTTTAAAGTATTAATAAAGGATTTTAAAGTATTCACTGCATCATAATGTATTATTCACTGCATCATAATGTATTTTTTAAAAAATAAAGGATTAATAAAGGATTTTAAAGTATTAATAAAGGATTTTAAAGTATTCACTGCATCATAATGTATTATTCACTGCATCATAATGCATCATAATGCATTAATAAAGGATTTTAAAGTAGTATCCAAATTTGTGAGGGACAGTTGTAAATAATTCACTATTTTTTACTTGTCAAGTCCATCTCAAAATCTGAATAGTTTTCTACATCAGGTATGTCGGGTCACACGTGCAGTTCAATATGGTACATAATTTTTGCAACTGGTGATCTCAGTAGGCCAAAAGCTTAAGGTTTAGTTTGGATCAAACCATCCTGACCTATACCAAGATAACCCTTTTTGACCCCTTTCCTACCACTTCAAGCTCTATGTCTTAATTTGACAGTTTTTAAAACTTTGAAAAACTGCATCATAGTTATTATTCACTGCATCATAATGTATTTTTTAAAAAATCATGCAGGAAATGAAGGATAGCTTGAATGCCTCACTGTCAACGATTAAGGAAATGTTTGAAAGTAACAAACAGAAGCTTAAGATTGCATTCGAAGAATACCCACATGATGAAGAATTTAAGACGTTTGAAGAAAAAAGTAAATCATTTTTTAAAGACTTGTATGAAGGCGTGTCTGATGGGGCGAATCACAGTACCGAGAATGATAAGAGTGCTGACGCCGTGAAAGCTACTCAGAATGATGGTGCAACTGATGCTACTCAGAATGATGGTGCAACTGCATTTGATTTGCAAAAATTTGATGTGGCGAATAAGAATGTCGATGCTATGACCAATGTCCAGATTGATGGTGGGAAGACCAATGATAATATCTAGCTTAGTTCAATGGAGGAAGGAAATTCTACCCCAAACTCAACACCAGAAATGACGAGAAGGACAAGGTCAAGTACCACAATAAATTGGACGACATCAACGGAAGGAGCAGTAGCATCGCCCACTAAAGGAGCAGCAGCATCGCCCACTAAAGGAGCAGCAGCATCACCTGCATCACCTGCTAAAAAAAGGAAGTGGGGAACAAGGGGCCAAAAGCAAAAACATCAACCAAAGGAGAAGCAGCATCAACAAAAGGTTCAGCAACATCATCACCCGCTAAAAAGATGGAAGTGGGGAAAAAGAAATCCCCTAAAAGTAAATAAACGCTAACACTTCTCTTGCTTTTGTATAATATTTATTATCTAGGAACGTATATTTTGAATTCAGCTTTTGAATGTCTGTAATATAACTAGAAGAAAACTTAAAACTCGTATCTCCTATTTTGGGTTTAATGTGAATAGTAATTATGTTTAATGCTACAATTCGGCCGCCTCATAAGGTTTATTTAACTAGTAATAAACTAAACTATAATGCAGTTAGCATTATAGTCTATACTAGTTAAAGAACATAATGCAAACTGGTTTATAAAGAAAATTTCAATCAAGTATTTTTAAAAAGTTTGATTCTTTATTAACAGATTGTGCAAATCCTGAAATATGTGATGAAATATACAATAAAGATGGAGCTATCGTCATTTATGATGATTCATTCCTTGAATATCAATCACAAACGCTACTCGTTGATAGTGAGGAAGAAGTGTTTCACGCGGACCCAGAGATGGATACAGAAGTTGGAATTGAAGACAATGAAATGCAAGGTGGAATGAAAACCCTTTTTATCTTGTCTTTTTATCTTGTCAATTAATTCCACTGCATCATAGCATTATAGTCTATACTAGTTAAAGAACATAATGCAAACTGGTTTATAAAGAAAATTTCAATCAAGTATTTTTAAAAAGTTTGATTCTTTATTAACAGATTGTGCAAATCCTGAAATATGCGATGAAATATACAATAAAGATGGAGCTATCGTCAATTATGATGATTCATTCCTTGAATATCAATCGCAAACGCTACTCTTTGATAGTGAGGAAGAAGTGTTTCACACTGACATGGATACAGAAGTTGGAATGGAAGACAATGAAATGCAAGGTGGAATGGAAATCCTGGGAGCAGATAAAAGTAAAATTACAAAAACCCTTTTTATCTTCTCTTTTTATCTTGTCGATTAATTCCACTGCATCATAGTGTTTTATCATAGTAATGCACTGGAGTTTGGGTTCTCATTACAATTCACTGCATGACTAGTTAACAAAACAATATGATGCAGTAAAACTGTATCTATGATGCATTAAAAACAAGTTATACTGTTTTCCCAAACAAAAAAAATTGTTTAATTTTATTCTTTTTATATTGTCTATAAATATCACTGCATCATTGTGTTTTTAGATTAGTAATGCACTGGAGTATGAACTATCATTAAAGATTAAGGCATGAGTAGTTACCAAAATACATGATGCAGTTAAATGTAACTATGATGCAGTAACAAACAAGTTTTTCTATTTTTTCAAAAAACTATTGTTTATTTTGATTGTTTTAATTACAGGTTCTAAAATTTTCAAAGAAGCTAACTTTCCTTCAATTGGAATTGAAGAAATCAACAGTTTAGTGACCAACTTTGACTTACCTTCTATCGAAGAAGTAAACAAACAGCTTTTGGAATACTCGGTTATGAAACTACCTTTCTTAGCTGAAGTCGAAGACAACATGCCAAAAAGTTTCTTATTTGAAGATGCACCAAAATCTCCCCAAATTCAAAAAGTCCAAATTATTAAACCTTTTCATAGTATGAAGTTGAGGTTACCGAAAAACTACACAAGAACTTTAAAAGGAAATACACCATTGAGTGAACAACCTATTGTCGAACAACATGAAAAATATACGGATGTTCCGCTATCAGCCGAAATTCTAACCGAACCAAAGACTACAAAATTTGATGCTATAAGGGAGAAATTAATGAAAAAGGATGTCGGGAAATTAGGTGCTAAAGGAAACATAGAGGAAGATATGTTAGCTGAAATTCGTCTAAGACAAGAGATTGGTAAAAGAGGAAGATCTAACAAAGAACAAGCTAAAGAAACAGCCGTGGAAGATGAAAATGTTGGGAAGGAGGTCTCTAAAAAGACACAGGCTAAAAAACAAGTGCTTAAAAATCTTGGTAGAAAGCAAAGTGACACTCAATTGTCAAAAGAGAATGAAAAGAAATCTAAGATAGAAAAAGCTAAGTCGCTACCTGCAAAAAGCAAAAGGATAGAACAAAATGAAATATATATGCACGCATCACCCATTAGTTGCATTGCTCCACCGGATGATATTGAAAATGATAAACGTGAAGTAAAGTTGCCTCCTGCTTTAACGTCGCCATTTTATCAACGGAAAATCGTATTGGGGCAACCACTAACTGAAGAGGGGAAAAAATTAGCAGAATACATATGGGGCAATAAGACACCCGAATCGTAAGTTCTAAACTACTGCATCATATTAAAAACATTACTTTTCACTGCATCACTTTTCAAATGTTCACTGCATCATATATTTATATAACTGCATCAATTCCTTATGTCACTGCATCAAGTATTATTATCATAGCATTATTTATAAATGTTCTCTGTATGAATTTTAATTATTTTCTATGCATATCGTAAGTTCTAAACTACTGCATCATATTAAAAACATCACTTTTTCACTGCATCACTTTTCAAATGTTCACTGCATCATATATTTATATAACTGCATCAATTCCTTATGTCACTACATCAAGTATTATTATCATAGCATTATTTATAAATGTTCTCTATGAATTTTAATTATTTTCTATGCATCAAACATTTTTATCACTGCATCACATATTTTTATCAATGCATCACTTCCTTGCTTTAATGCATCAGAGATAGATAACCCATGTTTATATCAAAATGTACAGGGAGTTTATTTACCAGACCAAAAAAGGAGTTGGCGTGGAAGGCGTTTTTTTCTTGAGCCTATACCCTGAGATACAAATTGCGTCAATCATACTAGACTTATGGTCTTTTGTATTAAATCATGAGGAACAACATCGAGACAAGCTTTCGGGCAATGGAAATGTATATTGTGATACGGGGATGCTTGTAAGTAATTCTAATATATAACTTATTTATTTTTGAATTATAAATTTTGTTATCATTAGTAATCATTTGACGTTAACTAAAACAGAATAATTATGTTCTTGAGTCGGGGAAGAATGTGCAAGAAAGGATGAAAGTTTTTGATGAAAATATTCAAAACGTTTTAACTCAAGCAAAACGGAAGAATTTTCTTGACGTCGACTTGGTAAGTATATTTATTATGAGAATTAAATGATTGTATTTGTGAGATTGTTTATAATAAATTTAAATAATTATAATAAATATATACAGGTATTTTTCCTTGTGTAAAGATGACGAAAGATACTTCGTCAAACCATTTCTATATCATTTGTTTTAATTTGAAGACTGCTGAGATCGACATCATAGACAACATAGATAATGACATTGATGATATAGAAAAGCGATATGGTGCTTTCCCATTTGCCCTCGTAAGTCTCATACTTAATGCATTATTGTGCTATTTTTCACTGCATCAAAGTATTATATCTCACGAATAGTGCATTACAAATGATATATATGTTTATTTTAAATAGAGGAAAACCCTTTATAAGACTATAACTGGATTTATAACATACTTGATGTTTTATGGTGCTATTTTTACAGTCCTATACCATATGAATAATATTGATAATATTACTGCATCATAGTATTAAAAAAACTGCATTACAATGTTATAACTGTTTATTTAAATTTACACAGATTGATTCCTTTACAAATTACCTGGAGAGACATAGACACCCAAAACACATTGCCATTTTGGTTGCTGAACCTAACATTGTTGATTTTAATTGGAAAACAAAATACAATGGTGTCGATTGCGGGGTATTTGTTATGCGGCATTTGGAAACATATATTGGAAGAGGAAACTTCTTACAACCATTGAAGAAAGAAGGACCACCTCAGAAAACACAACTAAAGATGCTTCGTGCAAAGTACATGGCCAAAATACTTCTAATGGATTTTAACATCAAAAAAGGAAAGTTGTTAAAGGACGCACAAGCATACTTCATGAAAAAGCCAAAAATTTCAAAGCTTATAACAGATGTTGATGTTAGATTTGATAAAGCTTTGTGGAAGAAATTTAGTGCTACCGTAAGCAAGACAATTGATGAATAAAGAGCTGCATCAAATTGTCATCGTCAATTTCAATACTACCCTAGGAAGACAACTGTTAACTAAAAAGCTTGTTTTATTACTCTTTAATTGAAGTACTCATTGTGTTTTTTACAAACTACTTGTAAACATGAAGATTTTTACACAATTTTATTCTCTTGTTAGTGTGTGTTACTATTTGTTGAAATTCAAAGATTGTTTTTTTTTAACATATGAAATTAAAAAATATATATACTTCACTGCATCAAAATATATCTGTTATGCAAAATTTACTGCATCAAAATGCCACTATGTTAAAAAGGTGTAAAACTGCCATGTAAAAAAGTAACAGCATTAATATGTGAAAAATAGCTGCATCAAATTGTCATTGAGACTCAAATATGTAAAACTGCTTGTTGATTTCATTTTTAATTTGTGTTTGTGGATTGTTTTAAGCTTGGGTATTCAGTTTTTTTTTTTTTTTTTTAAAAAGTTTTACCAAAAAGGACGTGGCCAGGACTCGAACCTGCGCCACTCATCTCACAACAAAACACACATACCGCTCTGCCCTTGGGTCTTTTACTGATATACTTTCAATTCAAACTATATTTAACACGGTTTTGTTCTGCTTATTAATAATCAATTCGATATTTATAAGCTCATTTCAAGCTTATTTGTTAAGCAAACGTCAAGCTTTTCATTTTTCATTTGTTATTCTAGTAGTTTAGGACTTTTTGGTACTAAGTTTTTATTTTTCACGTTTTTCAATTATTTTTTATAATTATTTTAATACCCGTTTTTTATAAAATAGTTTAAAAATAAATTAATTAGGTTTAAAAATTTACAAAAATTATTTTTAGGTTTTATATAAATAGATTTAGGTAAAAAAATGCCACTATGTAAAAAAGGTGTACTTAAACTGCTATGTAAAAAATAACTGCATCAATATGAGAAAGTAACTACATCAATATGCAAAAGTATCTGTCATAATTATTCAAAGTAGGTAAACAAGTATGTAAAAGCAACTGCATCAATATGTAAACAATAGCTGCATCAATATGTAAAAAGTAGCTGCATCAATATGTAAAAAGTAGCTGCATCAAATTGTCATCATCAATTTCGCCTAGATCTGAGACCAGTTCTTGTCGCCGACGCCTCCTGAGATGTTTTCTTGATTTTTTCAGATGGTTGCATTCTTTCGTTTGTACATGTTCTGGAATTATGACCTTCTTTATTCCCGCATTTACTACATGTCCTCCGCTTGTCACTTGATTTAGCTGCTTCTTTTTCAATCTCAGCTTTTGACTTCCACCTCGTATGAACACCGGATCCTTTATTTGAGCTCACGTCTGAACTATTTATAACATTTGAAGTTGAGGTTGGCTCCTTCACACCAAGCATTGCACTAATAATATCTTTCGAGTTAAGTTTTGGAACTGTTGGAACATCGATTTTAGCTTTATTCAACAACTCCATCATTTGCTCCTTATAAATCTTCAACATGCCAATGTCATGAACCAAGCGATCAATCGTAGATTCAAAAATCTCGTACAAATCAAAAACCTCACTTTGCAAAACCGAATCTGACCCACTGACTGTCCTAACTGTAGCGTTGAAAGGCTTAGCATCCATTGACCACCTTTTCTTCAAGTATTTCCGAGGAAACTCTTTCACATTGTTCATTCTCAACACGTAAAAAATGTGCTTACAAAGAAGACCATATGACTCGTAGTGTTTACAGCTACATTGAACTTCCATTTCAGATTTACAAAACTCCACCTACATAACAGTTTTTAAAAATATTAAAATTTAAAAACACACTGCATCAGTGCTAAAAACTTACTGCATTATAGTTATAAACAATATAAGAACACATACCTGATAAACAACAAAGTTATTTTCACCCCTGATTTTGTTCTCAGCTTGCATATCACGGATTGAATATCTCTCACCATTATCAATTTGGGCAACATTTATCGACATGCAATGGGAATAAAGAAGCATATATCTCATTTTGAACTTCCAAGAATATAGTTCGAGTATAAAGAGTACTTGCTTCTTTTTCAATCTGAAGATCAGTTTTGAGTTTAGGATTCTTATATCTTGAATCGTGATCGTTCTTACGCTCAATATACCTCTGGTACTCGATAGCCGTCTCATAATGACTAAGAAATTCAACAAGTGTCAAATATTTACTTGTCCATTTACCAAAGAAATGGTTCTCGCTTTCGGACCTAGAGGTGGTACGCATGAGGCCTGCCATAAGCACATCACGCAAATATGCCGGGATCCAGCTTTCCCGTAGGTCAAACATATCTTGTAACCATTTGTTATCACCAAGTTGGAAATCCTTAATCATACGTTCCCACTCTGCTTCAAATTCAAAAGGCAAAATCTGATCGGTCCAAACTATATCACATATACGCCGTTTGAAATTTGTGTTTTTGCAGATTGAAGTCCCCACCTGAAAATTCATAAAAATATAAAACTACTGCATTAAAGTATAAATATATGCATTAATATGAAAAATTTCCAAACAACTCTAGCTCTAAAAACATGACTTTAAAAAATACTGCATCACAGTGTAAAACATAGTGCATTAATTTGAAAAAAAACAAATAAACAGTAATAGATACTTTAAGAAACCAAAACAATTTTCCATGTTGATCACTGAGTCGCTTAAAACGTGCACGAGAAACAAAGCCAAAAAAAGGTAAACTAGCACAGTAATGTTTTACAACAGACAAGTGAGAACATACCTTTGTAACCAACTTTTGCATGATATGCCACATACAAAAACGGTGTATAGTATTTGGGAAGTATTCTGGTACTACGATCTTTATAGACGGGTCCTGATCGGTAATTACAACTTGTGGATCTGTACCAAACGCCTTTTTAAATTGTTCAAGTAGCCATTGGTAAGCACCAACCGGTTCATCAGATAGTAAACCCGCAGCGAAGGTTATACAGCGGTTGTGATGATTAATGCCAGTAAAAGGGACGAACACCATCTTGTACCTACATTTTAATATACAAAGAAATAAACTAAAATACTAAATAAAGCTGTAAAACACGATTAAATTTTTTGATAGAGAATTAAGATAGAATATACTTGTTAGAATGAAAAGTAGCATCAAATGAGACGATATCACCGAAAACACCATAGTCCTTAATTGCTTGCTCATCAGCCCAAAAAAGACCAACCAATTTATCGTCAACACCTAAAAAAAAATTTAAATAAGAAACTAATAGAAAAAAATGTTGTATGAACTGCATCAAAACACAAAAATGAACTGCATTACCTGTTTTGTATTCAACATAGAATCCTGGCGAATGCAACTTTTTGCTCAAAAGTTTTTCAACGGCCATCTGTGCATCACGATCACGAAGAAACAAGTTCACTTTCTTCTTCAAATTCTTACAGTCAACCACTGTAGCTCCAATTCGATCAAAACCACCACACAACTGTTTCAACAATTTAAACCCCGTAGAAGGACCAAAATTAGCATTAGAAGCCTGAAACAGAAAATGTTGCTTTGTGAATCCCAATTCCCGAGAACTCTTCATGAATATCATATCCTTTTCGGCTACCAGAGGATGGTTGTGTCCTTCTATAAAAGTGTACACTCTATAAAGACCTCCTGGAATCTTCTTAATACGAATTTTAGCCAAACAACCACATCTACTAGAGCCTCGATTCCTTGTCTGCTTTACTTCAACATTCTCATCCATAGTAAAGTCACTAACGTCAGATATAACCTCCTTAGGCTTATTAGCAGCCTCTTTAGGTTCAGGATTGATACCTTCTTTTGAACATACAAACCACTTCAAGCTTGGTGGTTCACCATCTTTAGGTTTATAATGCCCACCCTTTCTAACATCAAAACCGGCCCTTTTACCATAATCCTTATAGAAATCATAAGCTTGATCAATAGACACAAACTTAGCACCTTCCAAAGGTACAGCGCCAATATCTTTATCTGGAAACCACGTCCTGTTTCCATCATCATCACAAGTATAATAGCCAACATGATCCTTGACATGAACAATCTCAAAATCTGTATGTTTAAAAACAAAATGAATAGTTAATGCATCAATGATATAAGTTAAGTGCATCATAGTATAAACTTTTACACATAACATAATTTAGCCTAAACGTAACCTACACATAATCAACAACTATAAAGCCCGTTGGAAACTTTTTTGGAACAGTGGCTTATATCATCAACTATTAAGCCCGCTGCAAGCTCGCTGCAAGCCCGCTGCAAGCTCGCTGCAAGCTCGCTGCAAGCTCGCTGCAAGCCCGCTACAAGCTCGCTGCAAGCCCGCATCAAGCCGGCAAAAAACCTTTCCTGGCCACCCCAAAACGTGTATTTAATGGGGTTTGAATCATTGACCTCTTTGAGAAAGTCAAGTGCCTTACTACTAAACAATTTCGCGACCGTTTCAACTATTATTATTTTGGTGGGGAATTTTTAGATGATTCAGATCTGTTATAGCTACTTTAAAGTTTAAACTCATTTGACTCCTACCATAACCACTGTCACTTATTCGACTCCTGCCATGAACCTGTTATGATACTCATATAACTAAAAACACAGTAAAACGCTGACCAAACGGTATTTTAGAACAACAGATAATAATATTTGAGAAATTTGCATTATTGGGTGTATTTAGAAGGAGGAAAGTAGATATCTCTATCAAATTAGTTTTTTTTTCTTTCTGAAAATGTTCTCCACGAAGTAGAAATCTTTGTTTGTTAAGTTAACAACGAAAACTACAAAATACAGATTTGAACCCGTTTTTCTTTACACTAAATAAATGTGATTATAGCCTTGTAGGGGAAATAAAAGATGGGGAATTATCGTATGATAAGAGGAAAACAGAATATTGACGAATACCTTGTTGCTTGACAAATTATGAGTGCTGTATTATGCTTATTTTTTGTGTATAAATCATAGTTTATCTGGATTGAATTTTTCGGTAACCAACTTTTCAGCATTACTGAATGTCAGTCCAACAAGAGGACTCTCAGATGGAAGCTAAGAGTTCCTCTTTGGATAGAATCAACAACGTCCCTTTAGGCATTGTAGAAGATATCTTATGTCTTCTACCAACTAAAGAGGCTGTGAGGACAAGTATTCTTTCCAAGAAATGGAGATATGGTTGGGTCAGAGTTCTAAAGCTTGTGTTTAATGAGGAAGATATTTTCGGCATAACAAGGGTTCGAAGATCAACAACTGAAGCGAAAGAGTTAGCCAGGAACTTTAAGAGCAAATTGTTGGCGATATACCAAGTTATGTTACTCCACCAAGGTCCGATCCTCGAGTTTGGCCTTTCCCTTAATTTAGATTTCTTACTTCACAAGGAGGATCTAAGTTATCTACGATCCAGGGGTTCAAATAGGTGTGTTGAAATTGACCGCATAATAACTCATTTGGCGAGGAACAACAATACTGTCAAAAAATTCACACTTGACTTGGGTTATTACTCTACATATAGACCACATTTATCTATCTTTTCTATGTATCAATTAATGGACCTGTATATAGAAAGTTGTAATTTTGACTATGATCCGACGTTTAGTGGATTTGGTAGCCTTACAAGCTTGCACTTGGGAACTCATCACGCCTCTAAAAACAGTTTGCTACATCTCTTCTCCAATTGTCCGTTACTGAAAAGTGCCACTCTTGTAAGTATCTTATTGTATAGTCGATCCTAATGCACTCTCGTAACCTATCTTAAATCTTTATATCGTAACCTGCTGCAGGACTTCCGTGGAAGTATGGATGAAGCATTCACCATTGGTGAGCTATTCAAATGTTTATCAGTGATTGAATATCTGTCTGTTAAAGGAACATTCGGGTAATATCGTCCACCTGGTACCTAATTGATTAAACTATGAGTAAAAATTGTTGTTGATAATCGATCTCTTTTTTATCTGTGATCAAGTGTTCAGCTCAGGACAGGGTAGCACGAGTGCTTCCAGCTCTATTACTCAATCTTAAACACATCTGCTTAGACATGCTATAAATTTCACGAAGCCTAAGAAAACTCTATAAACCTATAGTAGTTCTAACCTCATGAAAACCTAAACTAAAATAATCATGTCCGAGGCATCTACTGCATCAATTTGTTTAACTATATGCATCAATTATCAGAAATCTATAAAAATCATACCAACGCCTAAACATCAGATGTAAATTGATCAAAAGCCTAACTAAACATTATAAACCTACACAAAACTAATAATATAACAAAAACATGTAAACGAATAAATATACTGAATTAACAGAAAAATTAACACGTTTACCCTCATTATCAACTGCAATGGAATTAGATCGTGATGTAGAACAATTATTACTCGTTGATGTAGAAAAATCATCAACGGTTGATGTAGAACAATTGTTATTGATTTCTGTAATACCAGACATCTTTTTCAATCGGCGGTGAGTGGTGGTTAGTGGTGGAAAAGGGACGGCGGTTGGTTGTTAGGGTTGTTACAGGTATATATAGACCAGGGTGATTGGTTGTTAGGGTTGTTAATGGTGGAGAATCGCCGGCGATTGGTTGTCGAGGGAAAGAAAGAGACGAATAAAAAAACAAACAAGAATGAGTTGAATGTGTGTTTGTTTAGAGTATATATACCCGGCGGAAGTAAATGACGAAAATGCCCCTGGCTATATAAAGTAAAAAGACGGTGGGGGGTGGACAGGTGTCAGCATGGGAGCCCTTCCTACACTTTTTATTTTAACACCCTTCTCATTTTACCCCACTCCTATATATATATATATATATATATATATATATATATATATATATATATATATATATATATATATATATATATATATATATATATATATATATATATATATATATATATATATATATATATATATATATATATATATATATATATATATATATATATATATATATATATATATATATATATATATATATATATATATATATATATATATATATATATATATATATATATATATATACTAGCGGCGTAACCTGACCAACGGGCGGGTTTGTTTCATAAATCTTTTTTAATAGTACATTTGTGTGTTAGTTTTATGTGTTCTCAATTATGGTTTGGTTTTTTCGCTTTTTGTAGGCCCTGGCCACCGAGTGATCATATTTTTTTCTTTTATGTATATATACATTTTTGTATCTTTATTTTGTATATTAGTTTTGTTGTCGTTTGTTTTTTTATTGAATTTAATTTTGATTTTTATTAGTCAATCAGATCGCATGATTTTGCTTACGTGTTAAAATCAAACATTTTAATTAGTCTAATTTTTTTGGGAATTGATTGGCACACTCAAATCTTTTATTGGGACACTTTAATGTACAATCTGTTAAAGCCAAAGTAGATATGTTCGATGCACAGTTCGGAGTGTCCCAATAAAATTATAAAGTGTACAAATCATTAGCCAATTTTTTTCCACCGACATCCACTATTTGTAAAAACTCTTACAAAATCTACTACTCTTTTATTATATAAAGGATTTTGACTAAAGTGAATTTAATTTTGACTTTTTAACCAGTTAGATCGCAAGATTTTGTCTACGTGTTAGAATCAAACATTTATATTGATCTAAAATATTTTCATCAACCTTCACTTTTTTAAAAAATCTCAAAAAATCTAATTTTTTTTTAAAATGGTAAATCTTAGTGGTTAGTGGGTCGAGTCGTACCATGACATTCAAGCGACAAAATTTAGTTTTTGAATCCAGTTATGTTAAACTCCTTACCTTTTTCGCTTGAGAGGCCAAGACCTCCGAGGAATCTCTGTAAGGAAACCACTTAGTGGAACTTTGGTGGAGAACTGAGTTAAGCCATTTTGTTATATAAAATATTATAAAATGAGATATAACACGAAGTACAATACGATACCAGTGAATATACTTCATCAACATTACCGATCCAAATACTTGCTAAACACTTAAGAAATGCATCATTGTCCTCAACACCTTTAAATCGCACGAACCAAAGCGTTTCCCTATCTTCGACATAAGAAGCAATTTTGGAAATAAAAATGCACATGAAATTCACACTTGATTAACGTATATTACACAAATGATTCACATGAACTCATATCTCATCAATTTCTCTTACATATGTTCGATGCTATACAAACGTACCTTTTCTTGCATTGATCAAGTATTTGTTTTCATACAATATATTTTCAATTTCTTTTCTTATCTTTAACTCAAAATAGGGTGGATGTTAGTGGCTGATTGTGGTAAATTACACATCTTGTTTAGAAAAACAAAAGAGCGTAAATGAGCGATAAGTATTAAGTGATGATTTAGGAAAATCAAACAATAATGACCCAATTAAGTTCATTTCCCAAGGAGGTATATGTGTGTGACTAAAATGTAATGATATTTTGGATTAATATTGAGAAAGAAGGGGATGAGAAAATAGAATGACAGATACGTGAAAATTATTACTACGACGACTAAATTAAAAACCGTAAAAAGAGCTAAAATAAAAATTAATTCTAAAAATTCCCAAAAAATTACCAAAAATCAAATCAAATAAACTATTAGTTTACAAATGATCAAAACTTTTTTAAAACTTTTTTAAACCTTTTATTTAATTAAATAATAATTTTTAAATGCTAATTAAAGCCCTAAAAATCCAATTAATTATCAAAAAGCCCAAATAAAGATTGTTCACTTTGTAAACCTCTAAAATGACTTAAAAAGAATAAAAAATATTTTTATGAATTTTTAAACTAATTAAAACTATTTAAAATGATTAAAAACTATTAAAACCTTAAAATAATTCTATAAATTAAGAAAATGATGATAAAATTAATTTAAGAGTTGCAAAAATCATATTTTAATGTATTAACCTAAGAAAAATATAAAAAGCACAAAAATGTGAAAAATGAAATTTAATAATAAAATAATATTAAAATATTATTAAAAATCCAAAAAATATAAAAAATTCTAAAAACTTGCAAACTAGTTTATTTTAACCTAAATAAACAGAAAATAAAAGTGAAATTACCAAAAACCCCTAATGGGCCCCCAAATGGACTAAATTGAAAACAGTCCAATCTAATGGGCTTTTTGGCCCAAAAAGTTCAACAAGGCCCAAATGACCTGAAAAAGCCCTATCTAACTCCAAATTTTATTCTGAACACAAAAGTCTAAAGGCCCAAAAGCTGGTTTTGAGCTTATCACAACTTATTGGTATAACAACTTATCCTTATTGGGCCAATAAGCCCATTAAGCAATAAGCCAATGCCATAAGCTCAGATTAGACACACAACCTTCTTTTGAGATGCCTAAGAGATCTGTGAAAAGAAATTTTGAAAAAGCAAACCCAATAAGCCAGAAATAAGCAAAGTAGAATTTCACTAAAAGACAAAATAGTCGACTTAGAGTTCTAGACCACCTCAGACCTTCAAATAAGTTGCAAAAGACTATAAATGACTTAATTAAGACAAATCATACAAAGAAAAGTTCAATAAGCCAAGCTAAATAAGCTGAAAAAGCTGATAAGCACTTATGTAAAAGTCAAAGTTATTGGTTTTCTAGTCAAAGCTCAAAGTCAACCCCTCAAATGCTCCAGAATGAACAAATGGATCAAATAAGTGACACCTATTATAAATTCAAAGTTGTTGCAGGTTTAAATAAGCTAGAACAGCTTATTGATAAGCACCAGTTGAAATAACACTAGCAGTGGCTAGCAGCAGGGGAAAGGAGTTCCCACTGCTTTGACTATTTGACTTGCTTTTTTAGAGAGATCCAGTTGGATTCAATGGAAAACAAGGGCACCTTTGTAATCAGTGGATCACAAGGAGTCAATATCAACAAAGAATCACAATTTGGTTCAATCGATACGCACAGAATAAGCAAACAGTCCACAGATATGACACAGACCTGGCAAATAAGCAGTTATGCACAAATAAGCAGATTAAGCATGAATAAGCCAGCCAAATTGAACCATATGCATACACAAGCTATAATAAAGTCCAATAAGCACAAATAAACTTGTTTCAAGCACTGGATCAAAGTAAATAAGAAGATTCAAGCACAAAAAGTTTCTGATGAACAAAGGTACTTTTCCAAAATACTTTTGCTGATCTATTTGACCACCAATCCAATTTCAAGCCCTCAAATCCCTTTCCCTGGTGATGTTAAACAAAATTTAACACTTATTAACCCTAGTCTACCCTTAGATCTAGGTGTCCCCAAAATTTTAGCCAAAATACCCAAGTAAAACAGATTTTATGAACCCTTGATTGAATTAGGTGTTTAAACCCTCAAAACTTGCAGATAAGTAACCCTTTACACCAGATAAACAGATAAAACCCAAAGAAACAACCGAAAACCACAAGGTTGCCTTGAATCTTGAAAAATCAGTTAACCCAAACACCCATTTGGAATCTGATTTTTCAATTTTCAAAAGGATTGTTGTGATTTAACCTTCAATCCATGATCAAAACAACCTAGCAGCAATAAATCAACCCCCAGAAACACAAATCAACCACAAATTCACAGATTCACAGACCAAAATCCAAAATCACATAAATCATGCAATATTTTCAGAAAAGTAAAAGAGATAAGAGATTCAAACCTCCAAAATGTACATCCACACTTTGGAATATTTGAGTTGAGGTGCTAGCAAGAACAAGCACCAGCTTCCACAAGCTGCTAAGATGAACAAACACAAAAGTAAGATCAAAACAGATTATCCTTTGATTTTTGAAAACATGAGTTTTAAACCTTAAAACCTTTTCTAAAAATCAACCAAACATGTATATGGAACTTAGATCTTAGCTATTCAAACACCAAACTTATAAATAACAAAAGAGAATTCAAAATTTTCAGAAATTCATATTTTATTTCATAAAAAGGAATTACAAAGAAGATAGCTAAAATCTGGAACAAAGGGGCTCTCACATATAGAGGCCTCCTTATATAGACGACTAGGATCATTCTAGAAGGGAAAAATACATGAAAACCCTAGCTAGTAAATCTCTGAATTGCGCTTGAGTGAATTGAGTTGTTGAGCTGTCAAATTTGATCTAAATCGTTCATTTATGCTTTGGGGCCAAGTAATGAACTTAAAGCGTTGATCTTGCCATGTCAGCTTACTTATAGAGGAAGTTGTGTTTTGATTGGTTTGTGTTGAATGGTGGGCCCTTTTGGTGAGTGGGATTGAGGGTTTTTGGTGTGGGATGGGTTTCTGGGCATGTGAATCAAGCATGTGCCAAGGTAATTGGAATTAACCCTTTGTTTTAAGTGAAGGTAATTATGGGTTCATATGGGTAAATAGTAACTCGTTTGATCTGAAAAAGGGGGTGGTAAGTTGTTAGGCGTGTGTTATTGTGTTTAAACTTTGGGAAATGGCACTTTGAGTCCTTGTGTTTTGGCATAAGTGGTATATAATGTTTTCAGCCCAAAAACTTGATTTCCTTTGTTATAAAACTTTCAAACTTCATACTTTTGCCCCAAAACTTTGGCAAAAGGATTTCAAGGGTTATTGTTGCCACTTTTGAATAGTTCAAGGACTGAATTTGACATTTCTCATCTTTGAAGGTCTTCATTGGATCTTTAACTTCATGAGGGACCATTGTTGACAATTTAGAATTGTTGAGGGACTAAACTTGCCAAATCTTCAAAGTTGAAGGACTTTTTGTAATTTTGACAAACTTAAGGGACCAAACTTATAATTATGAATATACAAGGGTATTAAGTGTCATTTCTTCATAGATGAGGGATCAATCTTGTACATCTTCAAGTCTTCAAGGGTTTTTCTTTGAGAAATCCATAACTAGGGCCCGGTTCATTGTACGGCTTCGTTTCTCGTGTCCGTTTTTCCTTGTTTCTTGTGATCTTTTGTCTTTTTCACGATTTCCATACCTAAAATACACAAGTAAACAAACACAAGCATATATATGGTATATTTATGACATTTTATGCATTTAAAGCCCGAAAAGAACGATGAGATCATGTATAAATGCCATCTCATCACTCCCCCATACTAAGCCATTATCGTGCCCTCATGCAATGCTAGAATAAAGTATCTAAGCATCACCAAAATTCAATTTTATTACCCTTTATTGAAAAGTAAAAGACTTGCAACAATACTACTAAGATGTGTAAAGACATAATGTATGATTTTCATCACGTGAGTGACTTTTAGGGTCAATGAATAGAAACAAGTGAATGCTCCATAGAGGAAAGTTTGTCATCCTTGATTGTCATACATTCCATGCTATATGAAAAAACGAGATCATTGTTGGTACAAGTCATAATGCTAACACTACTCATACGTCCAAATTATGTAATACTTTTTCTCCCCGCAATCCTAGTTATTATGAAAGGAAAATGGGTTTCTAGAAATTTGTAACTATTTGTCATGGATCACAAGTGATTCATATTGACTTATTTGAGTATTTATTAGTCCGAAAGTAAAGTAGCACGATTTAATCGATAGTTAGCCGAAGGAAAAAATCTTTTAAAACGGCTTCTCGTGTATCTCCTTAAGTTCATATCTTGACATAACTCGTTTCACGATTTGAGACCTTTCTCGGGCGGATATTTGGCATGTACTTCATACTTCAAATCTTGGGAAGACATTCTTGAAATTATGGTGTTCTCTTCATATTTTGGAATTTCCTCACTTGACGTTTTTGAGAGATTCTTCATACTTGGACCACGACTTCATCATTTTTCTTCAATCTTTATTTTGGATTTTGATATACAACGATCCGCCTCCTTTTAGGACTTGGATATATTTATCCTCATACCTTGTTAGGGTCTCTTTGGATATACTTTCTCCATGATCTTTAGGGGAGTAATTGCTTTTCGGCGTGTGTCTCGATCCTTCATATTGATTTAGGAATAATGATACTTCACATCATCTTGGATCTTTAGCAACAAAATAGAGCTCCTCATGCCTTGTTAGGGCCTTTTTGGATCTTCACCAATCTTCGCATCCCGCTTCAATAAGTTATGCCTTGGCTATGAAATTATTCAACCTCGAGCAACTTTTAAACGATCTTGTGCTTAGAAGCTAAGTAACCTTTCAAATCGTACGACCTTACTTATTGCAATTATTTGTATTCCTAATGCATTGATCTTATGGGAGAAAAAGCTACAATTAAAAACATGAGTTTTTGAAAGAACATTTCCATGTTCTACGTTTAGCATGATCACTTGTCTAACTCTATCATCTCTCGTTCTTCATTATTTAAAGACCTCTAATTAAAGAGACTCGTGAATACTTAGCCATGCAAGTCAAAATTAAGCCAAATTTGGATTAGCTTTCATTAAGACTATATCAAATCGAAGTATTGGGTTTTCAAGACACCTATAGGATCTTGCACTTTCTTGGACTTTTTCAAGTTTAGAGAATGCATTTTATAGTCCCATTGATAAGTGACTTCCTAGGATCAATTGTAGGAACTTGCGAAAAGTTCTTGTTCTTAACCTGAATGAGCTAAGACTTTCGCGTTTTAAAGTTCCCTATATAAAAGTCTAGCAAAACTTGATTCGAGCGGGTTAAGGAATGTAAAGGGCTCCAAATGCCCATCAAGTCAAAAATTAACTCTTATTCTACCCATCGGAAAATATACATTCGTGTATTAAAAACACTTATGAAAACTAAGAAAATTTTTAAAATTTGGCCGTTTTTAGCCTTATTAGCAACAAAACAAAACAAAACGTTGAAAGTTGGAAAACGTGAGGGCGTAGCAAAGCAAGTATCTATTCACCCCTCATACTAAAATTAAACATTGTCCTTAATGTTTCGAGTCTAAAGGTGGAGCACCCCCATACTAGAGACAAATAGTCGAATGCTTAGGATCTAGCATCGAAAGGGTGATCAACAATATATCTAAAGCCGTTTATGAATTATGCTAAAAGATAATTGTTAGAACAATAAAGGATATGTCATGGATTCGTGAAAAACTATTCAAGCAAACGATCGAGGCTCACGTAAACGAGAGTCTTCAATCGTAGTGATGATGATGATCTAGATAACACATTCACAAACAACCACGAGACAACGAGTTGGAAGGGCACAAATCCCCTCTCGTTATTTTATTAGAAAGCATAAAAAAGAATAAGCATGGGATCTCCCCCACGAGGCACCTCGTTTTGATTACCGAGTCATGAGCTCGACTCGATCCCCTCAATGATAATTATCATTGGGGAAGGTGACTTGGTCGAGGTCGTCCAACGAAGGAACTTCCGCACCAAAGTAGTGCTTAAGCCTATGTTCATTCACCTTGAAGATGGGACCATCATTTGAGCTAGCTCGATGGTCCCATAAGGAAACACTTGTGTTATGGTGAAAGGACCCGACCAACGAGATTTCAATTTCCCGGAAAATATCTTTAATCGAGAGTTAAAAAGTAACACTTGATCACCAACATTAAAAACCCGGTTTTTAATCTTTGCATCATGAAACTTTTTAGTCTTTTCTTTAAAAATCAATGAATTTTCATAAGAATTATCTCTTAATTCATCCAATTCATTCAATTGTATTTTCCGGTGATCTCTCGCGGTCTTTAAATCAAAATTTGTATGCTTAAGGGCCCAATATGCCTTATACTCCAATTCAATGGGCAAATGATAATTCTTTCCATAAACCAACTTATATGGAGTACAACCGATAGGTGTCTTATAAGCGACCCTAAAGGCCCATAAAGCGTCATCGAGTTTGTCGGACCATGAAGCACGGTTTTCTCCAATCGACCTCTCTAAAATCCTCTTCAAAGCTCGGTTTGAAACCTCGACTTTCCCACTCGTTTGTGGGTGATAAGTCGTAGAAAGACGATGAGTAACTCCATATTTCTTTAAGACCTTCTCGAATTGGTCATTACAAAAATGGGTTCCACGATCACTTATAATAGCTCGAGGGGTTCCAAACCGAGAGAATAGTTGCTTTAAGAACATCATGAAAGTCCCTTAATATGACAATTGTTGAAACTATAACTCGTATAACCACAAAAACACAACGAAATACTTTTCAAACGCATAATGCTTTATTAACTGTTATAAACAAAGTATTACAAAGTGCTATGAATACACCCGTTGAATGACAATAAGAAATGAACCCTAGAACAAGTAAACTAGATTCGAGACTCAAGTTTACAAGGGAACCAATGAGACGCTGGTAGACAGCTGAGGGCTCAGCGGTTCCAAAGTGAGAAATAACTTAGATAATTTATCCAAGCACAAGGGTTGCCTTAATTCTTCTTTCTCACTCCTATTTATAGTGGTACGAGGTTGCTTCCTTAGTGGGAGTAGTTGATACCTGTCATCTTCTGAATGGAAGAGTACAACGTATTAAATGCATGTCCAAATTGAGACATACCTTTAACCAACTTTAGGTGAACAGTTCTGCCAACTGTTCACCTTTTGTCCCACTAGGTCGTACTAGGCTTTATCTTGAATCTCTTGTTTTGTACCGCTCAAAACACTTAGTAGATTCTCCCGCCTAAACTATAAAGGATTGGACAAGCTTTGCTTGTATCAGACTTCTAGGGTTCTTAAGTGATCTCTGAGTATTGTCAACTCAGAGATCCTTGAACACCAGCACATTCCTTCTACATCCCAGCTATCCATAATCGCTGGTGAGTATGACTTCAGATTGTCTTCGACTTCTTTGACGTTGTCTTTGACTAGAATGTTCCTGGTGTGCTAGCCGAGGCTTTGCCTTCCACTGGTCTGGTCTCAGTGACTGGTCCTCTCAGCGATCAGTAACACTTAGTCTAATTTAAACAAATCTAGACTCGGCCATAGTTAAAACTTTCATTGCCCCAACAATCTCCCCCTAATTGTTTATAAATTATACTAAGTCTAAAATTATTGTAAGTGAGTACACAGCTTCTTCTTACACATAATTTAACAAACATACCTCAGAGTTTTATTAAAACATAAAGAACCTTGTCTATTATAAGAACACCAAGTGGTGTAAACATAAACAAAATAAAAGGTTCTTCAGCGATCGAGGCCTTGATCACAGATTCTCTGAGCTTCAACTTTGTCACTCCTAGACTTAATGATCAGCTCAACTTCAAACTCAAAATCATCAGCTAATTTGTAGTTCCTTAGGATGCCATGTTTGAGTCTGATGAGTTGGATAGTTGATGCCAGATGTAGTTCATTCATCCGCTGAAAGCAATACTCATAATTACCATTCATGAAGACCATTCTAGTCTCTGGTTCAGAGTATACTTGGCCAGCCACTGGTTTAGTGATCTCTTTGGGAAGTACCAGGTTGCTGTGCATTCCATCTACAACAATATTCTCAGTGACCAGCATTTCTACCAGAGGCCCCATTTGGGTTTTCCTTTTTCTTTTTCCTTGAGAAGATTGTTGTTGTGACAGTTGAGGAGGCAGAGTTACCTTCAGCTTCTTTGAAGTGTCTCTTACCCTATTCAGCTTAGCTTGAATGTTTTTCATCATTTGGGCAGCACCAGGCCCAGTCTTCTTTTGGGCAAGAGAAAACATTTCTAACCATTCAGAGAGGCCCAGATCTCTGAGTTTAAAGTCATTGAAGACTTTGTAGTTGGTTAGTTGGTTTTCTCTGTATAAGGTCATCACTACTCTTTTGTCTTTGTCAGTGAAACTTGAGTATTTGGTGATTTGACCGGGCTCTGCTCTTTGATCCACTATTCTCTAATATTCCTTTTGAAGGTTTCTCCTTTTAACTTCAAGTTCTTTGAGCTTATTCAGCTGAGCTTCCTTTACAGCTGGAGAGAGTAGTTTGTTCAGAGCTTCTTTGCTCTTGATTTCAGCAGCTCTAATGTTTGCTAACCTTTTTTGTTCCAAGATTTGAGCCTTTGCCTGCTCTAGGGTTAGTGGTGGTTCATCAGCACTTTTAACTTTGTTAAAGTCAGAGTGCTTGGTTGAGGATCCACCTTCTTCTTGGAGGGAGTGTAGGGTTGTTTCAAGTACCTCAGTGGAAATTCCTTTTCCCTTGTCTTGTGATACCTCAGTGATGGGTTTGAAGGATCTGATGGGTTTTGGTGTTGGGATCACTTTAGAGGGTGCTGGTTGTTTAAGTGATTGCTCCCCCTTAGGTGGAGCAGTGTCTGCATCTTCTTCAGAGGTGGAGGTTGTTGAATTCTCCCCCTTAGGCATAGCGCCAGCAGAAGCTGTGCCTGATCTAGGTTTGAGGAACTTAACAAATTCTTGATGAACAAATAAGCATATTTCTTTGAGTTCCTCCTGTAATAGCTGCTGAAGAAGTTGCCTAGAAGGCTCCGATGCCTTGGCAATAACAGCAACATTGGCTTTGATAGCTGCAGTGAGGACTGATGGTATGTATTGCTGAAGACTCTAGTTTAGAACGGCTTGGAGGTGAGTTTGCAAGGCATTTCTCAGCAGTTACGGAAGCAGTGCATTCATAGAGGATTCCACAGATGAAGTTAGTGAAGTCTCTAGGGTGGTGGTGAGTTCCTCAGCAGCATGGGTGAGTGTTTGTAATTCAGAGAGGATGACATCATTTGTGAATTTCGGCTTGGTTTTACTGATGTCTCCCCTCTTGACCCAGAGATCCTCAGCGGCTAGTTCCTAAACATCTTTCATTCTAGGAACATGGACATGCTTGAGGTTTTGTAAATGTTCCAAGTGTTTCATTTCCCCCAGTTCCATGACATTGGGCAAGGTAGGGAAGGGAACTGGGGTTTGTGTATAGAGCCTCTGGTCCCATAGCTGCTTGGCAGCCAGTTCTTGAACATTTTCCATTGAAGGGAAGGAAATGGGTTTTAATTCGGATGTGACTTGGTCATCATCAGCATCCATATCAGCATAGTCTGAAATGGTCAGGTCATCTTCAATGATAAAGACCTCATCTTCTGGCATGGAGTCAATGTCTGACATGGCATCCAGATCAATGTGGGGGGCTTCAGCATTATCATCACCAGCAATGGAGTAGGCATCATCATTTTCTTGTTCTTCATGAAGATTATGAGCCTGTTATGACATTTTTTAGTAACCAGTGTGAAATAAATATGAAGTTATGGATCGCCATTCGCTGCCCCTAGGAAAGCTGGGTGTGATTATCCAACCCCCCCTAAGGATTTCTCCTTGGGACTCTTTTAGTGTGAAACAGATATGTTGAAGGGTCGCTATTCGCTGCCCCTAGGAAAGCTGGGTGTGATTATCCAGCTCCCCCAAAAGGATTACTCTTTGGGACTCTTTTGATTTGTGAAAATTATGTGGTGAATGGTCGCCGTTCGCTGCCCCTAGGATAGCTGGGTGTGATTATCCAGCTCCCCCATAAGGATTACTCCTTGGGACTCATTTGATTTGTGAAAACTATGTGGTGAATGGTCACCGTTCGTTGCCCCTAGGATAGCTGGGTGTGATTATCCAGCTTCCCCTGAAGGATTTCTCCTTGGGACTCTTTTAATTGTAAGTTAATGGAAGTTAAAGGTCGCCTTTTATCACTGCCCCTAGGAAGACTGAGGGTGATTATTCAGTCCTCCCAAAAGAATAAATTCTTTGGGACTCTTTTAGTTGTGACATATTTGAAGGTAATTGTCACCTTTTATCGCTGCCCCTAGGAAGACTGAGGGTGATTATTCAGTCCTCCCAAAAGAATAAATTCTTTGGGACTCTTTTCATATGAGGGGACCCAGAGACCACGTGAGGTGCAGAGACTCTAGGTCGGGACCTATAGCATGCTCAAGTTGTTATGGACAAGAGCACAGTCTAGAGGGTGAATGATCATCGGGGTGCGTTATGAGCATAAGTGAATCATATCCTTGTGTTAAGACATAGTGTATAGAGAATCCTAAGAGTTCTACGTACTGACACAGACACTCTATGGGTTGAGGCAAACACTAAGACTTCATCACTCTCTCCTACAAAATGTTGAGAGTGATTGTATGTGAACCTCCAAGAGAAAAAAATGGCAAACTAATACCTGAGAGATATCAGCGTGGAGAAGGTTCTTAGTCGTCTCTGCTGACAGGGAGACGCTAGACTCTGGTTGTTTGTCAGAGTCAGCTCTTCAAACACATCCTCTAGAGAAGGGGATGGGTTCTTCTTGGTCTTCTTCGTCTTGGAAGGATCAACAGAAGGGGTTTTAGAGGAAAGGGGGATGTCTTTCCTCTTCTTCTTCTTATCCTTGGGCGCCTTGGGCTGAGAAGTGTACTACACAGAGGTCTTGGACAGAAGACTTGTAAGTTTGTCTTCCAACATTCACCTCATTGTGAGGGATCAAGGGCTCTCCATCAGCAACGAGTAACCCAACAACCTGCATCATATGCCTGCTGAGAGGCACTTCATCCTCCAATGGAGTCTTCAGTGAGGCTGGAGTGATGCGAAAGGGAGAGAAGGAGTGAAGTTCATCATTTGTATAGGTTTCACCAAGCATATCCTCTATGAGGAGAGAGATATATCTTGTGTAGGAGATGGTGGCCAGTCGATATTTTTCCCTTTGTTTTCCAGCTTTACAATGAGGTCAGTGTAAAGTATGTGGGCGATCCCTATATCTTGTGTAAAACCCGCATGCTTTTATCATGAATAGTACCCATTAGATAGTACGTCCTAGATTAAAACTTTCCTTTTACAGTATGATCACATTCATGTGCTAGTATTTTAAGTATTACATACGTGTATGAACACGATAAGTATCGATTACGTACGAACACATGATAAGTGTTTAACAATAGTTAATCACGAACGTAATTAAAACACGAACTAATATTAATTACATATATATATAATTATTAGGAACACGAATAAATATAGTATGTCACGATCGATAACTAAAATTAATCACGTAAACTACGTAACACGTAAACACAAATATTTAACCCGATTAATATTATTACGTATATTTAATTAACGCAACAAGTAAAGCACGTAAATAATAATTACGTTTAAACACGTATAACAATAACTATGAAAAATACGACATATTAAATACATGGTCACGCGTAACGTTTTAACGAGTCGCGGATTAATTAAAATAAATGAACTAAGTGTGTTCGGGCTTTTGGACAAGAAAGGGAGGGAAGGCAAGTGGGCCGTGGCCCAATGGAAGAACCAACCGACCCTGTATACTTATAAAACGGGGGGGGGGGGGGGGGGGGTGCTTGTTTTTTTCGTTCTTTTCCTTTTTCTGCCGATACAAACAAACAAATACAGGAAACCCTAAAATTTAGATCCAGCCGTCACCTTGTTTTCTTCCCTTCTTCTTTCTGCCGACGGGTCTTAATCACCAAGGACCAAGAAAACGGCCATGGTGATCTACTGCAAGAGTGAGGATTCAAGTTCGTGTTTTCCTTAAACCCTAAACGATTAGTAAGTATATGAAAACCCTAATCTCAGTATTTATTTATTTTTAACTACCACAAATAAAATTTGTTTGGGGTCGGATCTACTTGTTTTGGCTCGGCTTGCACCAAACCGAGAGTCTATGACTCTCGGTGGTGGGTTCCTTCGATTCGCAGCAAACCAAACGGCCAAAGGCCTTGTTCTTTTTCAGCCGCAACCCCTGCAGTCAGCAGGGGTGCGCTTGGCTTAACAGTGGGAACGAAGGCCAGCAGGGGTGTTTGTTGTACTAACGGTGGGAACCGAGACCACCAGGTCTCGGTGGGTTTTTATGCTAACACTGGGAACCGGCTACTGCTGGTGGCACCATCACCACTGCCAGTGGGAACTGGCAGTGAGGGGGGCTGTTTGGTTTGGGGTTTATGGTCACTTAGGGGTGCGTTTGGCAGTCAGGTTTATAAGACACAATAAAGGGGCTGTTTGGTTTGGTTATAGTTAAAATAACACGGGTTTTCACGGTTTGGTTTTCAACGCGCTTTCATAAAATAATACACGGGTGCGGGGTATTATTTTACGAGGTTAATTAACTTAACATGTATATTAGTTACGAGATAGTTGGACGAGTATTATGACCTATTAGTACGAGAGTAACTAAATTAATTAAACATGCATATAATTAAATTGATTTAAACCATGACTTAGGTTAATTATTTTACTTATAATACATAGCTAAACCTAAGTATTTTAATCATGGAAATTTCTACTAAGTAATTAATTAATTATTAAACCATGACCTATAATTAATTAATTCTCATGACTTGGGTTTATTATTATAAATTTATAATACATGATTTAACCTAAGTATTTTATTATTTAATTTACACTATAGTATTTAATGAATTATTAAACATGCCTTATGATTAATTAATTATCATGACTTAGGTTATATTAATATTAATATTAATACATGTTTTCAACCTAAGTATATCATACACTTATTTTAATTAAATCATGTTATATTTAATTAAATACTTTGAACCTATAGTTCATTTAAATTACATGAAATAATTAATAAACTATACATTATAACCTCATGACTTAGAATATTAATCAGGAAACACTTAGCTTATATTTTTAGCTTAATTAACCAGCTTATATCTATTTATGGAAACCTTCTATTTTTAGAAACTTGTTTATTTTAAGTAGTAATTCTCTTTTTGGAAACTTTCTATTTTAGGAAACCTGCTATTTTTTTAGAAAGTTCCTTATTATTACACAGTAAGTATAATAACACATGAAATACCAGAAATACTTAATCAGATTAAACAAAATATAAGATAAAACACAGTTTAAGGCTTAGAAATAGTAAAACATGGTAAGAACACATAAAATAAGCTAAGACATGACATAAAACCAGCTATGTATTTAGTAAGCAGATACTTATTCATGTACGTATTTATGTAGCACTAGTGATTCAGAAGTAGGATTCTCGCTGTTCGTCTTCTTCATTCACTTGACATAAGGTACGGATTCCCGTCCTTTCAGTATGGACATTCTTTCCTTATTAGGATTCCCCGTATGCAGCCAACTGTTTTCCCGTAGTATAAGTTATGTGTTTGATTGCTTATGTTTAAATATGATTACCTATAGCCATATACATGCATGACCAGTTTCACCTAGTTATAGAGGTACCATAACCATAACATTAGAGGCACTGATGTTATGACTTCACCACGGCGGAGTGATTGCTCGTGGCGTCCCTTCAGCTTTTGGCCATTTATATTATATTTATCATGTGGGGCGTATGGGTGCATCCTAGTTACATGTTTTATTCAGGATTACATGGTGAATGTGGTGTGTGCCTTGCATCCTTCACAAGGAGCTGATCCCTCCTACCCAAAAACCAGTATATTAAATTAGAGGCAGCCCCTCTAATTTGCATGATGAGGTCACCCCTCCAAGTATTCATGCACGGTGGATTTTTCATGACCTATATTGGCTAATGGTAAAATATGTTAAACAGTTTTCATAAGATAAACATAAGGCTTTTCAAACTATAAAACCAGTTTTATGAACATGTTCAAGGTTTTCCAGGACTTATACATTTCCGCTGCTATTAAGTCTTTATTATGCTTAGTCATTCATACTATGTCTATATCCGTGCACTGGGCGTTTTGCTCAGCCGTTACTTTCCTTTCCATGTCCCAAAACGGCAGGTACCCTAGGAAAGACTCGAGCATTTGGAGGACGTGCATCGGATGGAAGCTGCTAGAGACTTATTTTCCTTTTGCCTTCATATATTTATGCTTGTGTAGTCTTTCATTCATTTCTTTTGCTATTATGTTTTGGGCTTATTTTGGGAACCGATGTTTGATTCCAGTTATCCCTATGGTCATGTAATGTTTTATACATTTATCCTTGTATGCTTTGATGACACGCCATAATTACGCGTGACATTCCATTTATCAAAATGGGGTGTTAAAATTATGGTATCAGAGCCAAGGCTTCGACCTGTAGGCTCTAAAACTCGACCTGTGACTAGTGGGTAGTCACCAGGAGCTTCCTAAGCCAACGTCTGTTATTCTACGTATTGATGTTTTCAGCGCATTGTTGTTTTAACCATGATGTTTTCAGCACCTTGAGGTTTTAAGCTTGATGTTTTCATCGATATTGTTTTGCTAATATGGATGGACAACCGTCATTCATATTTAGTTATGTGTCATTGTTTCATGCATAATGTTCCTCGTGAACTGTGGCTATATGGACTGAACCCCAGTAGTTCATAATTAGTCACATAAATTTTTTTTTTCTGATAAGTTTTGACATATGAGTTTCATTTATTTATGTTTCATGTATCATTGTTGCAGGGATTATGACTAAGTAATGGTTGGAACAGGACTGACCCTATTTAGTCGCATGTGCTTTTATCGAAACTTTTAATTTTGGGACCGACCCATAGGTGTCCCCTCGCCATGTCTTTTGTTTTGGGACCGACCCATAGGCGTCCCCTCGCACATATAAAGGTTTTTATAAACTACAGTACGCATTCATGCACTGTTTTTCATGCATAAATTTTTTCTCATGATTTAAATTGGCATAAATTTTTTTTTCATGTCCCCTCATAAGTTATTATGTTTTATGTCAAGTATGTTTCATACTGTCATGGTTAACTTCATTTTCATGCTGATTATGTTATACATTCCTTCGTGATAGATGGTTTCATGTTTCTTCATGATAATTCCGTCCTCATGTTGATTATGTTTTACGCCTCTTTTGTTATTTACGTTGTCCCGCAAGACATTGTTGGATTTCATTGAATTCTGCTTTCATGATAGTCATGGTTGGTTTTCATTGATCATGTTGTCAGGCAAATCATCGTTGAATTTTGTGTAACCACACTTTAGCGTTTCTCTATGCAACCAGAATGAGGTATATATTGGCATTGCCAGGTTATCATGATGGTTTTCCTAACCGTTTAAATGATATACTTTCTTTAGATCATGATAAATGATCGACCCCATACCGATCATTTCATGTGCATTCAACGTGTACTCCATGTACCGTATTCCATGTGTATTACACGTACCTAAATCCATGTGTATTTCACTTGCAATACTGCACGAGTATTCGCTAGTCGATTCTGAATCACCTCAGGCGTATTTTCAATTGCTGATGTTCTACAAGATTGCTGATGCCGCTCATAACTGGGAGATGTTACTAAAGGTTGATGCTGCTGACGTTCGGAGACGCTACGAGATGCGGATGCTGTTCACAACCTGGAGATCTTACAAGACGAAGACAAAGGCGTCGGAGCAAAGCAATTGGACGAGAAGATGCTTCACCATCAGGCGATTCCCATCAATCATTGTCCCAAATTCTTAGTTACATGTCACACGTCATTCGGCTGTCATTTCAGCCATATGAGTGCAAACCGGTACCAGCCGGCCACTCAGCTGAAGAGTTACATGAATCACGGTCATGAGAATGACCATCATGGAACTGACAGACAGGACGGTAGTAATCACTACTATGACAGCAACTAACCTAGAAATCGCAACCGAAACTCGGGCCACGGACGTGATCAGAAATACAAGGATTAGTAGTCCAACCGATCCGCCAATTCTGGCATAATAACCTTATATTGTGGTTATATTTGTTTCACATCTCGAGACACATGTCAAGACATCAGTCAAGACACATGTCTCACGTATACTTTCTGAAGACACATGTCAAGACATCAGTCAAGACACATGTCTCACGTATACCTCCTGAAGACACATGTCAAGACACCAGTCAAGACATATGTCATGCTTATAGTTCCAAGAAACGAGTCAAGACACATGACTCACGTCCAACTATGGAACATTTCTAAGAAATTCAGGGTACCCTCCAAGGGTATATCCGTTTTGTTGTGCCATGTATTAATCAGGCCACAAGAATTTCACTACCATTACCGGCGCATTAGTGAGAACTGTCACGTTGCCGATGTCACTTTTATTCTTGTAACCATAAATCATTGATTCATGACCATGAAGGACGCTTTTCGTATTCCCACGTATACGAAGGTTTTCCTTCAGCTTAGTGATGAGATCCAAGCTGCTAACGCATTTCCTCGGACAGACACGAGATGAATTTTATCCTAATTATGGACTATGAACAGCACACCATGCTACGATTCATATTTATGTACAGTAATGTTCAGGCTCCTGAATACATTCAGCTTGATTTTCCATCAGGAAAATCTGTACAATTATTTATGCTTACAAGCATGTGCGTTGTTAGCCATGGTCGCTAAAATTTTCTAGCTGTCAGTAAGACACGACCACTTAAGTCTTCTACGCATAACCAGTTGATTATTCCAAAATCTTCCCATACATTCCACGAGAACCTACAAGGAGAAGGATGGTACCATGAGATTATGTGTCGACTACCATCGGCGTAAAAAAATCACCATTCATGACCGTTATTCTCCTCCACATATTGACAACATGTCCAATCAATCGTATGGTGTTAATCACTTTTCCAAGATTGAACTCATGATCATGCTGCCAACAGTGACGAATGAAACAGCAGGACATATCCATGACTGCTATTCGTACACGACTCGGTCATGCTAGATTTATGATTTTGAATTTGTCTCATCAATGCTTCAACAGCATTATGGACTTAATAAATTGAGTTTCCATGAACTCATAGCAAATTCATCAGTGTTTTCAGTGTTACGTTCATATCTTCATACATGTTATACAAACAGGTTAAGATAGGACACCAACAGACTGGGATGTTTTCATCATCTGAAATTGTGAATTGAAATGGGACAAGATCTCCACGGATTTTAGTTACCAGATTTCAGCAAAACTCAGAAGAAGCATGGTGCTATCTGGGTTATTGTCAACAGTTTGATCAAGTCTGCAGAATCCTTACATCAGTACGGATTTCAGAAGCAACAGATTGATCGGACATGTTCCAGCCAAGGCTCATCCGATCACTTGGTAATCCCTCAGCTATCGGGTCAGACAAATATTCGCAATTGTACTCCTAAATTACTTCACGTCTTCATACTGATTCCACTACTTGCTTTCGCGCTCGCGTTCATGACACTATTTACGTTCATGATCGTATCTTGGCTTACGATTTTACGTTCATTTTATTCTGGGAAGTTTTGCAAGAACTTGAGAGACCAGACCCAAGTTTAGTATAACTCTCCATCATCAGATAGACTTTTCTCGTCATATTCTACGTCTCACCTTGTAGCGTTTGGCGTTACCGCCATTATATTCTATGTTCACGATATGTTTCACATATCATGTTCGTTTCACGTTCCTCATATCTTGATCAAGATACGTTACACGTATCATGGATCATGATATGCTTACTCATACTACACTCTCCATATCTCCACGTAGCACGTTCAAAATTTTTCACGTACTACGTTTCTATATGTCTCGCGCATCGTTGCTAGTTATCTATTACGTTGGATTGTTTTGCACCATAATGTTTCAGTTACTCTTACACGTTAATTCTTATTCCCTCGATCGAATTTAGGGGATCTACCTTACGTTGATAACCAAGAACTTCTTCGTATTCCAAGTCAAGGTCAGGAGGTCCAAGACTTATCATTCGTGCCAAGACCTTATAAAGGAACTGTTCCAAGAGGGAAGCCACTTGGAAACGGACAAGTTTTTTTTTGGGTAAACGGACAAGTTCATCCGGACTTTTATCCGTTTTCTTATCAATTAGATATGTTCTTTCAGTCACGTCACGTCCCATGTCCTTTCAAGACATGTCACGTTCCGCGTTCCTTCTGCCAGCTCACCTGCACGTTCATTTATCTTACATACCCTCTTAGTTGATTCGGGTATGTTCCTCTTTCTGTACGTTACCTATAATTCGGGGACGAATTAGATAGTACGTCCTAGATTAAAACTTTCCTTTTACAGTATGATCACATTCACGTGCTAGTATTTTAAGTATTACATACGTGTATGAACACGATAAGTATCGATTACGTACGAACACATGATAAGTGTTTAACAATAGTTAATCACGAACGTAATTAAAACACGAACTAATATTAATTATATATATATATAATTATTAGGAACACGAATAAATATAGTATGTCACGATCGATAACTAAAATTAATCACGTAAACTACGTAACACGTAAACACAAATATTTAACCCGATTAATATTATTACGTATATTTAATTAACGCGACAAGTAAAGCACGTAAATAATAATTACGTTTAAACACGTATAACAATAACTATGAAAAATACGACATATTAAATACATGGTCACGCGTAACGTTTTAACGAGTCGCGGATTAATTAAAATAAATGAACTAAGTGTGTTCGGGCTTTTGGACAAGAAAGGGAGGGAAGGCAAGTGGGCCGTGGCCCAATGGAAGAACCAACCGACCCTGTATACTTATAAAACGGGGGGGGGGGGGGGGTGCTTGTTTTTTTCGTTCTTTTCCTTTTTCTGCCGACACAAACAAACAAATACCGGAAACCCTAAAATTTAGATCCAGCCGTCACCTTGTTTTCTTCCCTTCTTCTTTCTGCCGACGGGTCTTAATCACCAAGGACCAATAAAACTGCCATGGTGATCTACTGCAAGAGTGAGGATTCAAGTTCGTGTTTTCCTTAAACCCTAAACGATTAGTAAGTATATGAAAACCCTAATCTCAGTATTTATTTATTTTTAACTACCACAAATAAAATTGGTTTGGGGTCGGATCTACTTGTTTTGGCTCGGCTTGCACCAAACCGAGAGTCTATGACTCTCGGTGGTGGGTTCCTTCGAGTCGCAGCAAACCAAACGGCCAAAGGCCTTGTTCTTTTTCAGCCGCAACCCCTGCAGTCAGCAGGGGTGCGCTTGGCTTAACAGTGGGAACGAAGGCCAGCAGGGGTGTTTGTTGTACTAACGGTGGGAACCGAGACCACCAGGTCTCGGTGGGTTTTTATGCTAACACTGGGAACCGGCTACTGCCGGTGGCACCATCACCACTGCCAGTGGGAACTGGCAGTGAGGGGGGCTGTTTGGTTTGGGGTTTATGGTCACTTAGGGGTGCGTTTGGCAGTCAGGTTTATAAGACACAATAAAGGGGCTGTTTGGTTTGGTTATAGTTAAAATAACACGGGTTTTCACGGTTTGGTTTTCAAAGCGCTTTCATAAAATAATACACGGGTGCGGGGTATTATTTTACGAGGTTAATTAACTTAACATGTATATTAGTTACGAGATAGTTGGACGAGTATTATGACCTATTAGTACGAGAGTAACTAAATTAATTAAACATGCATATAATTAAATTGATTTAAACCATGACTTAGGTTAATTATTTTACTTATAATAAATAGCTAAACCTAAGTATTTTAATCATGGAAATTTTGACTAAGTAATTAACTAATTATTAAACCATGACCTATAATTAATTAATTCTCATGACTTGGGTTTATTATTATAAATTGATAATACATGATTTAACCTAAGTATTTTATTATTTAATTTACACTATAGTAGTTAATGAATTATTAAACATGCCTTATAATTAATTAATTATCATGACTTAGGTTATATTAATATTAATATTAATACATGTTTTCAACCTAAGTATATCATACACTTATTTTAATTAAATCATGTTATATTTAATTAAATACTTTGAACCTATAGTTCATTTAAATTACATGAAATAATTAATAAACTATACATTATAACCTCATGACTTAGAATATTAATCAGGAAACACTTAGCTTATATTTTTAGCTTAATTAACCAGCTTATATCTATTTATGGAAACCTTATATTTTTTGAAACTTGTTTATTTTAAGCAGTAATTCTATTTTTGGAAACTTTCTATTTTAGGAAACCTGTTATTTTTTTTAGAAAGTTCCTTATTATTACACAGTAAGTATAATAACACATGAAATACCAGAAATACTTAATCACATTAAACAGAATATAAGATAAAACACAGTTTAAGGCTTAGAAACAGTAAAACATGGTAAGAACACATAAAATAAGCTAAGACATGACATAAAACCAGCTATGTATTTAGTAAGCAGATACTTATTCATGTACGTATTTATGTAGCACTAGTGTTTTGGAAGTAGGATTCTCGCTGTTCGTCTTCTTCGTTCACTGGACATAAGGTACGGATTCCCGTCCTTTCAGTATGGACATTCTTTCCTTATTAGGATTCCCCGTATGCAGCCAACTGTTTTCCCGTAGTATAAGTTATGTGTTTGATTGCTTATGTTTAAATATGATTACCTATAGCCATATACATGCATGACCAGTTTCACCTAGTTATGGAGGTACCATAACCATAACATTAGAGGCACTGATGTTATGACTTCACCACGGCGGAGTGATTGCTCGTGGCGTCCCTTCAGCTTTTGGCCATTTATATTATATTTATCATGTGGGGCGTATGGGTGCATCCTAGTTACATGTTTTATTCAGGATTACATGGTGAATGTGGTGTGTGCCTTGCATCCTTCACAAGGAGCTGATCCCTCCTACCCAAAAACCAGTATATTAAATTAGAGGCAGCCCCTCTAATTTGCATGATGAGGTCACCCCTCCAAGTATTCATGCACGGATGATTTTTCATGACCTATATTGGCTAATGGTAAAATATGTTAAACAGTTTTCATAAGATAAACATAAGGCTTTTCAAACTATAAAACCAGTTTTATGAACATGTTCCAAGTTTTCCAGGACTTATACATTTCCGCTGCTATTAAGTCTTTATTATGCTTAGTCATTCATACTATGTCTATATCCGTGCACTGAGCGTTTTGCTCAGCCGTTACTTTCCTTTCCATGTCCCAAAACGGCAGGTACCCTAGGAAAGACTCGAGCATTTGGAGGACGTGCATCGGATGGAAGCTGCTAGAGACTTCTTTTCCTTTTGCCTTCATATATTTATGCTTGTGTAGTCTTTCATTCATTTCTTTTGCTTTATTATGTTTTGGGCTTATTTTGGGAACCGATGTTTGATTCCGGTTATCCCTATGGTCATGTAATGTTTTATACATTTATCCTTGTATGCTTTGATGACACGCCATAATTACGCGTGACATTCCATTTATCAAAATGGGGTGTTACATCTTGCCCCCAAATTAAGCTGTAAGCGATTGCTTGCTGAGCACCATTAAGCTGATCATGTGACCCCTGGTTTCCTCCTAGACGTTTCACAATGTACAACATCAGCGTCCTCCAGATGGGTGAAAAGTAATTCACTTTGATCAGTGATTTGTTTTGGAAACCTTGGGTGGTGAAGGGTTTGTCATCCTCATCATGAGGATGAAGGGTAGCTAGAGCCTTCTTCACTATGGCGCTGGCGGGCATAACAGACATGCCTTCATTGACTGGAAGTCGAATGACTTTGGCAAAGGTGTGTAAATCAAAGGTGAGGGGTTGTGGATGAGTGGAAAGGTTGAAGGTGATGTGTGATGAGGTTTGATCAACTTCAGCGCTGTACCAGAACTCCCTCAAGTATTGGTGGTAGCAAGTGGAGGGTTCCCTAGTAATGGCTTCGTAAATGGTGGAGTTCTTGAGGAAGGATAACAAGGGATGATAGAGAGGATTGTTATGTTCCAAAAGTGCTACACAGTTGTTCAAGGCGACCTTTCCATCGTTTATCCAAAAATCTACATTCGAGGCGGACAAAACGGTGAACGAGGTGTTTGTTGATGAAGACGCCATTATTGATGGAAGGAAGAAATGGAGGATGTGAAGAAGATGAATAGTATGTTTGTGTGAAAGAAATGAGTAATGTGATGTTTGAAAAATGAGTCAAAGGTTTTGATAAAAGGTTTAGCCGTTTTCAATTAAAGCATTTAATGCAAAAGTTTACCTTTTAGGAAAAGTGGGACCCCTTGACTCTTCATGTGATTTTTCTGTCCCCTTGGAAAGTGGGAAAGTTGTTGACAATAAAGGATAATCATTTGAATTAAATATGGGAAAATATTAACTCCCATTGGAATGTAGCTACCTCGTTACATTCAATTCCCTTAAATGCCCAGAGACAGAGATCATTTATCAGATTTGTTTATCGATATTGAGCATACCCAGCTCAGCAACCAACCTAGTAAAACTTGGCTCAGCCAGAGGCTTGGTGAATATATCAGCGAGCTGTTATTCAGTGGGTATAAAATGAATCTCAATATCACCTTTTAAAATATGGTCTCTGATAAAGTGATACCTGATGCCAATATGCTTAGTTCTAGAATGAAGTACCGGATTATTGGAGATGGCTATAACACTTGTGTTGTCATAGAATATGGGAACCTTTTCATAAGTTATCCCATAATCAGCCAGCTGACTTTTCATCCAGAGAACTTGAGCACAGCAACCAGCGGCCGCTACGTATTCAGCTTCAGCTGATGTCATGGCCACAGAGTTTTGTTTCTTAGCACTCCAGCATACTAACTTTCCTCTAAGGATTTGACAACTCCCAGAGGTGCTCTTTCTATCAAGACAACACCCAGCATAGTTAGAGTTTGAGTAAGCTTTGAGGTTGAAGCATGATCAGTTTGGATACCAGAGACCCAGCGTGGGAGATCCTTTTAAGTACCTGAAAATTCTTTTGACAGCTACAAGGTGGGATTCCTTGGGGTTAGCTTGATACCTAGCACATAGACATGTGGTAAATTGTATGTCTGGTCTGCTTGTTGTGAGGCACATCAGTGACCCAATCATGCCTCTATATAAGGTCTCATTAACAGAGACCCCTGAGTCATCATCTCCCAAGTTGTTGGGAGGAAGCATGAGGCATTTCACTAATGCACAATCAGACATATCATATTTCTTGAGCAAATCCTTAACATATTTTTCTTGACAAATGGAAATTCCTTTTGAATTTTGTTTAATTTGAAAACCTAAGAAAAAGGTTAATTCCCCCATCATGCTCATTTCATATTTTTTGGTCATGAGTTTGGCAAACTGTTTGCTCAAAGTGATACTGGTTGAACCAAAAATTATGTCATCCACATAAATCTGTACTAAAATGACATCACCCTTGGACCTATAAGTGAACAGGGTTTGATCAATGGTAACTGTTGATGCAAAAGTTGGGTGATCCTTGCTAGACCCGAATTAGGCTTAATTCAGGTTGGCTGGGCTCCGGCTCCTGCACCAAGTGAATTGTTTGGTTGGGATCCGGCACACTAAACAACACGCGTTAGGCTTACCGTGGGAATGTTTCCCACGATTAGACTCCGGCGTGAGAGTAAGTAATCGGTTAGGGTTTTATGTGAGTTTAGAGTATAGAACGTAATACCTTTGTGGAACCCTTGGGGTTCCTTTTATAGGCAGTGAAGCCCTAATGGGCTATCACTGATGCTTCAGCCCCAAGGAAAGGATAAGCACCAGAATTAGATTGATTGTTATCTTCTAATTATGGTGAGTGAATATCCTCTCCTTTGGGATGAATCATATTCAGAGATAGAATATGATTCTGTCTAACCCTGTACCGGCCATGCCGGGCCGTGGGTCGCACACGTGTGTGCGGTTACTGTTCATCCAAGCCCATAATCTTAAATGACATTATTCCCACCCATCTGTGATGGGCCAGATACGGGTAGTACCCGTGGGCCGGGTTCCTGACCCGGCTGGGGACTATACGTCATCATGTCCCCCCAGTCTAGTTGTTTCAATCGTAGGCGTAACCTCTAGACTATCAAGATGCTCTCCGGACATACCAAGAAAGACCTAGGGAATGAGAAATATTGAAAATTTTGCTTTGGCCGCACGTGGCTGACCGCCGTAGGAATATTATTCTAATAGCACCCCAGCCGCACGTAACGGCCGAGACAAATTAAATGTAGCATTGAATATGGTCTTACGTAAGACCGCATAACCCGACACAAGAATAAATGCATTAATGGTAGTCAACTGGTCAGCCGCACTTCTGCAAAAGTGCACCATTAATGCCCACCATTGAGCCACGTAAAACTGCCAAGAAGTGACCCGTGGGCCCCTTCTGATTTTGCAGAAGTGTCAGAAATCCCATCCGTTGGATAGGCGTGGTGGCCTACACGTGTCGAACATCCACGTTACCTCGGAAACCGAGGCAACCCTATATAAGAGTTGGTGTGTGTGTTAGTTACACACACAATTCATCCTTCCTTCCGCCATTGTTATTTTCAAGCTTCAATCTCCAAAACTTTGCCTTCGATTCCACGGATTCCCTCCGCCGCAGGTTAGATCATCACGCCTTTCAAAACCTTTCTATAAAACATGGTAAAGGACAACCCACGTATCACGGATGTCCTTAACGTGATGTCGGCGGAAAAATACATCGACTTTCTGTCGAAGTATTACATTCCCGAAAGCGTACACCCCACCTATCCAGGTGAAGGTGAGGCAATTACGGATGCACCGGCGGGGAAAATAGGCGTGTACACGCGCCTATTTGATTCGGCCAACTACCGTATCTCCCTGTCCAAATTCTTAGTAGATCTGCTATTGTATTACGACTTCCACATAACCCAGCTTCACTGCATAGGGGCGTGTAAAATCAATCAGTTTGAAATTACATGCCATACCTGCGGAGTAACTCCAACCGTGAACCCATTTAGGGCTTTTTACTTCCCCCAGCTAGTGAATGGGTGGGTATCGTTTAAAAAGCGACCCGGGAACGCCCCTATGACGTATAGGAAGCCTTTAGACTCCCTTAAGAACCGGTACGACCATTACTTCTTTGTTGATGAGAAGGTATTCCCTACTCCTTTCGTACTCAAAACCAAAGCACCCAAAGACTTTCCGCCCAAAGCCAAAGACTATAGTAGCAAAGACTTAAAAGTACTAGATACCCACCGCACAGAATTCCATAGAGGGTTGCCGGAACACTTTCTGTGCTTAGTAGGAATAAGTCGCCGCTACTTTGGGAGGGACGACTTATATCCGTGCTTCCTGACGGAACAGGGAGAGGGTAGGTTTACTTATACCTTGTAAATATGAAATGTCATGCGTATTCATAGAACCGCACTAACCCGTGTATTTATAAATGTCCGTAGAAATGAATCTACACGGATTAATACGTCAGGGCGACCCAATGAAGGTGGCTGAAGGGTTCCGCCCTCTGAAGGAGAACGAGCTCCCCCTACTCGATGCGACCGCCGACCGCACAATTCCACTCGAAGAGACGTCCGAGCAAAGATCAGATGAAGGGGAGCCTATCATCGAGAAATCCCCATTGGACTTCCATAACGAGGATGGTGGAGAACTACTGTTGGAGGGAACCGCGACCCACCAGGAAGATGAAAACGATTTCCTCAATGAAGAAACCACTCAAGCTTCCGGGTCCGCCCCGCTCACATCTAGGAAGAGAAAGACCACCAGGAGGGTGGCAAGGAAGATAGGGGATGAGGCCGAGGCCTCGAATGCTCCCCCAAAGAAGCTGAGGAAGGACCATCCGCAGTACCAGGAGGGAAGTGGTACTGCGACTGCCCAGGCCAACCCTACCCCACATATGGAAGAGCAAATCTGGCGAGCTACCCCTGTGAGCGCCGTAGCTCCTACCGGACCAGAACCTGCAATTGGCACCACGTAAGTACCCTTCGTATACCAGTCGCACCATTTTCCTTGCGAAATAGATAATGCCTAATCAAAATTTTCCATGTCAATAACAGGGCGGATCCGTCGGTCGTAGCCCAAGAGGAAGGAGTGGAGACGAATCCATCCCCCGCACCATCAAACAGACCCCCATCCCCTGCTGCGACACACGCCGAGGAACCACACCCCGAAGGGCCAGAAGATAGCATGCGCCTAGCATGGAACCTCTCAAGTCTGACAAGGTTGGAAGCGGAATCTGAGTGTTCAGAATTCATCGAGCACATTACCCCACCAGCCCTTGCACAAGACTTAGACGAGTTGGATCATGAATCCCTTCTTGAGCAGTTCGACGTGTCGTCCGCACATCAAGTGACGGTGGGAGCCGCTTTAAGACTCCGTTTGATCAAGGCCCTGGCTAATGTGAAGCGGGCAGACAAAAAGATAGCTCGCCGTGAGGCAATGGTCATGAAGAACGAGAAAACCATCGTGTCCTTGCAAGCAGCGCTGGTGACAGCCGAGGCTACAGTGAAAGAGCAAGCTCATCACGTCGACAGCCGAGACAAACGCATTGCCGAGCTCGAAGCCCTTGTAGCCGCATCGAATGAGAAGGTATGCTTTCGAAAATTATATACATATACTATTGCCTTGATTTTTTATTCGACCCAAGAAAAAGAATATATTATCCTTGTGATAACTCAAAGTTCTATATGCAGGTGTCTGCGGCCGAAGCTTCCACCAAGGCCGTAACCGTACAAGCCTTCAACATCGCCCAAGAGCACGATGCGCTGAAGGATGAGCTAACATAGGTGCGGGCCAACTTGGAAGAGCAAACTGCAACGGCGGAGGAGGAGCTGAGCAAGATGGCCACAAGTTGTGCTGAAAGACTGTGTCCTCCCTTACTATCCGCCATAGCTGGACGCAGGTGGATGATTGGGCAAGGAATGCGCCTCTCCGTAAGCAAGGCCATGGAAGCTCCACACCTACTGCAAGCATTTGCCGGGGTCGTATCCGATGGAATCGACCGTGGTAGGCATGCGGGTTTGGTCAAGGCTGCAGAATTGATAGGTAAGAACGAAGACATCATGCAGCATCCATACCATAATCCCTCAGCTGCGGACAATATGACCGCGTCGATGAATGCACTGGCGGAAATCCAGCACCCTCTCCTGGATGAGCTTGAGGCACTTAAAGATGCTCTGAACGAGGCGATAATGTCCCAGCTTACTGCGGATCCCATCCCTTTGACCTTGCCCACTTATGACTCCGTATCAAAAATGATGACAGGTGAAAAGCTACTTGCGGAGGCATTGGATGCGACTGTGGTCAAGGCACAAGATGGGAAGGATGCTCGCGGGGAGGCCCTCCGTGCTCTGATTGAAGAAGGAAAGAAAGACATAGGGGAATTCCTACCCCTTGTAATTTATCAGTTGTAAACATTTGTGATTTTATATTCGCCCGTGCATGTACACGGCTAAGACATGTATGAAATAACTGTCCTTTGTATGTAAGTCCGTGATGACCACGGCCATTTTGTTATTTATATGGAAACTTGTGTATTTTTATTTTGTTAAATACCGTATACCGGTACTGCAAAACATGTCACGTCTTACACAAAAGGAAAAAATACATTCAAGCCTATAATTTACTAGACATGCGACGTGCGTCTTTATTTATGCAAAGCACTACGTGAGTACGGCATACGGAAACTTATCACAACGTCTTGTGAGTAAGGTGTCTAGTAAGGATACATGATCCGCGCCGCTGGGGTTGCATCCCTCTTATGCGGCAAGTTGAATTAGTAGGTTCACTTAATCCTCTTACCCCGCCTGGAGGCGTATATCACATGTACGGTGATTTGAATGAATGCATATGAATGAAACATGACATATTGTAATAATAACTAAAATTCATATGACTAACAAAACCTAAAAAATAATTTGCACAAAACAAGTCGTGGAGCTAGCTAGGCACCACGACATTTTATTAGAACGTTTACATTTTTTGTTTGAACAAGAATGATAAGTCCTAAAAAACAAAAAAGGAACCTAAACAAAACATAAGAAGGAAAACAGATAGAGCGCATGGATCTTCATTAAAGCCACATATAGCGAAGTACCTATGCGGAAGCCGTAGCTTTCAAAGATAGCACCTTTTGAGATTGGAGATGTTCCACGTGCGTTCCAGGTCGCGGCCATCCATGTCACGTAACTTGTACGCGCCTCGTCCCAAGGCTTCCGTGACCTCATACGGTCCTTCCCACTTAGGGCCCAGCTTTCCTGTATTATCCGCTCGACTTGCTTCGTTAGCACGATAGACATAATCTCCCGGTCGAAAAAAAACACCTTTAACCTTGGCGTCATAATAAGCCTTCATTTTAGCCTTGGACTTAGCCTCATTAATGGCTGCTATCTCCCTTTTTTCTTCCAACAGATCCAGGTTGATTCGCAGCTGCTCGTCGTTCGTAACGACATTAACCTCCGTCGTGCGGATGGTAGGCATTCCTATTTCTGCTGGTATGACAGCTTCAGTGCCGTAGGCCAATGCAAATGGAGTATCTCCGTTGGCTGTTTTGATCATAGTCCTATGCACCCATAGAACATGTGGTAACTCATCCACCCATTTGGCACTTCGTTCATCCAGACGTGCCTTGATGCCATTTCCCAAGCTTCTATTTGCTCGTTCCACAAGGCCATTTGTCTGCGGATGCTTAACAGACGCCAAGCGCCGCTTGATATTCAATGATGCACACCAGTCCTTGAATGGATTATCCGTGAACTGTTTACCGTTGTCCGAAATGATTTCTTCTGGCAAGCCAAAACGGCACACAATGTTCTCCCAAACAAACTTTGTAACTTGTTTGCCTGTGATGGATTTGACTTCCTTAGCCTCTATCCATCGTGTGAAGTAGTCCATCGCGACAATCAAGAACTTAACTCCCCCCGCAGCTACAAGAAACGGTCCTGCGATGTCAATTCCCCACTTATAGAATGGCCATGCGGATGTAATAGGCGTAAGCTCCTGCTGTGGGTGTCGCGGCACTGGTCTATGCACTTGGCAATCACTACACTTGCGAATCATGTCACGCGCGTCCCTATGCATGGTAGCCCAATAATATCCTGTACGCAGGGCTCGAGCTACCACGGATCGTGGACCTGCATGCATGCCGCATATCCCTTCATGTATTTCACTGATTACTTAAGTGGCCTGACGTGGTCCAACACACCTCAACCACGGCTGCAAGAAAGAACGCTTATAAAGGATACCTTCTCGAAGTTCGAAGTGATGCGACTTCCTTCTGATGCGCCGCGCCGCTTTTTCCTCGTTCGGAAGGGTTTCACTAGTCATGTAGTTGATGATCGGGGTCATCCATGTAGGTCCATCCTCCTCAACTATAGTTGCGACCTCCCCTTCTGTAATAGACTTTTACTTGAGTATTTCCACCAAGACTTGCTTGGACAAGTGGGCGAAGCTTGTGGATGCGATCTTGCTAAGAGCGTCCGCCTTCTTGTTCTCACCTCTTGGTACCTGCTTAATGGAAAACTTGCTGAAAGCCGCGATGAGTGACTTGACTTTCTCCAAGTATCGGACCATGTTGTCCTCCTTAGCCACGTATCCACCTAGAATATGGTTCGCGACAAGCCGTGAGTCCACGTAGGCCTCAAGGTTGCGGACTCCCATTCTAGCGGTGATTTTTAAACCCGCAATTAGTGCTTCATATTCTGCTTCGTTGTTGGCGGCTGTGAACTCAAAACGGAGGGCGTACGTAAACTCCATTCCTTCCGGATTTGTGAGGATGAGACCAGCTCCTGACCCATCCGTACACGAAGATCCGTCCGTAAATAACACCCATAGTTTTGTTGGAGTCTCGTCTTGTTTAACGATTGGTCCTTCCCCATCCGGCTTCTCTATCAAGAAATCTGCCAAGATCTGGCCTTTAACAGTCGTCCTTGGCCTATAAGATATATTATGTTCCCCCAATAGAATACTCCATTTTTGTAGCCTTCTTGCTACATCCGGTCTAGAGATGACTTGCTTTATTGGTTGGTCAGTAATGACTACTATTGGGTGCGCCTGAAAGTATCGGGGCAACCGCTTTGTAGCAAACACTAGTGCCAAAACCAATTTTTCATTGAGGAGTAATTCAACTCCGGCCCTTGTAGTGTTCTACTTATGAAGTAGACTGGGGTTTGCACCGTATCCCTATCCGTCATGAGTACCGCACTTATCGCTCCATGAGTGACTGAGAGATACATAATGAGTTCCTCCTTTGGCCGGGGAGCTACTAGCATAGGGACAGATGCAAGATGCTGCTTGAGTTGGCCAAAAGCTTCCTCGGCTTCCTTTGTCCACCGGAAGTCTCCCTTCCTAATGCACTTCTTGAGTGTCTTAAATAGGGGTAATGACTTCTCTATGGATTTGGATAGGAACCTATTTAGCCCGGCCAGCTTCCCATTTAAGGATTGCACCTCCTTCCGTGTCTGAGGGGATGGAAGTTGTATTACTGCGTCCGTCTTCTCTGGGCAAGGTTTGATTCCATTTGGATCAATCATATATCCAAGGAACATTCCCTCCGTTGCCCCAAACATGCATTTCTTTGTGTTTAGCTTCATGTTAATCCTCCTCAGCGTGTCGAATGTCTCTTGGACATCCCGGAGAAGTGCATCCTCCGTATGACTTTTTATGACTAAGTCATCCACATAGACCTCCAGGTTGCGGCCTATCTGCGAGTCAAAGGCTTTGTCCACAAGCCGCTGGTATGTAGCACCGGCGTTCTTTAGTCCAAACGACATTTTCGTATAACAATATACGCCCTGACTAGTATGGAACGCCGTCTTTTCCGCGTCCTCCTCCGCCATCTGGATCTGGTGGTATCCTTTATATGCGTCTAGGAAGCACTTAAAGGGATATCTACATAGGGATTCTACCTTCCAGTCAATCTCCGGTAATGGGTAACAATCCTGTGGGCAGGCTTTGTTCAGATCCGTGAAATCCACACACATGCGCCAACTCCCGTCATGTTTTTTGACCATGACTGGATTGGATAACCACTCATGGTAGTATACCTCGCGCATGATACCTGCGTCCACTAGTTTCCGTACTTCCTCCAATATCACTCGGCTGCGCTCAGGCGCCTGGCCGCGCTTCTTTTGTTTGACTGGTTAGTACCCCTGGCGGATTTGGAGCTTATGTTCTGCTATCGCACGTGGTACGCCTGTCATATGCTTTGGCTCCCATGCGAATATATCCAGATTTGCACCTAGAAGATAGCACATGGCCCTTTTGCCGTTATCCGAGAGCGCCCCCCTATGGATATCTCCTGTTCCAGATAGTCAGGGTGAATTGCCACCTTCCAATTGGGAGGTGGTCATCCATCCTTGGGTGGAACAGGTGGAGCCGGTGTTGTCACGGTATGACACTCGGATGCTGGTACGATTGTGTTGTAAATGGCGACGATTCCTCCCTCAACAGGGAACTTGATCATTCCGTGTGCCGTGGAAGGTACCGCCCGTATAGCCAAAATACCTGGTCTGCCTATGATCCCATTGTACGGAGAATGTGAGCGTATCACCATGAAGTTCATCCATGCCGTAGTGGAGTGTTCCTCATTCCCAATGGTTACAAGCTGACGTAGTTGCCCTATCGGCCAGATGGTGTCTCCACTAAAGCCAGTGAGCGGCGCCGTGGCCGGTACTAATTGGCTTTTTATTTATGGCCGTAACTGCACAAAACAGTGTTCGTACAGTACTTCCGCTGATGACCCTCCATCCACATACATGCGACGAACATTGTGCGTTCCAATGCTTACCTCAATAGTGAGAGGCGCATCAACCACATCGCTTGTTGTAATGGGAGGGAATGAGATTTCCCTGCCGCGTGAAAATTTTTGGCCAATTTTCTGCCTCGTGTGGCGTTGTCTGGATTGGATCATGTATATGGTCGAAGGTTTGTCCTTTTGGGGATCCTTCTTGTCATACTTCTTGTTGTCTTTTCCATCCTTCCAATCCTTAACCAAATGCTTGAGTTTACCTGATTTGATCAGTGACTCAATGTGCTTCTTGAGCTGGATACATTCCTCTGTGCCATGGCCTTGTCATTATGGAATTCGCAGAAGCGATTTCCTTGCCAACGGTCCGGCGGAGTCGTCATTGGGGGAGGCCTCAGAAAATTTGCCCCTTCCGTCAGCAAGATCTGCCGGTAGGACATCTTTAGGGGGGTAAACTTATCGTCCGACCGTCCTCCTTTGTTTTGGCTCTTATAGTCTGAGCCCCTGCTATTGTTCTGATTGTTTTGACCGCCCGATTGCCTCCTGGACTGGTTGTTTGATCGGTAGCCGTTTCCTTTTGAAGGGTAAGCCGCGGCAACCGCCGTTTCTCCTTCTATGAAGTTTCTGACCCTTTCCATGAGGTCATCATACCTCTCTGGACGCTTGTCATTGAGACGCCTGATCAATTCCCTGTCTGTTATGGCGTGCATGTAGTCAGAGATTTTCAGGAGTTCCGGCATTGTCTTTGTGCGTGTGCACTCATCATTGAAGCGTTCAGTGAAGGCTTCTGTGGACTCCCCCGGCCGTTGTTTAACAGTTGCCAATGAGACCGTATCCCTATTATACTTCTTCCGCTGAGTATAATTATTCTTGAACGCAGTGCGTAGTTCCTTGAAGCTATCAATGCTTCGTGGAGGGAGTCCCTCAAACCAGTCACGGGCATTGCCGATCAAAGTCGAATTGAACATTTGGCACCATATAGGCATGGGCCATCGCTCAATTTTAGCCTGCGTATCAAATATTTTGAGGTGATCATCTAGATCACCTGTTCCATCATAGGTCTTGACACACGCCGGCATGCGACGTTTGGTTTCCTCGGAGTAGTTTCGTATACGGAGAGTGAATGGGTCTTCCCTGGGATCCGCCCATGGTCGGGTGAGCCTAGGGTCATCCCATGGGTCACACCACGGGCGGGAAAGATCCTCCGCTTCTGCCTCTCGATAATAGGGCCACCATAATACTCATCATTGTTTGGTGGTGGTGGAGGGGTACGCCTAGGTCAGCGACGCTTGGGCGGATGGTCATCCGAGTCCTCTCCTGATGGATCCGGAGACGGGGGTGGTGCCCCATCCCTTGGGTGAGGACCACTCTTTTGAGAAGAGCCAGGAGCCTTCTTCCCAGTGTCCATCCTATCCCACACACTTGTGCAGCGAGCGGCTCTGGTCAGCTCTCGATCTGGTCGCTCGGGTGAACCGTCGGACTTCTCTCCCCCTTATCGAGACTGCGTTAGTTCCTTTATGAGGCGATCTCCTATGCGCTCGAACACATTCCTAGGTTGAGGAGTTTCCTCAAAGATGCTCTGCTCCTGAGGCCGGGTTTTCCTTTTCCTCTGATTTTGGGAAGAGGTGATTGGTCCGGTATTGCCAAAGTTGAGTCTAGATTGGAGGTTCCTCCCTAGATTCAACCTTGATGCAATCCCTGGGACGATCCTGTCAAAGTTTTGCGTGAGAACTCGAGTGAGATCCTCCTCGCTGAGTGGTTGGACTTCTACTTCCTCCTCAATCGATGGTTTGCGCGGCTCCTTGTTAGGAGGATTGGGCGCACTCCCTGGATCAGGGTTATCCAGGGTTGAAGTAGGTGGGGGTGTTATGGAGATCGTGCTCGTCACCCCCATGGACTGAAAACCACCACGGTTACCAGGTCCGCCCGCTGGGCGGCTAGGGGATTGATTGGGGATGAGTATCCCTTCCCCTTGGGACTTCCGATTTCCAGGATTTGTGTTCCTGGGATTAGCTTGCGGATGCCCCTTCGTCATTGGAAATTCAAGATGATGTTTCGCTCTAGCTTAGTGTAATTGGTCCCACGGATGGCGTCAACTTTGTTGATGCAAAAGTTGGGTGATCCTTGCTAGACCCGAATTAGGCTTAATTCGGGTTGGCTGGGCTCCGGCTCCTGCACCAAGTGAACTGTTTAGTTGGGATCCTGCACACTAAACAACACGTGTTAGGCTTACCGTGGGAATGTTTCCCACGATTAGACTCCGACGTGAGAGTAAGTAATCGGTTAGGGTTTTATGTGAGTTGAGAGTATAGAACGTAATACCTTTGTGGAACCCTTGGGGTTCCTTTTATAGGCAGTGAAGCCCTAATGGGTTGTCACTGATGCTTCAGCCCCAAGGAAAGGATAAGCACCATAATTAGATTGATTGTTATCTTCTAATTATGGTGAGTGAATATCCTCTCCTTTGGGATGAATCATATTCAGAGATAGAATATGATTCTGTCTAACCCTGTACCGGCCATGCCGGGCCATGGGCCGCACACGTGTGTGCGGTTACTGTTCATCCAAGCCCATAAGCTTAAATGACATTATTCCCACCCATCTGTGATGGGCCGGATACGGGTAGTACCCGTGGGCCGGGTTCCTGACCCGGCTGGGGACTATACGTCATCAGTAACTCTAACAAATTTATTTTCAAGTAAGAATTTTGATAGGGTTTCATACCAGGCTCTAGGCGCTTGTTTCAGCCCATAGAGTGCTTTGTGAAGTCTGCAGACGTGATCATGATACTCACTGCTTTCAAACCCAGTGGGTTGATAGACATATACTTCCTCTGTATGCTTACCATTTAGAAAAACACTCTTCACATCCATCTGGTATACAGTAAACCCCATATAAGCTGCAAAGGCTAGGAAGATTTTGATAGCTTCTAATCTGGCTACTAGTGCAAACGTTTCATCATAGTCAATACCCTCAGATTGATTGTACCCCAACACCACAAGCCTAGCCTTGTTTTTAAAAATCATGCCAGCTTCATCCCTCTTGTTTCTGTAGACCCACTTAGTTCCAACCACTTCTTTTCCAGCTGGAGCTTTTACTAGAGTCCACACCTTGTTCCTCTTGATCTGATTCAACTCATCTTGCATGGCAACGACCCACCCTTCATCTAGAAGCGCAGCAACCACATTCTTAGGTTCATCTTCAGAGAGAAAATCAGCGAAAAGGCATTCATTCGCTGAGGTTGTTTCCAGAGATCTCAATTTTCCTCTGGTGGTGACTCCCTTAGAGGGTTCACCAAGAATATTCACCAGATAAATATCTTGGTTCCTACTCCATTTGGATTGAGGAGCAGGAGTCTCTGTGGGTTCAAGAGTCACTACAGGTTCAATGAATGCTGGGGGATCTTCACATGTTATTTCTTCATCCATAATCTCTTCATCACGGTGAGAGATTGGTTCGATAAGATCGGCATTCACTTCAGTGGGTGGAGTGATAGGTTCAGCATTTTCAACCTCTAGAGTGATGTTAGAGATTGAGTGTGGATCAAATGCATGAACATAACGAAAGTTCTTGTGACAGGCCTGAGATGATTCCTTGGGATTTGAGAAATCATCCTCTGGATAGGATTTGACTTCATTGAAATCAATGTCACATTCTTCTATGTTGGTGTAAGTAATGACAACATCTGCTTCATTAAAGGTGACATGGATGGATTCTTCTAGTTCTTGCCTGTGAATGTTGAATACTCTAAAGGCTTTAGAGGTGGGAGAGTAGCCAACAAAAAATCCATCATATGACTTTTCATCAAATTTTCCCAGGTGATATCTGTAGTTGTGAATGAAAACAGGGCAACCAAAGACATGGAAGTAGCTTACATCAGGGGCTCTCTTCCTATACACTTCATAGGAGATCTTGTCGTGTCTTTTCACAATAATAGATCTGTTTTGTGTGTAACAGGCTGTGTTCACAGCTTCACCCCAAAATTGTTTTGGAAGTCTTGATTCATTGAGCATGGTTTTAGCTGCCTCAATGAGAGTTCTATTTCTTCTTTCAGCGACACCATTTTATTCAGGGGTGCCTGGGTTAGAAAATTTCTGTGATATTCCCTTTTCATCACAAAAGGCTTCCATGGCATGGTTCATGAATTCAGTGCCATTATCACTTCTGATAGCCTTAACTCTGCAGTCATTGAAGTTCTTTATTTCTCTGATGAAGGACATTATTCTTTCAGCAGCATCACTCTTTCTTTTGAGAAAGAATATCCATGTGAATCTGGAGAATTCATATACAATGACTAGTGTATACTTGTTGTGATTAAGGGATTGAGGTTTTACTGGTCCAAATAAGTCCATGTGAAGAAGATGGAGGCACTTATTTATGGAGAATGATTGCTTTGTCTTAAATGAGGCTCTGTGGTGCTTCCCTTTCTCGCAGGCTGAGCAGGGTCTGTCTTTGGTGAAGGTCAGAGAGGGAAGCCCAGCCACTAAATCATTCTTGGCCAGTTTGTTGATGTTCTTGAAGTTGAGGTGGGAGAGTCTCTTATGCCATAGCCAATTTTCACTATTAGATGCTTTGGCAAAGAGACAGGTGTTCATCCCTTCTGGACATGATGTCATGTCAATGACATACATATCCCTTCTTCTGGGTGCAATTAGAACAACATCATCATTTTGATTGAAGATTTTTCCTTGGGTCTTGGTGAACAGAACTTTGAAACCAGCATCGTAGAGTTGACTAATGCTGATTAAGTTGTGCTTCAGTCCACTGACATAAGCGACCCTTGTGAAGGTTATTCAGTTGCAATCCACTGAGCCATAACCCTCAGTAGCCCCTGAGGAGTCATCTCCAAAGACTACTTTTGGACCAGACTCATTCTTATATCTATGCAGATATTGTTTAACCCCTATCATATGTTTGGAGCACTCACTATCCAGATACCAAACAGATTTCTTCAGATATTCCTGCATAGATATAACAAATGCCAGATTAGTTTCAATGATGAACCCACTTTCTAGTGGGTACATACTGTCGTTGACCAGCGACATTTGGTCTTCTCTGGTTTCTATCTACCCCTCTTTGGTTGCAGTTTCTGGGTTCATGACGCATACTGCCAAAGATGTCACATCCGGGATAATGCTCACACTCATCAGAGTGATGGTCAAAGAAGCCACAGTATTTGCATGGGGGATTTGGTCTGTAACCCTGATAATTGTCTCTGGGTTTGGGCTCAACTCTTCTAGAGGGCCTGTGAGGAGTATTTGATCTTAATTAAGTTCTGGTTCTTTGAACAGCAATGATCTCCTCATGCTCTCTAGAGGTGTGTTCAGTAGACTCGCATGTGATACATTTTGGCTTCTTTGAGCAGTCCTCAGAAGAACGATTTTTGAAACCACAATGCTTGCAAGGCCTGAATAAAGCTCTCCCCTTAGAGCTACTAGATCCTTCACCAATAGAGTTAACAGATGGACTGTTAACTCTGGGGTTGATTTGTTCTTTCAGCCCCTTTACTTCTTCCATCAAGGTGAGGAGAAGTTGTTTGGTGGGTGACAGCTCTTCAGGGGGAGGAGTGGGTTTGTTGGAGTCCTTGGCCACAAAAACCTTTTTGTGCGCTTTATCAGCGACTTGGAGAATTGAATTCCCTGGGGTTTTTGTTAGAGGTTTTGGGCCAATCAAGGAATCAGATGGGATAGCACCAGCGAGTCTTGGTAAAGCTGGTACCTCTGATTTCATGTCAGATTTTATCTCATCCACAAAGGTGGAAGATGGAGAAGAAACATCTAAAGGGACAAATTTAACACTGGGTACATGTATATGATTTTTGTATCTACCCTTTCCCCCAATAGCCTGAACCACATCACCTGGTATGGCTTCAACAACTATTTCTTCCACTGTGGATTGAGCCAAATTCCATTTTTCAATGGTTTTTCTGAGTTCAGTGTTTTCATCAGTTAAAGACACATTTTCAATAAACAATTTGCTTACTTCATTTTGAAGTTGATTTGCAAGATTCACAAAGGGTTTAAGATTTGCTAATTCATATTGACAAAGATTTAACTCTATTTTAAGACTATGAAACTTGTTTAACAGGTTTTTTCTTTGCTCTTCGACAAAGTGGAGGTCAACAAAGGTATAGTCACTGACATGGTCTCTATCAGGAGCTTCAGGCATAGATAGCAGTCTTTGTACCTTTTTCATGGTGATGTCCACCCATTGACCAGATCTTGCTTCGCTTTTTCCCACAGCAGGTTCTTCATCAGCGACAGCCATAAAGGCTCTGACGGTAGTGGTTCCTTCATCCTCAAATGTAAGGGGTTCATCATCCCAGTCGAATGAAGCAGCAATCAGACCTTTTTCAGTCTTCTTAACATCCTTTTTCTTAGCTGCATCTTCAGCTTTCTGGTTGAGTTTTAACAGCTCATCTTTCAAGGCTTTGTACTTAACTTTGTAGTCCTTCTTTCCCTCTGAGTCAGAGTGGGAAGTTTGCTTGAAAGGTGATGTAGAAAACCTTCTTCTTGCTGTTGTGGTTGTTGCCGGATGAAGGAAAGTTTAGAGAGGAGGTTTTGTTTGACCAGCAATCTTTCTGAAAATGACCAGTCTTTCCACAAGTGTAGCATGACACCTTGGATTTATCAACTTTAGCAGCTCCAACTCTACCAGATCTCTTGTAGTACCTATTTTGGTCAGCTAGAATGGCTCTGTCATGGAACTCAGCATGTAATTCATCAAGAAATTCTTGACTGCTTCTGGTTTCCTCTTCTATGTCAGAGTCGCTGTCCTGAAAAGAATGGTTAGCAACAAGAGCTTTTGATCCAGTGATATTGTTGGTAAACCTATCAGTCTCTGATTTGTAAATGGAGTCAATTAGCCCTTCTTCATAGTTATATCTACCAAACAGTTGGGCTAAAGTATCATTTTTTATAGCATTATTTGCTCTTAAGGTCTGGTTTAGGCTAAGCCATTTTCTAGGTAAACTATTAACAAATGTAGCATTAACCTCAGCCTTAGGTAGAACAACTCCATTGTTTCCCAAGTCATTCAACAAAATCTTAAGCCTAGTATAAGTTTGAGCAACAGTTTCTGTTTCCAAAGCTTTAAAAGCATTAAACTTAAGTCTAAGGGCTTGGATTTTGGTTTCTTTTGTTTCCTCTGGACTTTCATACCCTAGAACTAACTCATTCCACATCTCCTTGGAAGAGTTGCATTTTATGATGGACTTCATAATGTTCTTGGGTAGGCAAGAGACTATGATACTTTTGAGTCTCTTGTCCTAGTTAGCCAGATGTCTATCCGCTGGAGACCATTGCTTAACCGGCTTCTTGATGGGTCTCTCAGGGGTAGAGGAAACGGACAGTGGTACATAGGGACCATTTTCTAAGATTTCTATCAAGAAGGGTTCTAAGCCATCTAAATATATAAGAAATTCACTTTTCCAACTTGAAAAATCTTCTTCATCAAACGCTGGAACATTGGACACATGTGACCCCCCGAGAACATCAAGTAGTTGGGGAAGGTCATCATCATTATTACCAGTGCTTACAACCGGTGTAGGCATGGTAGTAGATGTGGTGGCCGGTGCGGTGGTCGAAGTGGTACCTTGACTGGTTTGACCAAAGGGTGGAGGAGGTATAGTATCATTCATATTAGGATCTTGATTTTAAAAACAAAAACGGTTTATAAAATGTTTTATAAATCAAACCGCTCCGATACCAATTGAAAGTCCCTTAATATGACAATTGTTGAAACTATAACTCGTACAACCACAAAAACACAACGAAATACTTTTCAAACGCGTAATGCTTTATTAACTGTTATAAACAAAGTATTACAAAGTGCTATGAATACACCCGTTGAATGACAATAAGAAATGAACCCTAGAACAAGTAAACTAGATTCGAGACTCAAGTTTACAAGGGAACCAATGAGACGTTGGTAGACAGCTGAGGGCTCAGCGGTTCCAAAGTGAGAAAATAACTTAGATAATTTATCCAAGCACAAGGGTTGCCTTAATTCTTCTTTCTCACTCCTATTTATAGTGGTACGAGGTTGCTTCCTTAGTGGGAGTTGTTGATACGTGTCATCTTCTAAATGGAAGAGTAATAAGTGTGAAAACACTTATCCTTTTACCACTTATTTCCTATAATAACAAGACCAAAACGTGTATTTTATGTCGTAAAAGTCAGAATTATGCGTGGTTTGTGTTTTTATTGTGTTTTAGGACCAAAAGATGAAAAAGGAAGAAAACATGGGCTATCACGGGCTTTTATCAAAGAAAAAGACAAAAGACGAAGTCAAAAGATCGAGAGTGCAAGAAGAACGGAAGTCCAAGGCCGATTCTGAAGATTTACCAAAGAAAAAGTCTAAAGACTGAAGTTTAATGAAGTCGAAGAACTCAAGTCTAATAGAAGAAGAAAATTATAAGACAAGTTCATTTTATATCAACAAATCCCGAGACGACGTCGAGAAAGACAAAGAATTTAAATCGAGTCGAGACTAGATGAAAGAAGGAAGGAAGCAACTCATGCACTCCCCACCTCCTATAAATACCCTCCTAATGACACATTAGGAGGGTGTTAGCTAGTTTATTTTTCTTTCCTTAGTTTTATTTTTAGAGAGAGAAAGTGTTTAACTTTCTCTCACTAGAACTTCATATTTTCTTTCATGTTTAAGCTTTAGTTTAATCTTGTATTTTGGAATCATTAATCTACAAGTTCAAGTTTAAGCTTTTCATCTTTAATCTTCTTCTACCTTTCTTGATTTAGGTTTATCTTTGATTCGAAATTTTAATGCACCTTGTTTAATTTGATGTTTTTGTGATTAAAAAGTTTATCTTTTTAATCCTATATAAGTCTTTATACGATTAAGCTTAAAGCTTGTTATGCTTTTTGGCTTATTTAGTAACTAGCTTATTGTCCTTTAAGTTTTCTTAAGAGTTTAGTGTTTTTAATGTTTGATTTATAAAGTTTGCTTAATTCGTGTTTTGAAAGTTTTTAAGTTTATGCTTGTTTTTATTCGGTTAAGATTTGATTAAGTGCTTATTCATCTTGCTTATTTTGGCTTATTCATTTTCAGCTTATTTGCTCTTTGATTTCCATCGTACCATGCTTAAGGGTTTACCAGTTACGATTCAGTAAGTGTGATCGCATAAACCCCTAGGGTTTCTACTTGCGATCCATTGCTGCGATCAAAGCTAATATCACCAAGTACGATCACTTGGGTGTGATCACTCATTGCGATCCTTGGTCACGATCACTGATTGCGATCGCTGACCACGATCACTTGAGTGCGATCACTCGCTACGATCACTTGGTTGCGATCGGGGCCACATTTCTAATTCCCATCGCATTGAGTGCGATCGCTTGACCACGATCTAGGCTACGATCGACTGTTACGATCGTAGGCTACGATCACTTGGTGCGATCACCAAGTACGATCCAATAGTGCGATCCCTCATTTTTTAGTGTGATTCACCACTACGATCTGAGTACGATCGTGTTGCGATCTGACTTATGTTTTTGTTATCTTAGTTTTTAAAATTTTACTTTTCCCGCATTTTTACTTAGTATTATTTTTAAACAAGTTTTGTCTTAGTTTATTTTTACAAAGTTTTCAAGTGTTTTTCTAGTAATTTTAGTTTAATTTTTAAAGCTTTTATTTTTACTCAACGACATTTTTATATTTGCTTATAGTTTGAAATAGATAATCAAACCACTTATTTTTCCACCAAGAACGACTGAGTCGCACTCTTAACTAGTGATCAATTCGAAAAGATCGGTTTTATGAACTTTCATACTTGGCTAAAACCTTGTAGTAAATGGCGCCGCTGCCGGCTCTTTTCGTTAAGATTACCGGTTTTTAGTGAGAGACGATTTGGATTTTGGGATCCGTTCACTTTTGAACGTTATTTTTCTTGCTTAAAAAATTTTCAAAAATCCATAAAATTAAAAATTTTCAAAAATTCAAAAAAAAAATAGAAAAACATAAAAAACCAAAAGAATATTTCTTGTCTATCTTTCTTTTCTTTTGTAGGTGTATATGCGTACCCGTGCTCGTAAGAAGAAAGCAATTCAAGCCGAAGTCGTAACTCCACCTATTGTCACAATGGACAATCGACCAATGATCGAGCTTTTGCAATCGCAAGTAGAGGGCAACATCGATGCTATTGTCATACCCGAGATTGGAGCCAACAACTTTGAACTCAAATCCGGCTTCATTCAAATGGTCTCTGCTCAACCATTCTTGGGGCGTACACTTGATGATCCTCATGACCACATAAAAAGGTTCCTTTAACTCACTAATACAGTTAAGTTTAATGGGATTTCACAAGAAGTGATTCGCTTGCAACTTTTTCCTTTCTCCTTAGAGGGACAAGCCCGCCATTGGCTTGATAAGGAACCGCCACAAAGTATTCTTTGGTGGTCGGATTTAGAGACTAAATTCATCAACTACTTTTTCCCACCCTCACATACTACCGCTTTGCGGAATGAAATCATTAACTTTGAACCAAAGTACCATGAGACATTTAGTGAATCTTAGGACCGTTTTAAGGAACTTTTAAGAAAGTGTCCACAACATGGTTTCACAAAAGTACATCAAATTAATACTTTTTACAATGGTTTAAGCATGAATGACCAAGATTCACTAAATAGTGCCTCGGGGGGTAATATTTTGGTTAACTCTTCTAATGCCGCATGGGATATTATTAAGAATAAGTCTAGAGTGCAAACCAAGAGTGTTCGAACTAATGTGGCTAGTGCTAATACTAGTGATGCCGACAAGAGAATTGATAAGCTTACTTCGCTTTTAGAAACACTTGCTCTCCAAACCGCTAACAAAACCAAAGCTATCAATGCACAAGTTAATGCTATGAGTCAGTCATGTGAAATATGCGGGGGATCTCATTCATACACCGATTGTCCTTCGACTCGTGATAATCCGGAAAATGTGTATGCCGCCAACGGTAACTTTTCCACGGGAGGCTATCAAGCACGTCCTCAAGGTGACCGCAATTTGCTCAGTTATTGTTTAAACAACTTTCTTTCACCACCCGATTTTCCCCCTCAAAACCCAAACAACCTCAATCACAACCATCAAAATCAACCACGAGCTCCAAATCAATATCAAACCCAAAGAAACCCATATCCACCTCAAGGAAACAATTAATTTCACCAACCACCCACTTATCAACCACCTGCCTACCATGCTCTTCCTCCCACCCAACCCAACGCATTTAATCAAGAGGTTGACACTTATAATGATGCGATAGTGCAGAATCTTCAGCGCCAAATCATCAACTTGAAAGGAGATATGGCGAAACAAGGGAATAATCTTCGAGCCGATATGCGAAACTCTTTGAGCAGTCAGATGAATGACTTAAGGGATATGATGGCTAGTTTATTCTAAAGTAATCAAGCCTCTGGTTCGGGTTCTCTTCCGAGTAACACCGTTGCTAATCCAAGAGGGGAGATGAAAGCAATCACCACTCGAAGTGGAAAAGGTTTAAAGGAACCCGAGCTTCCTACACCTACACCGGTGATTGTGACAAAGGAAAACGAGTCCCCTTCTCCAATTCCTCCACCTTCTATTTCACAAATTCCTCCACCTTCTACTTCTATCCCTCCACCACCCAAGGATGTGAGTGAGAATTCCATTCCAAAGCCTTCATCTCAACCCAATATACCTTATCCCTCAAGGTTGAGGAAAGAGAAGTTGAAGAACAAGGACGATATTCAGGTTTCTAACTTTCTTAAAATATTTAAACAACTGAATTTCAACATTTCCTTTGCTGAGGCTCTCGCTCACATGCCGAAGTATGCTAAAATGTTTAAAGATCTTCTCAATGACAAAGAAAAGCTTCTTGATATCGCTTAGACCCAACTTAATGAGAATTGCTCCGCAGTACTCTTATGAAAATTACCAACCAAACTTGGTGATCCGGGTCGTTTCCTCATTCCTTGCAACTTCTCCGGGGTAGAGAATTGTATGGCCCTAGCCGATCTAGGTGCTAGTATAAACTTAATGCCATTAAGTGTTTAGAAACAAATATCTCTACCCGAGCTAGTCCCCAAACGAATGACATTGGAATTAGCTAACCGTACGGTTGCTTATCCGGTGGGAATACCATTAAGTCTTCGTCGGTGTCGACAAATTCACCTTTTCGGCAGATTTTGTTGTCGTTGATTACGAGATGGACCCCCGTGTTCCATTAATCGTTGGACGTTCATTCTGGAGGACCGGTCGCACTCTCATTGATGTAGCCACGGGAGAATTAATCATGAGAGTTGGTGACGATAAAATCGTCTTCAACATGGGTAAACTTTCTAAACAGCCTTCTGAAAACGAGAGCGTTAATTTCATTGACGTTCTTGATGAGGCTTGTGAAGAGCATTTCAAAGACGGTTGTAAAAGTGGTTCTTCTTCTCTACCCATTGTTGAGACCGTTGCCTCTATTGCTCTATCACTAACTCCATTAGGAGAAAGTGATTTCCTTTTTAAAGAATTTGAAGCAACTTTGGGAGATGTGGACATACAATATGACAATTCTCCCTCCAATTGGGATGAAGACATTCGTACCATTGAGAAACTTCTCAATGAGGACCATATTTCTCCACATTCTCCTAAGGAAATCTCTATCGATGATCCGAATTTGACTATGCCTTCCATCGAAAATCCTCCGGATTTAGAGCTTAAGGTTCTGTCGTCTCATCTCGAATACATGTTCCTTGACGACAATAAGAAGTTACCCGTCATCATCGCTAAGGATTTGAAAGAAGACGAAAAATCTCGACTTATCGACGTGTTGAAGAATCATAAGAAAGCGATTGCTTGGAAAATCTCTGATATTCGTGGAATTGATCCTCACTTTTACACGCATAAAATTCTCATGGAGGACGACTTTAAACCCACTATTCAAAACCAAAGAAGGGTGAATCCCAAGATCCATGACGTTATCAAAAAAGAGGTTATCAAACTTCTTGATGCGGGAATGATCTACCCCATCTCGGATTCACCATGGGTTAGTCTGGTCCATTGTGTGCCTAAGAAAGGTGGAATCACCGTTGTCCCCAGTGAAAACAACGAGTTGATTCCTACTCATCTTGTTACAGGGTGGAGAATTTGTATAGACTATCGCAAACTCAATGATGCTACGAGAAAGGATCATTTCCCCCTTCCTTTTATGGACCAAATGCTTGAACATCTAGCGGGTAATGACTATTATTGCTTCTTAGACGATTTCTCCGGGTATTTTCAAATTCCCATCAATCCTAAAGACCAAGATAAAACCACATTCACGTGTCCTTATGGAAAATTTGCTTACAAAAGAATGCCTTTCGGTTTATGCAATGCTCCCGGGACTTTCCAAAGGTGTATGATGGCTATCTTCCATGACATGGTTGAAGAAACTATGGAAGTATTCATGGATGATTTCTCGGTCTATGGTGATTCTTTCTCTCATTGCCTTGCCAATTTGGAACGCATGCTTAAGAGGTGTGAAGACACTCGCCTTGTTCTAAATTGGGAAAAATGCCATTTCATGGTAAAAGAAGGCATTGTTCTTGGACACAAAATCTCCAAATCCGGTCTTGAAGTCGACCGTGCTAAAGTCGATGTTATTACTAAATTGCCTCCACCTTCAACCGTGAAGGGTGTGAGAAGTTTCCTTGGTCATGCGGGCTTCTATCGTCGATTCATTCAAGCTTTTTCTAAAATCGCTCGCCCGATGACCCCCCTCTTGGAAAAAGATACTCCTTTTATCTTTTATAAAGAGTGTCTTGAATCCTTCAATCTTCTTAACGACAAGCTAACTAAGGCACCAGTCTTGGTTACCCCTAATTGGGAGCTACCTTTTGAATTGATGTGTGATGCTAGCGACTTTGCCATTGGAGCGGTTTTGGGCCAAAGAGTGAACAAACACTTCCAACCAATCCTCTACACTAGCAAGACAATGACGGGGGCTCAACTGCATATACCACTACTGAAAAAGAGCTTTTAGCTGTAGTGTATGCTTTTGAGAAGTTCCGCCCCTATCTTGTTCTTTCCACCACCATCGTGTACACCGATCATTCCGCGTTGAAGTACTTGTTAACTAAACAAGATTCTAAGCCAAGACTTCTTCGTTGGGTTCTTCTACTTCAAGAATTTAATATTGAAATTCGTGACAAGAAGGGAGCCGAAAACCTAGCCGCGGATCATCTAAGTAGACTTGAGGATCCTTATCAAGGGGATCATCCGAACCAAGAGATCAATGACTCTTTTCCCCTTGAGACCTTAATGTCTATCAATTCCAATCTTGATGACACCCCGTGGTTTGCGGACATTGCAAACTACTTAGCGGGTGGAATTCTCAAGGAAGGGTTAACATCCCAACAAAAGAAAAAGTTCTTTAAAGACATTGAACACTATTTTTGGGACGACCCTTACCTTTTCAAGCAATTTGCGGATCTTGTTATTCGTCGGTATGTTGATAGGCCGGCAGCTTTACTAATCCTTGAAGCTTGCCATAAAGGACCCACCAGTGGTTACTTTGGTCCTAATTACACCACGAAGAAAGTATTCGACTCTGGATTTTATTGGCCCCACCATTTATCATGACGCTCATGAAATGGTTAAACATTATGATACTTGCCAAAGACAAGGCAAGAACACACATAAAGATGAGATGCCTCAAAATTTCATACAAGAATGTGAAATCTTTTATGTATGGGGTATCGACTTTATGGGGCCATTTCCATCATCTAAAGGGAACAAGTACATCCTCGTAGCTGTTGACTTTATTTGTAAATGGGTTGAAGCCAAGGCTCTCCCTACGAACGATGCGAGGGTGGTTGTGAACTTTTTGAAGCAGCTTTTTGCTCGATTCGGTGTTCCTCGTGCTATCATCAGTGACCGCGGGACTCATTTTTGCAATGATCAATTTGCTCGAGTCATGGCTAAGTACGATGTCAATCATCGTCTTTCCACCGCTTATCATCCTCAAACAAATGGTCAAGCCGAGATATCTAACCGTTGATTGAAGCGAATTCTAGAGCGTACTGTGGGAGAGCATTGTGCCTCGTGGGCCGATAAGTTAGATGATGCTTTGTGGGCTTTTTGTACCGCATATAAGACGCCGATTGGTTGCACTCCATATCGTCTTGTGTACGGGAAGGCATGCCACCTCCCTATTGAGCTGGAACATAAGGCGTACTGGGCCTTGAAGTGGGACAATTTTGACATCAACAAAGCCGGCGATCTTCAGAAGATTCAACTCAACGAGCTCAATGAACTGCGGAATGAAGCTTATGAGAACTCATTGATCTACAAGGAGAAGGCCAAGATCATCAATGATGCAAGGTTTAAGAAACGAGAGTTCCACGTTGGTGATCAAGTCTTACTCTTTAACTCTCGGTTGAAGATCTTCTCGGGAAAGCTGAAGAGCCGTTGGTCTGGTTCATTCACCGTCGCCAAAGTCTTCCCATATGCCACCATTGAGCTTTCTCAGCCAAATGGGCCTAATTTTAAAGTGAATGGCCAGCGTGTGAAGTTGTACTTTGGTGAGGACATCTCTCATGAGATGATTCCATCCATCACCACGTTTCCCTTGAATTAGTTCTGGGACGAGTCAGTCTCGTGACTCGGTTAACAAAAACAAGCGCTTCTTGGGAGGCAACCCGTTGATCTATCCTTTACCGTTTTCATAATAAGTGTAGGGGAGCCCCGTATGTGTTTGTTGTCTTGTTTCTTCTAATGTGCAGGGATTGAAGCTTCAAAGATCCATTCTCGATGACTTTTGACGAACCGTGATCCCGTGTTCCCGTCTTCCCGATTCTATCCTAAACTGTCGTGATTCAGTATATCATATCTTATATGTTCACATTGAAATCACTATAGTTTTCCTATCCTTAGCAAGATTTAAACAACGTGCACAATGTCCTAAGTGTAGGGGAGTTTACTCCCACATGCTTAAACATTGAGGACAATGTTTATATCAAGTGTAGGGGGACTTCTATCGAAGTAAGTGGTCTTTTCCATGAATTTGCCCTCATTTTAACCGGAAAATCTAATTTTTCGACATTTTTCAAAATTTTTAATCTATTTTGGCCTAGTAGTATAGTCGTATTTTTCTTTGTTATCGTTATATACTTTCTTTGCTAGAATAAAATTTTAATAAAGTGGTTTTAATTTTTAAACGTTGTGAATATTTTGACTCAACCCGAGTTTACTTATCCAAGTCTACTCTAGCTAGTATCCTTAACGTGTTTAAGTCAAGTTTTGCTAGGCTTTTATATAGGGAACTTTAAAACACGAAAGTCTTAACTCTCACGGGTTAAGAACAAGAACTTTTCGCAAGTTCCTATAATTGATCCTAGAAAGTCGTTTATCAAGGGAACTTTAAAATGCGAATTCTAAACTTGAAAAAGTCTTAGAGTTTGCAAGATCCTATAGATGACTTGAAAACCTAAAACTTTGATTTAATTGGCTAAGCATCCACGAGTCTCATTCCTTGAGATTTTAAATTGTGGAGAACGAGAGATGATAGAGTCAATTATAAGTTTGGTATTCTTTCGTGAATTTATGTGAGTTGATTATAAGCTTTTTCTCCCATCGCTTGCTAATAAATTTATCTGCAATAAATAAGGTTGTACGATTTGAAAAGTTACTTAGCTTCTAGCACAAGATCGTTTAAAAGTTGCTCGGTATTAATTAGATTTCATAGCCAAGGCATAACTTATTGAAGCGGGATGAGAAGATTGGCGAGTCCAAAAAGGTCCTAACAAGACATGAGGGCTACATTTTGTTGCTAAAGATCCCAAGTGATGTGAAGAATCATTTATCAAAAATCAATACGAAGGATCGAGACACACGACGAAAAGCAAATACTCCCCTAAAGATCATGGAGAAGTCTATCCAAAAAGACCCTAGTAAGGTTTTTGGATAAATAGATCCAAGTCCTAAAAGGAGGCGGATCGTTGTATATCAAAGTCCAAAATAAAGATTGGAGAAAAATGAAGAAGTCGTGGTCCAAGTATGAAGAATCTCTCAAAAACTTCAAGTAAAGAAATTCCTATTATGAAGAGAAGACCATAATTTCAAGAACGTCTCTCAAGATTTCAAGTATGAAGTCGCTGCCAAATATCGGTCCGAGAAAGGTCTCAAATCGTGAAGCGAGTTATGCCAAGATATGAACTTTAAGGGGTCCCGAGAAGCAGTTTTAAAAGATTTTGTCCTTTAGCTAACTATATTGATTAAATCGTCCCACTTTATTTTCGGCCTAAATAAACTATCAAAATAAGTCAAACAATGTATCCTCGTAATCATTCAAGACAATCATAAAACATAAGAGATACACCTAGGAATAAGGGAGTCTAAGTGAATAATTGGGCCACATGAATTTGTGTTAGTTTGCTAACTTATAATAACAATGATCTCGTTTTTAAGCTTGGTTAGGGGAACGTGAAACTTGAGGATGATAAACATTCATGACACCAAAACCCCAAGGTAAGTCTTTGATTTCTTTACTTATTTTGTACATATTTCTATCTTTTTAGTTTCCTAAAGTTTAGTATTTAATAAAGGCCAAGGTAGGTTATTTATGATGAAAAATGTAAACCGTGCTTTAAAATTAATGCATTGCATGAGGGCATTGCAATGGTCAAGTGTAGGGGATTTAATAAGTTTGAAAACACTTATTCTTTTACCACTTATTTCCAATAATAACAAGACCAAAACGTGTATTTTATGTCGTAAAAGTCAGAATTATGCGTGGTTTGTGTTTTTATTGTGTTTTAGGACCAAAAGATGAAAAAGGAAGAAAACATGGGCTATCACGGGCTTTTATCGAAGAAAAAGACAAAAGACGAAGTCAAAAGATCGAGAGTGCAAAAAGAACGGAAGTCCAAGGCCGATTCTAAAGATTTATCGAAGAAAAAGTCTAAAGACGGAAGTTTAATGAAGTCGAAGAACTCAAGTCTAATAGAAGAAGAAAATTATAAGACAAGTTCAATTTATATCGACAAATCCCGAGACGACATCGAGAAAGACAAAGAATTTAAATCGAGTCGAGACTAGAAGAAAGAAGGAAGGAAGCAACTCATGCACTCCCTACCTCCTATAAATACCCTCCTAATGACACATTAGGAGGGTGTTAGCTAGTTTATTTTTCTTTCCTTATTTTTATTTTTAGAGAGAGAAAGTGTTTAACTTTCTCTCACTAGAACTTCACCTTTTCTTTCATGTTTAAGCTTTAGTTTAATCTTGTATTTTGGAATCATTAATCTACAAGTTCAAGTTTAAGCTTTTCATCTTTAATCTTCTTCTACCTTTCTTGATTTTGGTTTATCTTTGATTCGAAATTTTAATGCACCTTGTTTAAATTTGATGTTTATGTGATTAAAAAGTTTACCTTTTTAATCCTATATAAGTCTTTATACGATTAAGCTTAAAGCTTGTTATGCTTTTTGGCTTATTTAGTATCTAGCTTATTGTCCTTTAAGTTTTCTTAAAAGTTTAGTGTTTTTAATGTTTGATTTATAAAGTTTGCTTAATTCGTGTTTTGAAAGTTTTTAAGTTTATGCTTGTTTTTATTCGGTTAAGATTTGATTAAGTGCTTATTCATCTTGCTTATTTTGGCTTATTCATTTTCGGCTTATTTGCTCTTTGATTTCCATCGTATCATGCTTAAGGGTTTTACCAGTTACGATTCAGTAAGTGTGATCGCATAAACCCCTAGGGTTTCTACTTGCGATCCATTGTTGCGATCAAAGCTAAGATCACCAAGTACGATCACTTGGGTGCGATCGCTCATTGCGATCCTTGTTCACGATCACTCATTGCGATCGCTGACCACGATCACTTGAGTGCGATCACTCGCTGCGATCACTTGGTTGCGATCGGGGCCACATTTCTAATTCCCATCGCATTGAGTGCGATCGCTTGACCACGATCTAGGCTACGATCGACTGTTACGATCGTAGGCTACGATCACTTGGTGCGATCACCAAGTACGATCCAATAGTGCGATCCCTCATTTTTGAGTGTGATCCACCACTGCGATCTGAGTACGATCGTGTTGCGATCTGACTTATGTTTTTGTTATCTTGGTTTTTTAAATTTTACTTTTCCCGCATTTTTATTTAGTATTATTTTTAAACAAGTTTTGTCTTAGTTTATTTTTACAAAGTTTTCAAGTGTTTTTCTAGTAATTTTAGTTAAATTTTTAAAGCTTTTATTTTTACTCAACGACATTTTTATATTTGCTTATAGTTTGAAATAGATAATCAAACCATTTATTTTTCCACCAAGAACGACTGAGTGACACTCTTAACTAGTAATCAATTCGAAAAGATTGTTTTTACGAACTTTCATAACTAAGTGAAAATATAGTTATTAAAGAGTACAACGTATTAAATGCATGTCTAAATCGAGACATACCTTTAAACAACTTTAGGTGAACAGTTCTGCCAACTGTTCACCTTTTGTCCCACTAGGTCGTACTAGGCTTTATCTTGAATCTCTTGTTTTGTCCCGCTCAAAACACTTAGTAGATTCTACCGCCTAAACTATAAAGAATTGGACAAGCTTTGCTTGTATCAGACTTCTAGGGTTCTTAAGTGATCTCTCAGTATTGTCAACTCAGAGATCCTTGAACACCAGCACATTCCTTCTACATCCCAGCTATCCATAATCGCTCGTGAGTATGACTTCAGATTGTCTTCGACTTCTCTGACATTGTCTTTGACTTGAATGTTCCTGGTGTACCAGCTGAGGCTTTGCCTTCCACTGGTCTGGTCTCTGTCGCTGGTTCTCTCAGCGATCAGTAACACTTAGTCTAATTTAAACAAATCTAGACTGTGCCATAGTTAAAACTTTCATTGGCCCAACACTTCACTACCACACGAGCATCATTAGTAGGTAAAGCCTTAGCTTCCACCCACTTAGAAAGGTAGTCGACGGCGACGAGGATATACTTGTTACCATGAGACGATGGGAACGGCCCCATAAAGTCTATGCCCCAAATGTCGAAATCTCACACACTTGAATTATATTTTGCGGCATTTCATCACGTTGAGACGATTTTCCTTGACGTTGGCACGAATCACACGGCTTCACAAGTGCATGTGCATCACGATAGATAGTAGGCCAAAAGAAGCCGTCATCGAACACTTTCTTATCCGTGAGATTAGCACCGTGGGTCCCTCGTGACAAGATCTAAGGATGTTAGAAGCTTCGGTACCAAAAACACAACGTCGAACGAGTTGATCCGCACAAACCCGAAAGAGATAAGGGTCGTCCCAAAAATAGAACATGACGTCACGAAAGAATTTTCTCTTTTGTTGTTTCGTAATACCCTTGATTATGAAATTCCCCGCATGGAAATTTGCAATGTCGGCAAACCATGGGGTGTTGTCTTTAGAATTCACTACACCGAGAGTCTCGAGAGGAAATGTTTCGGTAATTTTCTTGTTCTCGAAAACATCTTTGTGAGGATCTTCTAGAAGAGAGAGATGATCGGCCGCTAGATTCTCGGATCCTTTTTTGTCAAGCACGGTGACATCAAATTCTTGGAGGAGGAGCATCCAACGAAGCAATCTCGGCTTAGCATCTTGCTTAGCTAAGAGATACTTTACAACCGAATGGTCGGTATACACGATGCTTTTAGTCAAGACGAGAGAAGGTCGGATTTCTCAAAAGCATAGACCACGACAAGGAATTCCTTTTCCGTTGTGGTGTACTTTAATTGAGCCTCGGTCATCGTCTTACTAGCATAATGGATAGGACGGAAATGCTTTTGATAACGTTTCCCTAAAACGGCCCCTATAGCATAATCACTTGCATCGCACATGATTTCAAAGGGTAATTCCCAATAAGGAGCAACCAGAATGGAAGCTTCGATAAGTTTCCTTTTAAGTGTTTCTAAAGCTCTAACACAATCCTCATTGAAATTAAAAGGAGCATCCTTCTCGAGAAGGTGTGTCATAGGTCGAGAGATTTTCGAAAAGTATTTGATGAAACGACGATAAAAGCCCGCGTGGCCTAGGAAACTCCTAACTCCCTTAACGGTTTTGGGATGAGGTAACTTGGCGATGACGTCTACCTTAGCTTTATCGACCTCAATCCCCGCTTTCGAGACCTTATGTCCTAAGACAATTCCTTGTTTACACATAAAATGACATTTTTCCCAATTAAGCACAAGGTTGGTTTCTTCACAACGTTTTAACATTTGCTCGAGATTAGATAAACAAGACGTGAACGAATTGCCAAACACCAAAAAGTCATCCATAAACACTTCCATCGACTTCTCGAACATATCATGAAAAATAGCCATCATACATCGTTGAAACATACCCGGTGCATTGCAAATTCCGAAAGGCATCCTACGATAAGCAAACGTTCCATAAGGATACGTGAACGTAGTTTTCTCTTGATCACGAGGGTCGATAGGGATTTGAAAGTAACCAGAAAAGCCATCTAAAAAGCAATAGAATTCATTTCCCGCGAGTCGCTCCAACATTTTATCCATGAAGGGCAAAGGAAAGTGGTCTTTACGAGTGGCGTCATTTAACTTTCGGTAGTCAATACACACCCTCCGACCGGTCACAACACGAGTGGGAATTAACTCGTTGTTTTCATTAGGCACAACGGTCATTCCTCCTTTTTAGGGACACAATGGATTGGGCTCACCTATGGGCTATCGAAGATAGGATAAATCATTCCCGCGTCAAGGAGTTATAAAACTTCCTTTTTTATGACATCGTGAATTTTGGGGTTTACCCTTCTTTGACTTTGAATTGCGGGTTTGTAGTCCTCCTCCATTAAAATCTTGTGAGTACAAAATTTTGGGTCAATACCCTTAATGTCGGAAATTTTCCACGCAATTGCCCCTTTATGAGCTTTAAGAACTTTCAAGAGCGCGGTTTTTTCATCATTAGCAAGACCTTTTGCAATAATAACCGGCAACTTGTCATCACCTTCCAAGAATGCATATTCAAGGTGAGATGAAAGATCTTTCAATTCAGGGATAGGCAGTTCCTCGACTGGAGATTTTTGCTCAACACTCATAACTTCCATCGGCGGAAGAAATGGTGGAATAGAAGTAACATTACCAATAATCACCTCATCTTCATTGTCGATTTCATTTGAAGTAAAATCGCCTCCTTGGAATGGAGTGAGATTTGGTGTAGAATTAGCAAGAATCGGATCCAAAATAATGGGATTGCCACTGGACGAGCTACCGGAAAAACCTAACACTTCTTGTGAAAACTCATCGTAAACCACATCAACTAAGTCGATGTGATTGATGGTAGCGATTGCATAAACATGAGAAGGTGTCGAGTTTTGAGTAGCGTTTATAAGAAATTCCTCTTCGTTGAATCTCAAAGTAATTGTTCTTGCATGAACGTCGATAATCGATCTCGAGGTGTCTAAAAATGGACGACTTAAAATTAGAGGAACTTGAGGATCCGCGGGGATGTCAACTACTATAAAATCAACGGGATAGTAGAACTTACCCACTTTCACGAAAACATCCTCGGCTACTCCACGTGCTAAAATCGTAGAATGATCGGCCATCTCGATAGACATGTTCGAAGGAGTAAGAGCCGGAAGCGAAAGCAATTTCCAAATGGAAAATGGCATCAAATTAATGCTCGCACCAAGATCGGCCAAGGCGAGGCATTCTTTCATACCTTGTATATCACAAGGAATGAAAAACTTTCCGGGGTCACCAACTTTTTCCAGTATGCGGTTAAGATAAACCGAAGAACAATTAGCAAAATTTAAAAGCTTCTCCTTATCGTTCATCTTACCTTTGAAAGTGGAAGCGAAACGAGGCATATATAACAACGCGTCGGCTAAACTTACATCAAAATGAACTTGTTGAAACATTTTTATAAAAAGCTTGAATTGTTGTTTGTTACGTTCTTGCAATTTCACTTTGTTTCGTCTCGAAGGGTAAGGTATGGGTGGTGTGGGTTGGACATTAGGCAACGGCCTTGGAATCTCGGGTTCCATGATTGGTATTGGTTCAACCGTAGGTGTGGTATGAGTGGTACTTCGTGGGCTTATGATATGCTCCTTTTCGACCATCACCTCGGGCTCTTTCTCGATTTCCTTCTCCGTAGAAGTACTTGGACGAGAGATTGGGTCCTTGAAAGTTTTACCACTACGTGTAGTAATAACCTTCATTTCTCCCTTCGGGTTTGCAATGGTATCACTAGGAAGACCACCCGAGGAAGGGAGTTTACACATGATTGCTTCAAACATTTTTGCCATTCGGTCTTCAAATATTAATTGCCTAGCATCCGCTTTTAACAATTCTTGCTTAATCTCATGTTGTCCTTGTTCCATCTTTTGTTGATTTTGTTGAAGACGTTGAACGTTTCCTTTCATTTTATTAGCATGAGTCTTAAGTTCATTAGTAAGTTCGTTTTTAAGCTCGTTTTTCAACTCGGATCTTAAACTAATCATCTCACGTTGCATATTATCAAACTTAGCATCGTTTGCCTTAGATAATTCAAAAATTCTCCTTGAAGATTTTTGGTGTGTTCATTTTGAAAAGCTTGTGTAGTAGTTTGAAAATCAAGGTTTTGGTTTTGATTTGAAACTTGTCCATTCCCACTATGATAATTCCCTTTGTTGTAACTACATGAATTGCCTTGATAACAACCATTTTGATTGTTGTTTCGATAGTTGTTAGCATTTTGATTTGGTGGAGCTTGATTTGGGCGGGAACCTTGGCCGTTTTGGTTGTAAGCTCCCGTTGCTATGTAAGCACTCGAAGTGTTACCACCGGCGGTAATGCACTCGGAAAGATCATGAGCTCCACCACAAGATAAACAACTCTTTTCAACCGCTTTGACTGATGCGGAATTTAAAGCATCTTGTGCTTTCCAATGTGTCATAAGCGTCGAAAACCTATCGAAAAACTGATTTTCCTCATTTGCTTCATCATGTAAGGCATTAATGTGACGAGACGATGACGAAACCATATTGGCAACACTCGGTGTGTTACGAGGGTTATAAACCATAGATCTATTCTCGATAATCTTTAAAGCTTCATCGGTCGTTTTGCAAAAAAAAATTACCACCCGCGGCGGCATTCAAATAATCTCGTTCATGATCATTAAGCACATTGTAAAAAGTATCTATTTGATGCAATTCCGAAAAATCATGGTGTGGACATTCATGTATCATTTCCTTAAATCTTTCCCAGGCCATCGAAAAACTTTCATTATTACGTTGTGTAAACCTTGAAATCTCATTTTTCAAATGTGTTGTTTTAGATGGTAGGAAAAATTGGTTCACAAACTTAGAAACGAGATCACCCCATGTCAAAATCTAATTTGGCGGTTCTTTCTCGAGCCAAATTTTAGCGGGTCCATCTAACGAGTATGGAAACAACATCATCTTAATGGCGTCATGTGGAACATCCTTAAACTTTCTTGTTGCGGTGAGACGATTAAAATTCCTTATGTGATAATGCGGGTTGTCTTTCTCATGACCTCTAAACTTATTTGCTTGCAACATCGACATTAAACCCGTCTTAATCTCGAAATTCTCCGCTAGGATGGCGGGAATTACAATAGCTTCTCCAAAACCCTCGGTGGGTGCTTGAAGCAACTCCATCATAGTACGATTAGCCATGGCGACTATTGGTTCTACAAAGGTTTCGACAATTGGAGTTTGTTCTTCAATCAAAGGCAATTGATTTCCTTGACTTTGACGATGTTTACGAGCTCGTTTTGCTTGATTACGAGTTAGCATAAACTTGACGTAGAATGGGAGGTGAGCAAAGAAGATTCTTTTTGGGTGTTTTGTGGATTTTCAATTTTTTTTGTGTTTTTGATTGTTTTTAAATTTTTTTTTTGGATTTTGTGTATCTTCGTAGACAACAATCTACCAAATCTCTCCTCTAATCAAACTCTTGATTAAAGAAGACTCAAAAGAATGAAAATGATCACATTGAGTGAATGCTTTCAAATGACTTTAGTACTTTGGTGAAAATCAAATTGTTCAACAGGGTTTAATCACAAAGAAACCAAGCAAATATATATGATACGTAATAATACTTTGGGCGGCAAAACCCACGATTAGATTTCAATCTCAAAATACTCACAAGCAAGAGGGGAAACGAGCCGGCGCAAAGCACTTAAGAGCCTTTTTCCTTAGGGTATATTTTATAATATCCGCCTTATACCCATCTTATAGTTTGTATTTTTCAAAATCGAGCTTCACGAAAGTATTTATCTATTTTTGCCTTTTTCTTTTTGTTTGAGATTCGAATACAATAATTAGGAGATCAAATCCCAATTAAGGTTGTGTTTTCACACTTTTGGAGATATTTTTATTTTGTTGTGATACTTAATACAATATAGAAATAATAATTTCACAAGAGAAATGAAAAAACCGATAATACGTATTAGTAGAGTTCTACTAATACAAATACTATTTATGGTTAATATTAAAAACAAAATGAAAAATTAATCACGACACACCTCCCCAGCAGCGGCGCCAAAATGATTGTGGTAAATTACACCTCTTGTTTAAGAAAACAAAAGAGCGTAAATGAGCGATAAGTATTAAGTGATGATTTAGGAAAATCAAACACTAATGACCCAATTAAGTTCGTTTCCTAGGGAGGTATATGTGTGTGACTAAAATTTAATGATATTTTGGATTAATATTGAGAAAGAAGGGGATGAGAAAATAGAATGACGGATACGTGAAAATTATTAGTACGACTATTAAATTAAAAACCGTAAAAAGAGCTAACATAAAAATTAATTCTAAAAATTCCCAAAAAATTACCAAAAATTAAATCTATACTACCTTATAATGTTCTCATCTCAAAAGTTGAAAAATGTTGAATTTTCAACATTTCCTAATTTACTTTATTAACAAAACCACCAAATGTTAAAATTCCAACGAATGTTGAAATTGTATTAAAAAGGAAATGATATAGTTTGATTTTGCCAGTAGTAAGTTCAATCCATGGAATATTGAAATTGTAAAACAATAAGGAAAGGATATATTTTTCTTTTCCAGTAGTATGTAAAAAGTTTGTTAATAATATTGTGTTACAAAAGGAAAGTATATATAAGTTACAATATTATGTGGCTATATAAAGAACAATACACCACCATCAAATTTGTCTCATACCTTTCTCTATAATCGTCTCATAACAATCTCTCTATATCATTCCTTGTGACAATGGTAGTAAACAATCAAGATGTCGAGGTAAAAATTTAACATATACCATGCACAGTTCATATATTCCATGCACAATACATATATTCCATGCAGCTTGTTCAAACTATGGCAGTTACAATATTATGTTACTGTTTTGTGTATACAATTTTCTAATATACAGTTTAGTTAATATATACAATTTTGTCTATGCAGCTTGTTCCTCCTCCTCCTCCTCCAAGCCCTGAATCGCAACCTGCTCCTCCTCATCCTCCAAGCCCTGCAACGCACCTAGCCCGTTCTTCAACTCGAACTTGGTTAATTGGAATTGGGATGACGTAATTGTCATCTCAAGTGATGACGAGCCTGACAAAGAAGAAGATATCCCATCAACCTCTTCTGCTCCTGAAATAATTGGTCGCAAAGGAGTTTATTCTTTGATTGATGAAAGTGATGATGAAAAGTGATGCTCGATATTAATGTTTAAGTTTATGTTTGGTCGTGGTTTATGCCTCAAATAATTCCTTGTTCGTAATGTGTTTATGTTACCGGTCTTTGTAATGTGCGTTGTTAAACTATCTTGTTTAACTACTTTTCAGTTCGTCACATATTATGCACTGAGGGAAGCACCTGCGAGGCTAAAACGTGTTATAAAAGAGCAAGGAACTGTATTTTTAAAGCGTGTGAAGCTCTTCAAAACCGAAACAAGTATACATTGATATATTTCCCTATATACTTCCTATTTTTTTTACAGTTCCTTCACTTAATGTTTCCTCTAATCATGCGTCATATCCGTCTATTAACAGGCAACTTGTTGTGCGACACGGAGTTGACCAGTGTCGAGTATGATCCAGACATGCGTGAAACACTTGCTGATGAAAATGAAAATATGAAGCTTTGGTTTTTACCTACTTTCGTTTTTAGCTGCATTTAAGTATTCAGACTATCTTTTGTTTTGGTTTTTGTTTTATTGGTGATACGCTGTTCTCCTATGCGTTATACGTTTATAGGACTTGGAATAATAAATGAATAAATTGCAGCAGTTTAATGTTTTAATGATCTCACAAAAGCTATTTTCAATCTTTAATTTTTTGGTTATGTAAACTATTGTTCGGGCGATTTTTTTTGGCATGTTCATGTTCATGTTCAGCTTTAATATGTCTTTCTTCGTTAAACACAATCCAACATAAACTGCACTAGATGAAAGTCAAAATTCGTACCTGTATAGAAATGTGTCGATTGACTCATGATATTACTTGTGAAGATGATAACTCTGTGCTACTACCTCTTGAATTATCATATTCATCCGCATTATAAACATCATTGCTACATTTTTTATCAATGATATTTTATCTCACTCTACCACCCATTCTTTGCCCTAAACTGGACGTCGTATAAACCTCCTGCGCTTAGTCAATTCTTCATGTATAAAGAGTTAACCTGGTGTATAACTGGAAATCGATAAGAACATCTTCTTGCTACAAGGTCAAACTAAGCTCCAATTAACACCTTTGCACACCTTTGAACTTAAAACCCAAACAATGAAGCCGTGCCTGAAAAAACCAAAACAAATTGCAACACGAAAGCATAAAAAAAGTACTGACTGAACAAAAAAAAAATTCAGAAAACACAGACAAATCAATACTACTGCTACATTCAAAAAATATATTTTGTACTTATCGAAAATAATTAATAAAATTATTGGAGTTAGTTAAAATCTATATTTGTCCGTTAAAATCTATATTTACACAACATTAGGCAGTCGTCAACATTAGGCAGTCGTTTGAAAAAGCAACCATCTGCGTATTCTAGAGTGACATAAACAGATTTTAGTAAGCTGGTCCGAACCGGTTGATTTCAAACATAAACCACAGTAACAGATCTGAATAAGCAATAACAAATCCTCCTTAATCAAAATTTAAATATTTAAGTTGTCTTCACATGATGACAATCGGTACTGGTTTTATAGATGTAGGTTTTAGTAGTTTCAACTTTCACCCATGTCCTGTTTCAACCTTCCTGTAAACTACTAAACATAACCTAACCCCGAGGGCCCAAGTGTACATAACCTGACTGCAACTGACTATGCTTGACATGTGACCAGAGTTGAGTATTTGAACCTTAAAAAATAGAAATGTAGATATTGCATTCACTAAGAACGCCCCTGCAACAATATGCACTTGGACCAAGAAGAGTTGTTTTAGTAATTTATCGGCTACTTAATTTGAGATAAAAATTACGTAAAACTGTTCATCTCCATATACTAGTTTGCTAGCCGTGTTATTTTGTTATTAGGGTTGTTTGGATGGCGTGTTATTAGGGGGTATTATTGCTAGGAATTTACAATCGTTGTTACCTCCTCGTATTAGTTGATTGCCAGAGAATCAATGGACAATATCATTTCTTTTTTTGGGCCACTACGTTTACTTGCATTGTAGTTCTAGATTAGTTTGTGCTTATGCCATAACATAATCACATGTTAACATGCTGCCTGTAGCATGCGGTTAATGTGGTATCTTAGCCACATTCCTTTGTACTTCAACGCTTTTTTGGTTAATATATTTTCCGGGGAAACCCTTTACCAAAAAAAAAGAAAGTATTTATAATTCATACCAACTTATATATATCCAACATCATTACCCAAACACCCCCCCTAAGAAATGTGGTATACATACATGGTATTGAGTTATTAGTTGTTTAGTTTAGTCGTAAAAGAGCACGTGCTTATTATCAGGGCTTCTATAAAACAATCTATGTGGCTCAAATAAATTGTCATAAGCTCATAACAGCTTACATAGCCAACAGCTTTACCTAAACACCCCCTAAGACATGACTTTAACTATGTACCAAAATACGAACTTTATCCGGTTGACCTGTTTCACTTTCAGCAATATACCAAAATCAGCCACTTTTTGGTATTAAGGGTTGAGGGTTTTATAGGTGTTTGGTTAGTCAATATACTTAAATGAAAAACTGGGTTATCACTACACTCGACATGAAAACACTGCCCGCAAGGCGGCGACAATCTAACCTCATCTCGGATCACACAGTCACTCAATTAAATAGCACATACATCAGCCTAAATTAACATTCATATAAATCAACTAACAAAAACCCATCACATATTTATCAGTGACGTCCACGTACAATTTTTTCATTGTTGCTAACTCCTATACACTTGCCATTGATTCCTATATGTCTGGTTAGAAATAAGAACATCAACATGTATCAATATTGTGTTAGCAATAAGATGGGTCAGAAATTAGATGTCATGAAGATGGAGAAGATGGAGTTTACTGTGATGTGTGATATTCAGTGAATGGACAAAAGTGGTTAAGTAACAAATAGCTAGACAAAAGTTTTTTTAATTTGCTGCATATAATATTAAACAATATTTAATTACAAAACCTTTAAAAAAAGTTGAGAACTAAGAGCATCTACAATGCATCAAGTCTTTAAGACTTGATGCATTTAATGCCATCAATGGTAAGATCATTTACTAAATAAAGCTTTTTCAAAAGACTTGATAGTCACCAAGTCTTTCTAAAAACGACCCAAAAAGCTATTGCTACAATGGGAAAAACTACTAAACATGGCTTTTTAAAATTGTAAAAGGTCTTTAATGACTTTTGCCATTGTAGTTGCTCTAAGTTTAGTGTGAACCGAAAATATTAATATATATATTTATAGATTGAATCAAACGACGTTAACTATTGTCAGTGTCGTTTTTCGTGTGAGGGTGTGTCGTTTGGACACTCAACCAAAAACAAATGCACATTATAATGATTGACTGCAAAAGTTTGTGGGTTATATTCAGTTATTGTTAAATATGTTAGCACATATTTTATATGTTAGTATAATATTAATATTATTTACGTTTTCAATTATGTTAGTACATATTATCTTCAAATAATATTATTTAAAACGACAATGACACCATTTTCAAATAATATGCAGTTACAGTATTTATGTTTCCAATTTTTCTTTTAAATATGTTAGTACTACATATTGAGAGAGGAGTAGTATTTAACAAGGTTTTCAAGATCAGGATCTTACATAGGATCGTTTTCGTCTTTGCAAGATCGAAATCATAAAGTAGGATCGGGATTATAAGATCCTACTATAATGTAACTTTTTAATAGTTTTTGCAATATTTTACAAATTTACTAATTAATATACACGTAAACACAAAATCATACGAATATTTCACAAAATGTGGTCCTGAACTATGATTGTGAAATATATAAGAAGATTTACATGTTGTTTTTTTATATTATATAAAATAAAACCTATAAATTTATAGTTTTTACTTTATCGTTCTAGAAAAAGTAAGATCAGATCGTAGTAGATCCTAAGATCCTATTATTAAGATCGGTATCCTATAAGATTTTAAGTATGCAAAGATCCTACGTAAGACCCTGATCGTTTTTGCTTTACGGTATCGTGAAATCGTAGAATCCTAAGATCAAGATCGGGATCTTGACAACCTTGGTATTTACTACTCCCTCCGTCCTATATTAATAGTTCAAGTTACTATTTTTAGACGTCGTAAATTAATAGTCCAGTCCAAAAATAGATAAGAAATGTAGATTAAGTTTATCATATCACCCTCACTTGAGGGTATTATTACAAACAATAAAGAAGTTTTAAATTAATTGGTTAAGGGTAAAGTTGTCATTGTGTAAAAAGTAAGAGAGGGAAAGCTGAAAAAGTGATTTTTTTATTAAACTGCGCGTTTTTTGTCGGTGGACTATTATTATGGGACGAAGGAAGTACTTTTTTTTTATATAAGAAATTTTACTAATCAAACATGTATCCTCTCGAATTCTTAAACTCTCTCAATGTGAGCGGACTGCCACCACATTACTAACGCTTGAAAGTTGGATGTCCCATTATTCTCATGAGGAATCTTGATTCGGCAAATGGATTATGTAATGGCACGAGGCTGATATGCAAACGCTTTGATCCTAATAGCATCAATGCAGAAATTGCTGCCGGACAACATGCTGGAGTTAGAGTGTTCTTGCCAATAATTCCTATTTCTCCATCTGAAGAAGACATGTTTCAAACCACTCGAGGGTGGCCTAGTGGCAAAAAGATTTGTGGCTATCACTCCAAAGTGTGTGAGGTCTCAAGTTCAATTCCCACTAGGTGCAAACAAACTTGAAGTGGCCACGCCAACCTCCTGAAAAGGGAGGGCTTTACCTGGTTTGAGTCTGTGTGGCGGTGGGCTCAAACCCCGTGGATTAGTCGGCCAATGAGTCGGAAATCACGGTTACCAAAAAAAAAAAAGACATGTTTCCTTTCAAGTTAAAAAGAACACAATTCCCTATCTGTCTTTGCTTTGCCACGACTATCAATAAAGCTCAAGGGTAAACAATTCCAAATGTGGGTGTCTATTTGTCGGACTCTGTTTTCTCGCATGGCCAGCTTTATGTTGCATTGTCTAGAGGAATATCACGTTCAACTACCAAGGTATTAGTCAAACCAAACAAAAACTTTGGGGAAGACGGAGTATACACCTCAAATGTCGTGTACCAAGAAGTTTTACGTGACGAGTAACCTACGTTGTTTGATTTTACCTAATAATTGTTATACTGTTTCAGTTTCGGTTTTACTAAATGTTTTTTTATATATTATTTGATACGTGCTTATTTAAGATTTTATCTACAGTTTAATTATCGCAAGTTACAACACTTTTCAATTACAATTTGATTTTTATACAGCGTTACGTTGACTATCTGCCGCCAGGCAAATTCCGCCGCTATGCACGGGTATTCGCCTAGTTAAATAAAATAAGAGTTTACAAATGATCAAAACTTTTTCAAACCTTTTAATTAATTAAATATTAATTTTTAAATGCTTATTAAAGCCCTAAAAATCCAATTAATTATTAAAAAGCCCAAATAAGGATTTTTCACTTTGTAAACCTCTAAAATGACTTAAAAAGAATAAAACTATTTTTATGAATTTTTAAACTAATTAAAACTATTTAAAATGATTAAAAACTATTAAAACCTTAAAATTATTATAGAAATTAAGAAAATGATGATAAAATTAATCTAAGAGTTGCAAAAATCCTATTTTAATGTATTAAACCTAAGAAAATTATAAAAAGCGCAAAAATGTGAAAATTGAAATTTAATAATAAAATAATATTAAAATATTATTAAAAATCCAAAAATTATAAAAAATTCTAAAAACTTGTAAACTAGTTTATTTTAACCTAAATAAACAGAAAATGAAAGTGAATTTACCAAAATACCCCTAATGGGCCCCAAAATAGACTAAAATTGAAAACAGTCTAATCTAATGGGCTTTTTGGCCCAAAAAGTTCAACAAGGCCCAAATGACCTGAAAAAGCCCTATATGATTCAAATATTTATTCTGAACACAAAAGCCTGAAGGCCCAAAAGATGGTTTTGAGCTTATCACAGCTTATTGGTATAACAGCTTATCCTTATTGGGCCAATAAGCCCATTAAGCAATAAGCCAATGCCATAAGCTGAGATTAGACACACAACCTTCTTTTGAGATGCCTAAGAGATCTATAGAAACAAATTTTGAAAAAGCAAACCCAATAAGGTAAAATAAGCAAAGTAGAATTTCACTAAAAGACAAAATAGTCGACTTAGAGTTCTAGACCACCTCAGACCTTCAAATAAGTTGCAAAAGACTCTAAATGACTTAATTAAGACAAATCAACAAAGAAAAGTTCAATAAGCCAAGCCAAATAAGCTGAAAAAGCTGATAAGGACTTATGTAAAAGTCAAAGTTATTGGTTTTCTAGTCAAATCTCAAAGTCAACCCTCAAATGCTCCAGAATGAATAAATGGGTCAAATAAGTGACACCTATTACAAATTCAAAGTTGTTGCAGGTTTAAATAAGCTATAAAAGCTTATTGATAAGCACCAGTTGAAATAACACTAGCAGTGGCTAGCAGTAGGGGAAAGGAGTTCCCACTGCTTTGACTATTTGACTTGCTTTTTTAGAGAGATCCAGTTGGATTCAATGGAAAACAAGGGCACCCTTGTAATCAGTGGATCACAAGGAGTCAATATCAACAAAGAAATCACAATTTGGTTCACTCAATAAGCACAGAATAAGCAAACAGCCCACAGATATGACACAGACCTGACAAATAAGCAGTTATGCACAAATAAGCTGATTAAGCATGAATAAGCCATCCAAGATGAACCATATGCATACACAAGCTATAATAAAGTCCAATAAGCACAAATAAACTTGTTTCAAGCACTGGATCAAAGTTTCTGATGAACAAAGGTACTTTTCCAAAATACTTTTGCTGATCTATTTGACCACCAATCCAATTTCAAGCCCTCAAATCCCTTTCCATGGTGATGTTAACCAAAATTTAACACTTGTTAACCCTAGTCTACCCTTAGATCTAGGTGTCCCAAAAATACCCAAGTAAAATAGATTTTATGAACCCTTGATTGATTTAGCTGTTTAAACCCTCAAAACTTGCAGATAACTAACCCTTTACACCAGATAAACAGATACCAACCCAAAGAAACAACAAAAAACCACAAAGGTTGCCTTGAATCTTGAAAAATCAGTTAACCCAAACACCCCTTTGGAATCTGATTTCTCAATTTTCCAAAGGATTGTTGTGATTTAACCTTCAATCCAAGATCAAAACAACCTAGCAGCAATAAATCAACCCTCAGAAACACAAATCAACCACAAATTCATAGATTCACAGACCAAAATCCAAAATCACATAAATCATGTAATATTTTCAGAAAAGTAAAAGAGATAAGAGATTCAAACCTCCAAAATGTACATCCACACTTTGGAATATTTGAGCTGAGGTGCTAGCAAGAACAAGCACCAGCTTCCACAAGCTGCTAAGATGAACAAACACAAAAGTAAGATCAAACAGATTATCCTTTGATTTTTGAAAACAAGAGTTTTAAACTTTAAGACCTTTTCTCAAAATCAACCAAACATGTATATGGAACTCAGATCTTAGTTATTCAAACACCAAACTTTTATAAATAACAAAAGAGAATTCAAAATTTTCAGAAATTCATATTTTATTTCATAAAAAGGAATTACAAAGAAGATAGCTAAAATCTGGAACAAAGGGGCTCTCACATGTTGAGGCCTCCTTATATAGACGACTAGGATCATTTTAGAAGGGAAAAATACATGAAAACCCTAGATAGTAAATCTCTTAATTGCCCTTGAGTGCATTGAGTTGTTGAGCTGTCAAATTTGATCTAAATCGTTCATTTATGCTTTGGGGCCAAGTAATGAACTTAAAGCGTTGATCTTGCCATGTCAGCTTACTTGGAGAGGAAGTTGTGTTTTGATTGGTTTGTGTTGAATGGTGGGCCCTTTTGGTGAGTGGGATTGAGGGTTTTTGGTGTGGGATGGGTTTCTGGGCATGTGAATCAAGCATGTGCCAAGGTAATTGGAATTAACCCTTTGTTTTAAGTGAAGGTAATTCTGGGTTCATATGGGTAAATAGTAACTCGTTTGATCCTAAAAGGGGGTGGTAAGTTGTTTGGCGCGTGTTATTGTGTTTAAGCTTTGGGAAATGGCACTTTGAGTCCTTGTGTTTTGGCAGAAGTGGTGTATAATGTTTTTTAGCCCAAAAATTTGATTTCCTTTGTTATAAAACTTTCAAACTTCATACTTTTGCCCCAAAACTTTGGCAAAAGGATTTCAAGGGTTATTTTTTCCACTTTTGAATAGTTCAAGGACTGATCTTGGACATTTCTCATCTTTGAAGGTCTTCATGGGATTTTTGACTTCATGGGGGACCATTGTTGACAATTTAGAATTGTTGAGGGAATAAACTTAAATCTTCAAAGTTGAAGGACTTTTTTGTAATTTTGACAAACTTAAGGGAACAAACTTGTAATTATGAATATACAAGGGTATTAAGTGTCATTTCTTCATAGATGAGGGGTCAATCTTGTACATCTTCAAGTCTTCAAGGGTTTTTCTTTGAGAAATCCATAACTAGGGCCCGGTTCATTGTACGGCTTCATTTCTTGTGTCCTTTTTTCCTTGTTTCTTGTGATCTTTTGTCTTTTTCACGATATCCATACCTAAAATACACAAGTAAACAAACACAAGCATATATATGGTATATTTATGACATTTTATGCATTTAAAGCCCGATAAGAACGATGAGATCATGTATAAATGCCATCTCATCAGTGGCCACAAATGAAGCAGATTCTTTGCAACTTTCTAACCAATCACCATCAACAATAATCGTTCTTGCTTAGTCTTCTTGCTTGATCACTATCTCTTACAACCCATAAAAATGGTCGGCGAATCTCTATCGATCCAGACGCAATCTCCTCAATTTGGTTCATTAATAAAGCAGCTTGTGTCCCAAATGAAACATACACTGCTAAAGATTCTTGCTTTGTATTTAACCATTTGATGCAATTATCGAGCGTGCTACTTTTTTTTCTTGTGATGGAACTAAGGGCGTTATTGGACTTATATCGAGTTTCTCAAATAATCTGGTATATTCAGCTTCTAGCTTCTAAAAAGTGTTCACCAGTACTCTTGGAGCTACTCTGAGTAAATCTATATGAGCTTTCACAATTTCTAAAAAAACCAGTGTTCCTTCGTACTTGATGGCCAAAAAACCGATGGTATATCATCATCGATTAATGGTGGCAGTCCAAATAAACCAATAGGAATGTTGGGTTCTTTTTGGTATCAGTTAGTGTATATTTACACCCATTATATAAGTAATAGTAAATATCACACATAATAGATTGGCACCAGAAGAGAGTGGCTTTTACACCGTGCTCCATTTCCACTGTTGCTGCCCAAGGTACAAGTATAAGCATGTAAAAAAGGAAAATTATCGCGATCCCATGAGTAATGCAACACCAAAGTTAAACCTTCTACGTTTAATCAGCTAATACAACGCATATGTGAAGGCATGTCATTCATATTTATATCTAAGACTTGAAACCTTCTTTTCAGCTGGAAGAATCTTTCGTTCTTTATTGTACTCTTCGAGCCAACCTTCATCCTCACTGTCAAGCTCATAGTTACACGTTGCAGGCTACTGCCTTCACCCTCGTAATTTCAAAAAAATTTAACAACAGTTGACTTATAACAAACATTACCAAAACTTACCAACCCACCAACGAACTCCAATTTTTTAGTAAAAGTAATTTCTGTAACGTACTCCATTTTTCTAACTTCATTAAAATTAGATGAAATCAAAATGCAACAAAACTTAGTTTTGGAACAATCTACTTCGAAGTATTATTAACCAATGGTGATTTATTAACTAAACTAACTGCAAATCCGATCCATCGTTAATCTCTCTGATTTCATCTAAATTCTTACACTTTTAATTGCTGCACAAAAATTCCTTGTTTGTCGATACTATTTGCACCTCTTTTCTATCAGCAAATAGGGAATTTGGTACCTTATGTTTTGCCTACAGAATGCTAACCACCTTGAAGAATCTTTCTTCATTATCTCAAGATAATGAAGAAAAAGAGCGCCATTATCTCGAATTCTGTTTTTTATTCAAGATAATAACAACGATGTTCTTCTTTTTATGTTTTATTCTTTTTTGTCATATTCTGCACACACATGCCAGGGCAAGATGGTCCTCGTCCATTAAGCTTCTATCAAGGTGATAGCAACAACTATTCTTATGTATCTGTTGTAGTGACGGCAAAATCTGTCCATTTTCGATCACTCAATGCCTACTTGACTTATTTTAACATTCATCTATAGGTAGTGAAACTCTATTTGACATTATCACATGAATTATCAAATCTTATAAATCTTATATTGGACTGGTAAACAAAAATTATTAACTGAAGCAGTACATTTAGTTAAGTTGAATAGGAAACCACATATATTAGGTAACCATGTTCTTACCTGAAGGTCAGTTGCAACTCTTGTTATTTGTCACTTGTTTCTTTGGGATCAAGTGAGTAAATTATTAGTCATGGAAGGGTGAAGGTGAAGGTTTTGGCGCAGGCACACTCAAGTTGTTCTTTATGGTCCGGGATAAGATCATTGGCCTCCAAATGAAAAATCGAGTTAGCTAGATTTCCTAAAGAAGTGGTCAAGACTAAATGAGACATTATTGTTGTGGATATGCTTGGAGGAGAGGGACCCGAGTCATCAGGAAGAATGGGGGCTATTTATATGGTTGGTAGTCTTGCTAGAGCCGGGAATAGGACTAATGTAGTATTACCTGATGTTGATCGCACCATTGAGAAATGGTTTTCTTGGGAGTTTTTAAGTGAAAAGAATATGGTTTCATGACTTCATCTAAATGGAAGTTTTAGAATTTCATTATAACTCAACTAAACGTTGGACACAGTTTCTCATCATCTTTAAGGTGATGTGAAGGCTCATGCGTAAGTAAGGTACCTTTACACAATCAAGTTTCAAATGATATTCATAACTTGGACATGAAAGAACCATTAAATAAGATAAAAAAAGTAATTGGGTTAATGTTTTTCACGTAAGTTTTAGAACAATATTAATTACGTTCCTAAAATATCAGTAAACGATACATTAAGATCAGTCTCCCTATAAACTTTCAAAAGAGAATCAAAACCACGGGAGGTAAAAGCACACCAAGATAATTGAATGTTGTTTCAGTGGGGACTACCATTCTGATCCTGTAATCTTGTGGCTCGTGTTGCATTATATAATACATTCAGAGTGACAATATACAATGTAGTTGAATTTATCTTGGTTAACATTCTTATTGTGGGCACCATTGATACCAAGTGAGAAACAAAAATATGGGTCAAACCTGATACCACCACCTCCAGCCGATCCGTTTGTGTACAAAGCTGTCAACTCTTTAGTGAATCCAATTGCTTGATTTCTTCCTCAAATAATCCATCCATTCTCAAACGATTGTCTTTGCATCCACCTGGCATACATGTGATTTTAGAATAGGTGAATTTGGGAGAGAGCCGACGGACGAAGACGATTCAGAAGATCCAAAATGTATATGGATTATTAAGTATATAGAAGTCCTTCTTATGGAATAATGTATATGGATTATTTCGTTTTCTTAAAAAGGCTGGTAAGTTATATTTTTACGTTTTGACTAGTTGCGAGGATTATTAGTGATGACGATATAAACAGATGCCCAAAAATGTTACGTTTTATTTTAGACATGTCGATGTTTAATATTTTGACGTTTTTATTTTAATGTCGTATTAAGTCGTGCCGGGACTATATAATATCATATTTTGTGTGTGTTTTAAGTTTTGAGAAGTATTTTTATGAAACCCGAGACCCGCAATTATTTTCAAAAGTGACTAATAGTCATTTCCCGCTTTTTAACCAAGTATTTGTATTTTGGTACACAAGAATCACAATTGGCAAAAACTACCCTAAACGTTTCCCATATAAATTGAAAAATTAAAACAAAATAACACACAAACACAACACCACCACAAATCTTTCTCTCTCTCTCTCCCTCTTTTCTTTCTTTCCCGTCTACCAAACAAGAACAAACACTCCTTGGATTTTGATTTTTAGATTAAATCTCTTAATTCTAATCAAAGACCCATCTTAGTCTCTTGATTATCTACACATTGTTATCAAAATTTCCCACATGCAAGAACATTTTTGTAAAACCCATTTTTGGTGAAAAATCTTGTGTTTTGATCTTAAATTATGGTTGTATGTAGGTGTTTATCTTATTATATATTATTTTTGATGGTTGCATGTTGAAACTTTTAGTTGGGTTTTATTTGATTTGATCATCTAGGATGATTTATCATGTTAGGATTGAAATTGATAATATTTGGATGATTATAGTGGTAAATATGATGTTAAATGTGGTGAAAAATTGATTTTGAATGATTTTTAAAGATGTATTTTATAATGGATAATTAAACTTAATTTTCAGAAAATATGAGTTTGAGTTTGAGATGAACTAACTAGATATTGTTGTAGAGGATGTTTTAAGCTTCGATTTGGTATAAGGTAGAGCTTCTAGCTCCAAACGAGCGAAAAGTTACGTTAGTTTGAATATTCGTGTACCGGGAGACGAGTATCGTCACAATATATAATTGTTGTCGATATTTGGATCGAGTCTCGGGGACTATAAAAAGGATTTTGAAATATGTCAAGTACTGATTTTTAATGATAAGTATGATGATGTTGAGTTTATATTCAAAGACGAGTGTCGTTTTTGTTAACGGAGTTAAATAAATAAGTTAAAAAGACTATATGAATTGTTGACGTAAAACTGTCTGGTTTTTGTAGTTCGAAGATGAGTCGGGCAGGGAACTTTGAAAGTAAAATCTTTTAACCAACTTTTGGGAGGTCTTTATATATATAGTAAGTGAAGTTTCTTATTAGTATCGTAAGCTGTTGACGTGTTTAGGTAAAGAAAACATTTTGGACGAGTAATATATATATATATATATATATATATATATATATATATATATATATATATATATATATATATATATATATATATATGTATATATATATATATATGTATATATATATATATATATATATATATATATATATATATATATATATATATATATATATATATATATATATATATATATATATATATATATATATATATATATATATATATATATATATATATATATATATATATATATATATATATATATATATATATATATATATATATATATATATATATCGAAAGTTTTTTGAAAGAATAAAAATGTAAAAGTGTACGTAAGAAGGATTTATTGAATTGAGCATGGTGTGAGTTTGATTTTGACTTTGAGATGTTTATTTCATTTTATTAAGTATGATACTTGGGTGTATTATTAAAGGCACGCGTTTTATTTTGATAGATTGTGGATTTCGTGTTCACCGGGCATCATCGATCGTTGAAAGTCGTCATACTACTGTTAATACTTCAGGTGAGTCTATAGCCTTGCTTTCTACTTGTTTTAATGATTTTAAAACCCGCGAGGGGGATACAAGCTATTTGAAGAAAAATGAACACATGTCATGAGTAATTGTTGGACCCAAATATTGACTTTGTTGCCTTTGTTGAATTGAATTGTATAAGTACCTAAATTGCAAAAGTCCCTAAATTCATGAGCCGTTAACTATCTTCTGACTTGATGTTGTGAGTTCGGAATAGCCGCTTATTCTAATAATAGTACTATTGGGCTGACAACCCTATCTGAGACCAGGGCATTACGCTGAATAACATCTGGGAAGGATATTTACGAGAATGAGAATTGGTATTCTTGCAATTGATACCCTAGTAGGGGCACTAGTATTCTTCTAGTCATGCTGGAATTTGGCGTGGGTGACTAAGTTAAGGGATCGGTGTCATGAGCTTAATACAATTCATTAGCTATTGCGATAAGATGGAATGCCTGATTAATAGATTGTATGGCCACAATGCTATTAAGCAATTGTGAATGATTTATACGATGTGTTCAACTATGTTTTGTTAAACCTATAGACTTGCTCAACCTTTGTGTTAATGATTTTAAGCATGTATTTCAGGTACTTGAAGTTGTTGGATTGCGGAGCTTGCTGGAGAAGGATTGCGAAATTGTTTTTCTAGTAATTTGGTCAAAAACATATTTCTTTCCCATTTGTCATAAATTTTATAGTATATGGTCCAGTATTTTGGGAAAAGGTTTGTCGATTTGTTAAGATCCTAGGGGAACCTGTACGCTACTCTGATATATTTTTAAACTGAATTTACTTGGGATTGAAGGTTTTAGACATTGATTTAAATTATTTCCATATTTATTCCTAAATATACTATTTTAGGGTCGTGTAAAGTTATTGTGAAATGAAGTTTGTGAATAACACCCAATTGTGTATTTCCGCTGCGCAATGTAAATTGGGGGTGTTATAGATTGGTAAGCAGAGCTTTTTAGTTATAGCAAATTAGGTCGATTTTTGAAAATGTCCTAAACTATAACTTTGGTGTCAAAGGTATTTTATAAAAGCAACCCAACTTCTCTGTAAGGCTCTGGTAAGATTATTTATTTTTGTTATGCTTTGTTATTATAGATGTATCCCTTAAAATTGTTTTGAATTCCTGAGTATTTATTAAGTAAATACTGCGATAAGGTATTGGTATAAATGAAAGGATGTGGAGTGCTTTCATCATAATTTCATTTTTATGAGTATTGTATAAATTATCATTTGCATTGCATCGCATACATATATATCTGGCATACGTAAATCATTTGCATTTGCATGACCATGCATTGCATATATATTTTTGAATAATGACCTTATATACCTTTGAATTTTCTGTGATTTTAGAAAATGACCGACATACCATATTACGTCAATAAGGGGGGATTTGTTGTAGGTCAACGAAGTTTGAAGTATCAGTGAGTAGGTGATCATAAGAATTCAGGTGGATGGTTAGATTATGAGGATGATACGGATGATAAGAAGAATGTTGTTGAATCTGATAGTGATAATTATAGGACTAAGAGTGAAGTTGGAAGAACTGAGGTTAGAGCTAAAGTGAGAAGTTATGGAACTGGTTTTGAGAAGTATCAGAAAGAGATAGATTGTCTTCGTACGTTAAGTGAATATGTAGCTCATCTTGGGCCGTATCTTGGACCATATTGGAAGTTTCAGGATAGTGAAGTGTATGTTGATTCGCATTATATGATAGATACGTCGTGTCGAGGAGCACATTTGAGGTATGGATTTGAAAATTCGCCGTGTTTTGATCCAAATTGGAGGTGCTGCAAGTTAGGACCAGATGAAGATGAAGCAGGGACGAGCCAAGTTGGAGAAAGTGATGGACCACATCCTATGGAGTGAAGTAGTAATAGATCCTTGTTGTATTTCAGTTTATGTATTGTTGTGTTGTATTTGAATTATCTAGATGTTGTGAGGTAGTATTGTGATGGATTATTATTATTGTTGTTGTTTAGGATGGTAAGGGTAAGTGACATTAGTGACAAGATTTTGTTGCGATTTTCTCGGATTTATGGATGAAACCTACTATTACCCTTTAGTATTTTGATGTGCCTTTGTTATTCTCTCTTTGTGAGATGATTGTGGAATTGAGGTAGTATTGTGTTGTTGGTGCATGTAGTATTCATGATATATCTTGATGAAAGGATCCTTTTCTTTCTATCTCGATGTGTATACTTATCATGTTTCTTTCTACTGTTATCGCATAGAAAGAGTTGAGTGAGATATGTTTCTGTCATTAGCAGGGATTCTTGCGTGACCGAGTATCTTGAAATATGTCTCCAAATGTTGTTAACTATAGGGTAGATTATATGATTGTGGGAATAGTTGTTAGATTGTTTGAAGGTGATAGAGCTGCGAGGAGACGAGGTGCTAAGACTGAAGATGCTGCTGAGATTGAAGATCCTGTTGTTTTAATTGAAGATGCTGCTGAGATTGAAGATGCTTCTGTTCCAGTTGGAGATGCTACTGTTATTCTACAAGATTTTAAAAGGATGTTTGTGTGTTAGATTCCTAGTAATGAGAAGAGATGCGGTGAAGAGTGTCGTACGGATACTAATGGTAATTGGAAAGGTGCAACTATATGGATAAGTTTGAGTAACTGATGGATGTTTGGTATATCTATAGTCATTTGGGAATGTTCATCTAGACGAAAAGAAATAGTAATTTAAGGGTTGATCCTGATTTGAAATTAAGTGTGGCAGAAAAGGGTAAAGGAACGGTATTGTTGCGAATGACAATAAGGAATAGGAAATTTATTCCTCCAACAAAAGGTAAACTTGGAATTTTATAGTCTAAGATAAGAAGAGATGGTAGTCAAGCGATTGTTATAAATGTGGTAAGCAGAAGGATGTATGATGTGTAGATGACATATATTTTATACCACTTAAGTAATTATGTATTTACTTGTCGTAAGTAAGGACTAGTTGGAAGTCGAGCTGCTGAAGGAATAGCAAGAAGTGTGGTATAGGACATAGTATTTCTGCGGTAATGAAATGTTTTCATTTCAGTAAAGGAGATTGAATAAAGGAATTATTCAGATGATGGAAGTCAATATGAAAGGAATGTTGCTGCTATTACAGCCTATATTTTTGAAATGCTGGTAAGATTTAAGATTCAGATGTGGTAATTTAAATATTCTTATCTGGTAATCATTGAGTTAGGATTCCAATGGAGTTCTGAAGGTTTTATTGATGATATATAGAAATCTTGAAGGTGTTATTAATAGTGTATAGAAATTTTGAAGGTGTTATTAATAGTGTATTGAATTCTGAAAGTGTTATTGACGGTGTATTTAAATTCTAAAGGTGTTATTGAGGATATATTGAGATTTCAAGATGATAGATTTTAGTTGACCTGAGGACGAGAAATCAACAGGGATTAGCGATTGGTTGAAATAAGAAATTCATCGACGGAAGGATTGTTAGCATATATATATATATATATATATATATATATATATATATATATATATATATATATATATATATATATATATATATATATATATATATATATATATATATATATATATATATATATATATATATATATATATATATATATATATATATATATATATATATATATATATATATATATATATATATATATATATATATATATATATATATATTAAGGAAATATTTTTCTGAACTTATGGAATTAAGAGGTATCGTGCAATTAGCTGAACTAGAGTTGTGAGAAAGTTAACCAGGATAAGGATGAATATCATAGGGTATGATAAATAAAGGTGGAAATAAATAAATTGGAATGTTGTTGAGCATTGAGTACTGATTTCAGGAAGTAATCAATGGAAATTATATTTGAAGATTTTATTGGTCAATGATGAGAAGGTATGTAGGAGGAAATTATAATAGATCGATTTTTCTGTGTGCCTTACTAGTAGTAGTCGGAAGGGAATGAGAAGATGAGTTAGTATTTAAGGGTATTTTGTGATTGTTCTGTGGAATCGTAGAGTTCACTGTCGTCTTGGGAAAAAGAAGCTTTGTGTTAGCTTAGTGATGGGAGTTATGCAATCTGATTGTATATTTTGTTGTATGGCATTGTCAGGAAGTTGAGGATGGTAATAGATTGATTGTAAGGATTGGCAGATGAGACAATAAGGATAATCTGATTTGACTGAAAGGGTAAGTCGTGAGAGAAGTAATAATGGAAGTAAGGAAGGAAGCTGTATATTTTGGGAATAAGATGATTGCTATGGGGATGAACAAACAAGACATCAATCATCAGTAAATATTTTGTTTGATCGATATTAAGGAAGGAACGGAAAGTATTTAATAACAATTGAGAAATTGTTAGGGCAGGAGGAATGGTGTGTAAAATTCTTTGGATATGAATTTTAGCTGTAATTAATATAGACATTTTAAAATGTCATGGCTGAAGTGATCGTGAAAGTCTTGACTAGATTGAAACGATTAAGGATTTGTCGATACCGATGAAACCGACTGAAGCTTGTCAATTCCTTTGTGTAAGCTGAGTATTATCCGCGGTTTATCAGGAGTTTTTCACTGATTGTTGAACCAAGGATAAAGCTGACAAAGAAGAACCAAATGTGTGAAATCCATCCATGGATCTAAGTTGTAGTTTTGAGATCTGATTTTTGTAGTTGAGGAAGTTGTTTATGAATTCTGAGGAAATAAATACCATATCGTCAGTACTGGAGGAATTTGAAGGAATTATAAAGCTGTGATGATGATATTTGGATAATATCAAATGGAAGGAAAGTAATAGTAGTGTGTTGACCTGAATAAAGAAGTATAACGAGATTTATATGATCATGAGTTTCGACACTATGGTATTTATTTTGGGATTGTAAAGTATTACTTGTATGGAATCAAGTATGAAGGATAATAATAAGGACTTACTTATAAATGCCATTCGGGAACTTCAAAAGGAAGAAGTTAAGGATTACCTAATGATGACTGGGAAATAATAATCAGTAAATTATAGATGATATATGTTACAGTTCTGTATTACGAAGTATTTTTTAGATTATGAAGGATGAGTGTGGATACTTTCACCATCAACTAGTGAGTATTTAGTAAGGAGGAGAAGCAAAAAGGGTTTGTAAAATTCTAAAGTAATTCAGAATTGACTCTTGGGTCTTGAGATTTCGGAATATTGGTAGCAATAAGCAGAATGGATAGAATGGAAAGAAAGTTAAAATTGAATTGATAAACTAATGGAAAGGAATGCCAAAGAAAGAATATCAACATATTGTCAGAAATTTTGAAATAGAATGGTAATAGAAATGAGAGAGTTGAGATGTATGTTTTTGTGGAACAAAAACGGTTATTGTGATTATCTAGTTTTTCTACCATTAGATCAGAGAGTGTGTAAAGAATGCAAGGACCAGTGGTGAATGAGTTTTTCAGATCAAAGAGAATTTAATTATTCTAAGAATGCTAAGAGTGTCACAAGTAGTATTGAAGGAATTTCACAAGTTGAAGTATTGATACAGTCTGATTGGAATAAGCTGTATTACAAAATCAGACTACAAGTTATAGAACTTGGGGTAAGTAAAATGAATTACGATATCAGGAAGTGATTTGACCATTATACATTTCAGATTTGAATATATGAGATTAACGGAGTTGTTTAAATAATATATGGTATGAGGAAGATGTAATTATGTACTATGGAAGGTACAGTAATTCAGTGATCTAGCAAGCACTACACTCGGGACATAGAGATTGTTAGACTGAATGAAAGAGGAAGATGAGTATAGGAAGTATATAAGTGACTGGTCAGAATTATTGATAATCTCATTGTGTTTAGTTTGAGTGTAACCTCGGGACATAGAGACAGAGTAATTTTTGGAATATTGGAATTCCGCTGTGATAAGGTATGAGTATTGAATAAGGTTTGAACATGATATGTGTAACTCAGAGATTGAAATTGACTTTGAGTATTAGAGATCTTTACAGAAAGTGAGAAGAATTAAGTCAAGAAGGAATATTGCGTATTTTCGGAAAGCAACGGACTGAGTGAAAGAATGAGTTGAACGATGGCAATTGAATTTGGTTTCAATCGCATCAACATATAATTGAAACTTGGGATGATGATATCTGTAATATTTCACTATGAGGACTAATGGAACCTAGTGAAGATGAAATTTTTATGCAATGATAATTGCACATCTTGAATTGAGGACTTACATAGTCGTGGGTCAAGTTATCAGAGTATTGAGGCAGGAATAAAACTGAGAAAGTGATGTAGAAGGAGTATGAACGATGAAGGAATATTATCATATTGAAAGGTGAAATCTGGAAGTTGAAGTGTAGTAATATTTGTGAATATGTTAATAACATAAGGATTGAGTTGAACTGGTGTGGAAGACGTGAGTATCTCTTGAGGATAAGAGGTCACGTTGACTCTAGAAGTGAGGAAGTGCGAGTATGAGGAGGGTTGAGCGCTGGGACGTCGCTCTCTTTTAGGAGGGTAAGATGTAACAACCCAAACCCGTGGTCATTATTTAACTATATTTTTACGTATATTTTTGGAATTTTTGATGAGATTGATTGTCATGACGATTGGTGATTTGATTTGGATGAATGTTGGAAGATATATTTTTACGTTTTGACTAGTTGTGAGGATTATTAGTGATGACGATATCAACGGATGCCCAAAAATTTTACGTTTTATTTTAGACATGTCGATGTTTAATATTTTGACGTTTTTATTTTAATGTCGTATTAAGTCGTGCCGGGACTATATAATATCATATTTTGTGTGCGTTTTAAGTTTTGAGAAGTCTTTTTATGAAACCCGAGACCCGCAATTATTTCAAAAGTGACTAATAGTCATTTTCCGCTTTTTAACCAAGTATTTGCATTTTGGTCCACAAGAATCACAATTGGCAAAAACTACCCTAAACTTTTGCTATATAAATTGAAAAATTAAAACAAAATAACACACAAACACAACACCACCACAATTCTTTCTCCCTCTCTCCCTCTTTTCTTTCTTTCCCGTCCACCAAACAAGAACAAACACCCCTTGGATTTTGATTTTTAGATTAAATCTCTTAATTCTAATCAAAGACCCGTCTTAGTTTCTTGATTCTCTACACATTGGTATGAAAATTTCCCATATGCAAGAACATTTTTGTAAAACCCATTTTTGGTGAAAAATCTTGTGTTTTGATCTTAAATTATGGTTGTATGTAGGTGTTTATCTTGTTATATATTATTTTTTATGGTTGCATGTTGAAATTTTTAGTTGGGTTTTATTTAATTTGATAATCTAGGATGATTTAGCATGTTAGGATTGAAAATAGTAATATTTGGTTGATTATAGTGGTATAAATGATGTTAAAATGTGGTGAAAAATTGATTTTGAATGATTTTTAAAGATGTATTTTATAACAGATTATAAAACTTAATTTTCAGAAAATAAGAGTTTGAGTTTGAGATGAATTATCTAGATATTGTTGTAGAGGATGTTTTAAGCTTCGATTTGGTATAAGGTAGAGCTTCTAGCTCCAAACGAGCGAAAAGTTACGTTAGTTTGAATATTCATGTACCGGGAGACGAGTATCGTCACAATATATAATTGTTGTCGATATATGGATCGAATCTCGGGGACTATAAAAAGGATTTTGAAATATGTCAAGTACTGATTTTGAAATATGTCAAGTACTGATTTTGAATGGTAAGTATGATGATGTTGAGTTTATTTTCAAAGACGAGTGTCGTTTTTGTTAACAAAGTTAAATAAATAAGTTAAAAAGACTATATAAATTGTTGACGTAAAACTGTCCGGTTTTTGTAGTTCGAAGATGAGTCGGGCAGGGAACTTTGAAAGTAAAATCTTTTAACCAACTTTTGGGAGGTCTTTATATATATAGTAAGTGAAGTTTCTGATTAGTATCGTAAGCTATTGACTTGTTTAGGTAAGGAAAACATTTTGGACGAGTAATATATATATATATATATATATATATATATATATATATATATATATATATATATATATATATATATATATATATATATATATATATATATATATATATATGTATATATATATATATATATATATACATATATATATATATATATATATATATATATATATATATATATATATATATATATATATATATATATATATATATATATATATATATATATATATATATATATATATATATTACTCGTCCAAAATGTTTTCCTTACCTAAACGAGTCAATAGCTTACGATACTAATCAGAAACTTCACTTACTATATATATAAAGACCTCCCAAAAGTTGGTTAAAAGATTTTACTTTCAAAGTTCCCTGCCCGACTCATCTTCGAACTACAAAAACCGGACAGTTTTACGTCAACAATTTATATAGTCTTTTTAACTTATTTATTTAACTTTGTTAACATATATATATATACATACATATATATATATATATATATATATATATATATATATATATATATATATATATATATATATATATATATATATATATATATATATATATATATATATATATATATATATATATATATATATATATATATATATATATATATATATATATATATATATATATATATATATATATATATATATATATATATATATATATATATATATCGACAGTTTCTGAAAGAATAAAAATGTTAAAGTGTACGTAAGAAGGATTTATTGAATTGAGCATCGTGTGAGTTTGATTTTGACTTTGAGATGTTTATTTAATTTTATTAAGTATGAAATATTACTTGGGTGTATTATTAAAGGCACGTGTTTTATTTTGATAGATTGTGGATTTCGTGTTCGCCGGGCATCATCGATCGTTGAAAGTCGTCATACTACTGTTAATACTTCAGGTGAGTCTATAGCCTCGCTTTCTACTTGTTTTAATGATTTTAAAACCCGCGAGAGGGATACATGCTATTTGAAGAAAAATGAACACATGTCATGAGTTATTGTTGGACCCGAATGTTGCCTTTATTGCCTTTGTTGAATTGAATTCTATAAGTACCTAAATTGCAAAAGTCCCTAAATTCATGACCCGTTAACTATCTTCTGACTTGATGTTGTGAGTTGGGAATAGTACTATTAGGCTGACAACCCTATCTTAGACCAGGGCATTACGTTGAGTAACCTCTGGGAAGGATAATTTTACGAGAATGAGAATTGGTATTCTTGCAATTGATACCCTAGTAGGGGCACTGGTAATTCTTCTAGTCATGCTGGCATTTGGCGTGGGTGACTAAGTTAAGGGGTCGGTGTCATGAGCTTAATACAATTCATTAGCTATTGCTATAAGATGGATTTCCTGATTAATAGATTGTATGGCCACAATGCTATTAAACAATTGTGAATGATTTTTACGATGTGTTCAAATATGTTTTGTTAAACCTCTAGACTTACTCAACCTTTGTGTTGATGATTTTAAGCATGTATTTCAAGTACTTGAAGTTGTTGGATTGTGGAGCTTGCTGGAGAAGGATTGCAGAATTGCTTTTGTAGTAATTTGGTCTAAAACATATTTCTTTCCCATTTGTCATAAATTTTATAGTATATGGTCCAGTATTTTGGAAAAAGGTTTGTCGATTGGTTAAGATCCTAGGGGAACCTGTACTCTTCTCTGATATATTTTTAAACTGATTTTACTTGGGATTGAAGGTTTTAGACATTTATTTAAATTATTTCCTTATTTATTCCTAAATATACTGTTTTTAGGGTCGTATAAAGTGATTGTGAAATGAAGTTTGTGAATAACACCCAATTGTGTATTTCCGCCGCACAATGTAAATTGAGGGTGTTATAATATATATATATATATATATATATATATATATATATATATATATATATATATATATATATATATGTATATATATATATATATATATATATATATATATATATATATATATATATATATATATATATATATATATATATATATATATATATATATATATATATATATATATATATATATATATATATATATATATATATATATATATATATATATATATATATATATATATATATATATATATATATATATATATATATATATATATGTATATATATATATATGTATATATATATATATATATATATCTTTACATTATATATAAGAGGAGGGGTATGCCACATCATATCCACGTCATCACTTGGGCCTATGTTATGGGCTTTCAATTTTTACGAAACATAACCTTATCACTTGGGCCTACGGTTCTGGGCTTTAAATTTTTACGATCCCCAAAATATATCCCTAATGATCTGATAGAATCACAAAATACGATTCCCCAGAGTATTATGATTGCATCGTTTAGCTTATGATCTTGCTATCTGGGCTTAAACTTTTTACGAAACAGATTCAAGAAAACTCTATTTAAAATATATCCCTAAATTGATAGAATCGCAAAATATGATTCCCTAGAATACAACGAATGCTTGAAGGAAACCAGGATCATTGGTGAGCACAAAGCAGATCCGGATCATTTATCTATGATTCATTGCCGAGCATTGTTTTAAAGGAATAATCCAAGGTAGAATTGATTTTCTTTTTTTTATTAACTTTGCTATTTGTTGTATTTTTTTTTTTGAATTGATTTTGTAGTAGCTGGATGAAAACAACCGAGTGCTTTAGCGATTTCTTTGAGGTATTATAATGATTCTGTGATCCATTCATTAAAATTATCTTTTACATGATTCACCATGTGATTTAGTAGGCAAAACCTTTATAAGAGACAAAAACAATACTACAAATTATTCATTCAATACTAATTAAGGCTTTTTTTTTAGCAACTACTCATTCAATACTACCAGGTTTGATTTTGTTGACATCAAAGAGTATATACTTTTTTGGTTTTTAAAATTGAAGTCCAATTCATACTTTTTTAAACTGATTGCTAAGAAGAGGCTATGCTAATGTGTTTGCAGGTTATGTATTTGGAGCTCCTAATACAGGTTATGGTGAATGTAATTGAAGTTGATCTCGGTTTTAATGGACACACAAATCAAGGTATTGTTGCCTATCATAAATAAGAAACCTATTTAAATCGACATTTTTAGCTTAAATATGATTTTTATTATTGGTGAAGGTGATTAACAACACGTGGGCCGGGTCATATATAATCTCAATAAAGAACAGAACCAAAGTTTGTGATTTGAAAAAGTATCCTATACATTATGATACAAGCGAGAGATCAAAGGTATTTGTTGTAGTTTCAATAGCTGTGTTGAAGATTTATGTACTTGATTTCTGAAATCACTTTGGCATCTATTATCAGATCTGAACAATGCTTTATGCAGTTTAATAGCATATTTATTTTGAGATTTGTTGGATCTCTTTTTCAAGCCCCCAGTGCATAGATTTGTTGAACCCAATAATTCTAGCTATTTGTAGAGGGTTGCAGAATCCTTGGTTTTGTGACTTAGTAGTTGTGTCGACCAGGATCCGTAAATAATTGAACAGGTATAAATTTTTGTGTTGTAGTTTTCTTGATATCCTATACACATATAACATATATATAAAGCAAGAGTTGTATGAAAGATTCCATGTATTCATGAACTGTTAGTCTAATTTGCATTTCAAAAAATTTATATAACAACACCAATCATGTTTTGAGAGTGATTATAATGTTGTTTTTCTTAGTCATGATATTACTATTTTAACCTGGGGGTAGTTGCGGAATGGTGACAATCGAAGTTTGGCTGAAACAAACATGTCGTGGTACATTATTTGAGTCCGATGGGCATGTGGATGAGGAGGTGTTGAAACAGTTTGAGAAAGAGGTTAAGGATAAGATTAAGGTTGCTAGGTCGCTGATTGCTGGAAAATAAGGAGTTTTACGATAATTAGCTAAAAATTCAGAAGTTGAAAGACATGATTTTCGTAGTTAGTTTCTATTAAAGCTAAGAAGAACAGGGTGTTTGCTAGCTTAATTACTGCTGAATATACCCCTAAAAAGTTTGCATTGTCTTGCAACGTGTCTAGGTGAACAGATTTTGAGTCCAGAAAAATATAGAGATGAGAAGCCTAAACTTGAGTTTGAGGACCCTTCTTTCTAAAATTACGCGATATTTTTTTATAACTTGATAGATGTGCCTTTTGTAATCAACTCGGCTATAAAGAACACTTAAGAGCCATGGAAACATGTTTTTCATGTTGTTACAAATAAGATGCATCTTGCTGCGAGGAAGGTTTAGTTTTAAAATGAGGCCAGTGGAAGGAGGTGAATTTGTTAAAGTGAAAGCGGTTGAAGAATTTACTTTACTTACTAGAAATAATCATGATTAACAACACGTGGGTCGGGTCATATACTCCATTCTATTTCGGAGAGGGCTTAAATAAAGGAAACTTGATTATTTTAGTTGGTTGAGAACTACTCAAATTGTTGCCACTACGATCATCTTGGGACTTCTTTGGTGGCGATCAAATGTTCATAGCCCCAAAGATCTACAAAATCAGGTATAAGATGTTTTGATTTTGAAAAAACCTAGAATAGTAAAACGTTAATTACAAATATAGATATGACTTAATATAACATAAAAACATTAAATCGAATCCTTAGAAATCGATATCAGAATCATAAATTGTTTGAACTATCACCCAATGAACCCTAATATCAGATTATCATTGATGTTCACACATTCATTCTCTTAGAGCTACAAGATGGATCGATCAAAGTAAGTTTATTTTAGAAATCTATAGTTTGGAAATTTTCATATCTGCTCGCTTAGGTGACTTTATGTTTAGTTGTATCAACCCACCATTATATTATATAATTGAGTGGTTCTCATGTGTGTTGTTTGCGTCAAACAGCGTCCACAGGAAACCAAAACATGTTATGACCTTCTGGATGAATTTAGTTCAAGTGGTTCACTTGATGGTCAACAAAGATTCGTATAACACCTGCAAGAGACCAGACACTATTCTTTCAAAGGATAATGCTTTTTTTCTTGAATTCAAAAAGGTGGGTCTCTGTGTGATGTATGTTTGAGCTCTAACAAGACCTTTTTCATTATTACATATGCTCATTTATAATACCTCAAGTCCTAAACCTGGGGCAACTTTACTTGATAAATGACATTGCTATTAGCCTATTTACTTATAAAGTTATTAGTATTATGTTAGTCCCCTATTTTCGTTCACCTAGAGTGACTCTTAGGAAAACATTGTAATAGATATATAGATACAACCTAGGGATAATTAGTGGCCAATGATGCGTGAAATAGTTGTCATAAATTGATTTTACCAACATAAAAACTGTGAATTTTTATGATACAGAAAATTGATGCGGAAACAACATCAAGACATAATTGCTTGCTTGTTGCTTCTTGATATTGGTCCTTTTTTTGCGGGTATGCCTTGATGCTATGAATTTATCTTCCTCCATATTTTAGTTTCAAGCTTCATGTTTGGGTTGTTTCATTTGCGGTATCTATTTTAAATATTCTTAGGATTCCTAGATTCTGTATTGCACGATATGAGGATTTTGATTTGCACATACTCTTTTTGGAATTCAACGTGATCATAAAATGTGATTAAGTGAAATGAAGAGTTAAATAAATATTGAGGTGAAATTAGTTATTTATAGTTATTTCTTTAGTTGCGTTTAAGTGATTTTCAACATGTTAATCATGTTCAACAAAAAATAACGTGGACCTAATGTTTCAGAAACTTTGAAAAAACTAGGTGTATCTGCTTTTAGATTGAAAGATTAGTCATTTAGCATGACCTACATTACATTTGAAAGCCTTACTTGGAAGCGTTACAAAGTCAGAAACATCGATACCTCATTAGTGAGATCTTTCGGAACTCTATGTCTACTGATTACATATGCTGACCTACATTACATTTTCAGTTCGACTACTTAGAGGCTGGTTGGAATTGCATTAAAATGACTATCTGATTATTTTACATGTTCAGGTCACTTGGTGTTCAATTATCTGATTATTACTTGTGTAGTTTGATAATAATGCATGAACCAATTGTTAGATCCGTATAGCAGTATTGGTCCATATGATATATGACTTGCGGTATTTAATTCGAATAGGCTAATTTTGACACCACAAGTTGTTAACCATCTTTTGCAAAATTATGTGAGTTAAGTGCTTATATCTGGTAAGTCTGACATCTTAGTTACTTGAATACCTTACACATGGACACTGTTTTCTTAGAAATAACACTTAGTTTGTAAATAAATTTATATTCTAAAAAACAATTCTTATTTGATCTTAATTTTTTTACCAAAGTGATAGATGTTGAATTGGTAAAAATGATGTAAGATGGCGTGATATTATCGACAGTAAGTTGACATAACCTAGAAGCCATTTTCACGCTTTCTTATATATATTAGCAGCAGCGCAATCATATCCACACTTCCTTAAAACCTGAAGGTAACATGGTAAGAGCCTTAGTCAAACCATATAACTTAGCA